>CM021110.1:82558580-83158580 GCA_007115665.2 Sequoiadendron giganteum | reverse complement strand
ACTGAAGTTCCCCTAGATTATGTTGATGAAGGTGTGTAGACATTATAAAATTGACTTGTAAGTGGCTAATAAAGTTAGTTTCTTTCTTACAAAGAAATTAATTTCTTTTGGAAGATGACTATTTATTACAAAAGATGAACTATACATATCTATTGCTACCACTAAATAAATTTAGACTCTTTTATTTTCTAGCTATTTTGTTTCACCAAGAATAGACATAAAACTGAAATTTTATCTCAACCCTCCTTGTTCTATTTTGGGTAATTTGCAATATTTCTCATCAACCCAAATGCTCATAGGTCATTGGTCACCACTCGATATTAATCTAAATATATCTCCAACCCCTTCAACTCCCCCATTTCATCTCATTTTTTAATTCATATTATTATATCCTATAATAGTTTATTGTTCAATGGTTATTTCAAAGTTTTTTTCACATGCTATATGCCTAGGTTAGTGATAACCACTAGAGATGAATCTATATTTTTCTCCAACCCCTTTATCTCCCTAATTTTATCTCATTTTTTAATTCATTTCTTATTCTATCTCACTCTCTTGAAATCCCTCATACTCTAAATCTAATTACAACACTCTCTACAATTTCATACTAATACTCTTCAACTTTGGTTCCTCCATATGAGAACACCGGAACTACTGGTGCAATCTTCTTTAAGGTATTATGGAATTTAACAATGTCCTTGTCCTCTTTGGCTTTAGCAAGCTTCTAGAGGTGATATTGTTCTTATTTTATTTTCTCTTACCTTCTCTACTTTATCATTTTTATTGTAGCATTCCTTGTGTAATGCCCTTGGCACCTTGGGATCTTATATATTGGTTATTATTTCTTTCCTTTACATTTTGTTTTCATTAATTTTATTTGTACTACTCTTTTGATTCCAAGACACTCTTAGGATAGGATAACAAGCTTCTATTTTTATATATTTTTACATATTGGTTACACATAGATGTCAAAAGATCTAAGAAAGGGATTGACCATTCATGGAAAACTCTTTAGCAGCCCCAAAACTTATCTCTTCTCAACTACAATTTTCTCAAGGATCAATTTATACAATGTTTTACATCTCCTCATCTCTTTCACGTCATGTTCATTCTCATTTCATTGAATTCATAGATTAGATTAATTTTCTTCATTCTTGTATCATCTAATATCCCCTGGCTTTCTACTTTTGTTGTCTTGTATTCTATTGTATAAGTGAGTAAATTTTAATGGAAACTTTGTATTTTATTACTTTTGTAAACAACAATGTGAGACTAGGATGACAACGCTTGAGAGGGACTATAATGCATCACATGGGTGTCCACATATCATCATAGCATCCTAGGTAGTAAGCTCCATTTTTTGGTGTGAGGTTTCATTTTTTTTCTATTTACACTTATAAATTTAATTTATTAATTATATAATTTAAATTCCAATAAATTAGCTTTTTTGTTGCCAACAACACATACAAATTTTAAGTAAAATTTGATATAAAATTTAAGTTACTTTAAATTTTAATTTTACATTAATATGAGCTAGGAAAATAAATGTTAATTTACTAGAATCTTAAATTTATAATTGAAATTTTGAATTCAAAAGTGTATATAGTGGAAAATAAGGATCCTACAACCAAAAATGGTGCTCATTGCCCATAATGTTATTGCAATGCACAAATATTCATGTAATTTACTATAGCATCCTAAGTAGTGACCTCCATTTTTTGGTGCTAACATGTTCCTTATTTTCTACTATTTACACTTCTAAATTTAATTTTTTGATTATATATTTTAGATTCTGGTAAATTAGTATTTCTTTCCCAACTCATATTTAATGCAATATTAAAATTTAAAGTAACTTAAATTGTATCTTATATTTTGGTAAGCTTGTCACTCTTCACTACCTTCAGCTAGATTTATCTATACCTTTCTTGAATTTATCCTTCTATCTTTACTATAAAATTATCTTCATTCCTCACATCACTTTCTACCTTTGCTCAAAAATTTTAAGATATTCCATCCAATGCATGCGTTATTGACTTAGCTCTTCCAATGTCACTATATTCTCTTGATCTCTATCCTAAAATTCCACTCCCTTCTAATGATAATTTATCAAAATAGGATGAAATCAAAGATAATTTTATTAACATTTATTTACCTACTCTTCATTTTAATTCTCTCCCCCTTAGTGATGAAGCATTGTTGGATGAAGAGCCTCACCTCCCATTGTATCTTATTAAGACAAATGTTGAGAATACTATCTTTGTTTCTTCTCCTATATCAAACATTCTTAATGAATGGAATCGCTCGGTTAATATAATCATTGTAAATAAATGTATCCCTCCTACTAAAGTGATGTTGTAGAAGTGTATTAATGTTCCAAAAAAAATCTACTCCTAAAATTATCATGTGTAGGGCCTCTAATCTCCCCTAAATTCTCATCCTATAATTACTATTCAACCCTAACGTTATAATTATTCCTTCATATTTATCAATCAATAAAGTGTTATGTACATGTGGATATTGACTACCATGTGAAAACCCACACATATAGCACTTGCCAAAAAAAATGGTTAGTCTTGTCCCAATTTCCCTTTCTCCATCAAATCATATTCTTCAACTACCTCACCATCTTTATTTGGATAAAACCAAAGAGAATTGTCTTATTAAGGAACTATAGGCTACACAATCTAAGATATCCCTTTGGTAATTGACACAAAAATTACCTTCTTGTTATAGTGACATTCAGTAGGCCTTGTAGAATATGTCCACTTCATCAAGATTCTATGAAGATTTCTAATGTGGCTACTTTTTTTAGTGCATTCATTCAAATGCAACTTATCATTTTTTTCTAAATCTAAACTTCCTTCTCCTAAAATTTAAAAATAAATTTGAATGGGATAAAGAAAACTCTTATTTATAATGGTTTTGGGCTCAACTTATGTAGTTTAGACCTCCTTAATCATATCATATTGATATTTCTTCTATTTCTCGATTGAATTTTACCATTAAGGTTTTTATAATGTGAGACCCAACCCTAGGAACTATCACATTGCCTATTGAATTAGGCCCTATTACATTACCAATTTTCGTTCATGCCATGTTAGGAATTCTTTCTTACAATCTCCTCTTAGGTAGACTATGGATTCATGTCATTTTTTTAGTTCTATCTAACCTTTGTAAATCGTTTAAATTTTCATAATGGTAGAATATACATAATAAATATTGATCCTAACCCCTTTCAATATTGTCAATAAGATGAATCAAGTCATGTGAATCTTTCTTCTTCTCTTTTTTAATTGTGTACCTTCTACACCAAATTCACAAACACCATCATTACCCTTTGTCGATGATGTGGTACTTTCTTCTACTTCAAATGCATATCTTGGTTATTATTGGGGCTCCTTAGACTTCACCCCTTCTTACCCTAGTGAACATAAGGTTGATCTTTCTCAATTTGACATCCCTATATTGAACAGTCATTAACGTTATCATGCTAGAATCAATCATTCTTTAAATTATGCTACTCCTTCAAAATGTGGATATATGTCTCATTTCAATATCTATTGATGTTGATCCTCCTCTTTTTTATTTAGAGACATGTTAGGGATTGTACTCAAAATTATTTATAGATATGGATGCAACAAAAATGGTCTTGGGAACCTAGAATAAGGGGTTAAGGTCCCTATAGAGTGTACACTTCACCTTTCTATAATGGGTTTATCTTATTGAGCTTCTCCTCTCTCTACTTCCCCTCCTTCATTGTCTTATGTTTATATGACTTATTTTTAGAGATTACACCTTTCTCCACATCACAAAGGGTTACTTCTTACTCCATTTACATCTTTTGAATAGATTCAAAATATTCAACCTTCTTCTCCTCCACCTAAACAATAACATATCTTTCCTATACTCTTAAAATGTTGCTTGATCAATATTCCTCCACCCACATGCAAGAAAATACCTCAAGATTTCCAACCAACACTTTCTTCATGTGCATATCATCGAATGCTCAACCATTCCACCAATTAATTTTGAGCCCTATAAAATAAAATCCAACGCCTTTTTTTATGTGCCATGACTATTCCTCCTATTGATGCACCTATATCTTCTTTACATGATACATGACATTGAGCTTCACTTATTTTTTATCTATTCTATGATGTAAAAATTATTCATTTTCCTTCTATACCACCTCTATTATTTCATTAAGATCATCTATAGCATAATATGAGAACCATCTATACCATAATCATGATATTTCTTTGTTATGGTGTTGAGATCACCTCTATTATCACATTAAGATTACCTCTATCATCCATATCATTGGTGCATGATATCAAGTCTACCTCTATCTTGCTCTCTTATATTTTCTTATGAGGTCTCTACACTTCCCTTCACATATCATGTTGTTACACACTATGTATCATAGGTATCTTTCTTTAATTGTCGTTTGTGGTGTTAAAACCTCACATGAAACTATAATCTCTTTGGTAACAACACAAACTTCATCATTTGTGTCTTTGTCTATATTTTGGGGGTACGGACAACTTATAATGGGGGTATGTTTCCTTCCCAAGGACCCTCTCTCTTCTTTCTTCCTCTTAATATTACCTTAAAATATTTATATATTATACATGCAAATATTTTAAGGGGGCATACATTCTAATCACTATGCATCCACACATGCACACCTAGATTTTCATTTACACTTCTTGTAATGTTGGTAGCTTATTATCCACCTAGTGTTGGTAGTTTATAATATTTACATGAAATTATAAAATTACCAACATATAGACATTGTAAAATCATGGTCTATGAAATTTTTACATGATCTACAAAGTTGTAGACATTGTAAAATACACATGGTCTACTAAATCAAGCATAAATTGCACAAAATAAGCATTGATGAATGGTATGGTCTATAAATTTACAAATTCTATAATGTAGAGTTGAAAATTTTATCATAAATTTGATGAATGGCTTTGGCTCCTCAATAGGACTATTTGTTGAAGTGTTTTTATGGGGTATTTGAATCAACATGGGGTGTGATAGGAGAAGATTACCAAACATATTTTCATCTAAAAGCCCAAAAATTTTGAATTATTTGATAGGGGAGTGAGGGAGGATATGGCTAGTAATAACTTGAAATTTATTAAGGGAAACATAAGAATATCTTAAAATTTTGTACATATCACTTAGAATCTAATGATGCTCAAGTAGGGGGTTGATAAGTACTCAATTACCATGTTTTGCTTGCATCTAGTGTTAGATTCTTATTATAACTAACTTAGACGTTGATAAGAGTAGCATAAATAGGTCTTAATATGTCGTACATATCCCTCAATTTGTGGTATTCTTCAAGTAGAGGGGTTGATGGATTACTCTCCCTATAACTATTTGCAACATGTGCTAGATTCGTATTCTTTCCCAATAGCCTCTATTTTTTAACTCTCTCTTCTTTTGCTACTGGATCCTTTCCTCCTCCCTCCTCTATCTCATTAATTCACTTTCAATTTTTTTCTCTTCCTTCCTTTTCCTTTGTTCAATTTGATGAGGTTTATTTGCCTCTATCTATATTTTCTTCCCTTTCTTTTAATTGTTCAAGTTCAAATTTCCCTACTTCTTGCTACTCATGCAAAATTATGTAATCATTTGTAGTAAGAATTTAAGATTATTTTCCCAATCTAACTGCATTATCATTTGAAGGAATGGACCTCTTTTTAACACTTTCAATAAGTGGGTTTAGAAAAAATAATTAAAGAACCCTGACTACATAACACTTTTTTTTATTATTTCAAAAGCTTCATGTTCCTTCAAACAACCTTTACTATGTCCACCTTTCTATTATTCTATTGTATTAGGTTCCAAATCTATAGCTTCCCAATCTATTGTATTTGCATAATAATGAATCACCTCAATTATTGGTAATAGGGGTGGAAAAGGCATGGATAATGAGATTTATTCACTTTGAAAATCAATATGCACTCCTAATTTATTTGGTGAGTTAACTTATGTTGGTAAGCTACTATCATCATCTAAGCTATTTTAATATTGTGTTTATCTGACATGAGTGGTTGAACTTGTTCTTTCATTTGGATCATTTGTTGGAAAATCTGCCTCAATCTTACTAGCTTGTAGTGCGTTGGTCTGGTACCTTCATGTGTTCAACTTTGATCCTTGTCGTTGAGACTCTATTTGGTCGGCGAGACTCCAAGGGGTGTTTTGGCGACAGCCCAACGGATTTCCTTGGTGGCATGCTTTATTGGTAGAGCAATCTCATATCGGCAAGTGACAATTCTTGTCCCACTGATATGCCGATATGCATTGAACTAGAGTAGGACCAAGCGGTGAACCTGATCTACTGCTTCAATTGATTTGATCTGACAATGCTCGTCATGTTACGCGCCCCTTTTGAGGGAAGTATCGATGAACCCTTTTTGAGCGAGCAGAATAGCCTCAACATGTGACACTTGTCGGCTTGATCAACGGTGTTCACTAGTCTCGTGCCTCGCGTGGTGGGTCCCAAGTAAATCATGCAGGGTGTGCCAGCTTCGGCCATGTGTCGTTGTTTCGGGGAAACTCCCTGGGAATATGGTCGATGCTTTATTGATTCCCCGAGACTGCTTCAACGATGTATGCGTGGCTTTGTGGGTCCCGATAGAGACTTATGTGGAGTGCGAGGGTCTTGGACACTTGTCAGTGTCTTATGTCAGTTCTGGGTGGACTCCTAGCAATATTGGAGATTCCCTCCTTGATGCTCTGGAACTCCATGAGTGGTGGACACGTATCTCGGTAGGCCCGGCTATGGCGATGGTCGTTGTTAGCGAAGGCGGTTTCCTCCTGACCATGGATTTTTTGTTGGCTGTTGGCGGTTGAATGGCTAACCGCCATACCTTGAGGGCTTTTCCTTTGGCTTGCAGTTGTGTTGTTGACCGCCTAACCTCAGAGGTTTGACGAATGGCTAGCGATGGACCTCAGGGCTTGGTTGATCAATCTACTCACTTGTCAAGCGGTGGACGAATGGAGTCACAACACGTGGCACGATCTCATTCATTGATTTACATCGATGTTGCAAGTCAACGGCCAGTGACCGAAAGCTTGGGCGCTTGTCTCAAGGGTTTGATCATAGTGCAAATTTATTGTAGGGTGGCTCGATGTATGCTACAAGGTTGGTGCACGCAACCTGAGATGATGAAGCTTGTCGGTGGGGTAATTAGTACCTCGATGGTCGTTGGTTGAATAGGATGACAAAGGTTGATAGATCGGGGGTTCAGATATTGAACGATTGGTGATCGGATGATCGGTGAGATCAGATCAAGTAAATCAAAGTGTGTGTATTCAAACGGTATGCTTTGAGCATTGTAACCGTGAACACTGAGAAGATGTGAAGTTGAGAGGCCATGAGGTTGTACTAGCCGAAAGGCTGATTGATCGAGTGCGTTAATGACATGAAATGAATCTTCACTGTATGTCGTGTGAGGATTCAGATCTATGTTGTTGCATGTATTCTCCAGATGAACAAGATGTAACTCTTGTAAAGGCTATGAGCCTGAGATTTTATTGTAACTTTGTTTGTTGCTAAATAATACAATGGTTGGATCTTTTGGAGGGTGAGGTTTTTTACCCGAAAGGTTTTTCCCACGTAAATTTGTGTGTTCATTAGTTTTTCATCCATGCTGTTAGATTTTTTATTTTGAATCTGTGTATGTGTTGAATTTGTTATTTGTTTGCATGTACTTTTCTCAGAAGGATTAATGGGGAAACAATTGTGCCTGTTTCCACTTTATGACATAGTGTTTTTGTGTCTTTGAGGTGATTTGAAGAAACTAAATCACTAAGGCACTATTGTTCTTAGATGTTTCATTCTAAGATGACTCGTCTCTTTCCCCAACAAGTGGTATCAAATCTGGTTAAGGGAGGTCAAGGTTTGTTCATGATACCAATGAGTGGTAGTAGAGCCTTCTTCCAGGATTTTATTATGCTTGCATGTGCTTTCATGTTGTTGCATGTAAAATTTACTGGTGTTTCGGTTATGTGGATTCCTTTTGTAAAGATTTCTTAACCTGGAAAGCTTGAGGATATTTGAAGGAGTTGGTTGATGATTTATCCTTTGGTGAGTGAAATTTCTTTCTCTTTTGAGACAACACGTAGCGTGAAAGACATTTGAAGATGGAGAAATTGGAGTTGATCATATTGTGATGATGTGGTATGAGGCTCCTGCTTGGCAGTGAATGATCCTGATGCAAGGGGTATGATTTTATGCTTATGGTTGTGTTGCAAAAAAGTGTGGTTCATACTGGGTGTCTATGTGAGAGGCTCCCTATTGGTCTAGAAATTCTTGGGTTGTTATTCAGCCATGGAGTATTGTGCTTGTGCTGGGGTTTTGACTTAGCATTGAAGACATTGTTCTTTGTTACCCTAATTGCATAAAGGCTATGAATTTTATCTCTGGGTGGTCTGAAAACTTTTGAATAGCCCGGCTCTCTCGTATGCTTGTGCATGAGTGTGGTTTTGGAATTGGCCTAAAATAGACCTGGAGTTCCTATATCACCTGCATCTTGTACTAGCATGTTTCAGTTTCATGTTCTTTGGCTCTAAAGGTTTTCTATAGATTTTCCTAAAAAGTCTATCATGCATATTTATGTTATCTTTTCATTGTTCTAGTTAACCATGATGGTTATGTGCAAACTCTTGGGTCATCTAGATGTGCAGTGGATATGGATGTGCATGGGTGTTTTGGAAACACGGTGGTTTTGCAGGTTTTGCACGGTAAAGGAAAACTTGTGGTTATGTGGAGCTGTTGTTAAGATATTTCCTAGACCTTGGCTTTTGGGGTGTGACTAGATGAGATAGTTGCAGTTCGACATGGTTTGAGGAGGTTTGATGTCTTCTCTACATGGGAGTGTTGGTATGTGATTTTTCACTGAGCATTCTTGTGGTGTTGCTTGTTGGTTTTCTAGACTATGGTGCTTGAGTTGTGGACATGATTGGCAAATCAGATTTGGTTTTGATATGGTGTTTGATTCAATTTTGTCTACATTGTTTTTCTCTTTGAGATCTCAGTTTTGTAGTTTCTAGTGCGATGATAGATTTGCAGGCTTCATTTATTGGATCTATGGGTTGAGCATGTTGTGTTTTGTCTTTACCTACATGTTTGCTATGGGACAACTAGGAAGTGGACTGTCAATATCCATGAGGTTGTTTCAGTGTTGATGCAGATCTGTTGGTTGGCCTTGTCTGTGGTCACTTTTGTATTGGCATGGTTGCTTTGAGATGAGAGGAAGGATAGCATTGAGTACCTGAATAGTTGATTATGGGGACCTGTAGCGTGTGTATCACAATGTCATGGAAGGCTTGGGTACACTCGTTAGTGTAATATTTTGACAGTGATGGTGTGGTCTACATGGTTTGGAGATCTTGGTGTTGTTTAGCATTGTTGGCAGATGGACATGTTGTTGATTGTACTTGGAGGCTTTTCAGATCAGAAAATGTCTGGTCATGATGCTTGGAAAGCTCGATATCACAGTTCAGTGGGAGCTTTAGCAGTGATTGTGGATTCATCACCTGGTGGTGAATGATCTTCTTTAGTGTTGCAGATGTTACTAGGAGGGACTCTTAGATCATGTTGTTGCAGAAGGGTTCTTTCGCATTTGCATGGACACTATTTGAGGATAAGCAACATCTTGCAACCATGGAGGACATTTGGAGTCTTTGGCTGAGATGTTGGTGGTGCTTGATAGGTGATGTTGGTTTAGAGTTTTTTGCTTGATGTCATGTATACTATTGCTTGGGCATTAGAGTTTTGGCATGTTGCATTGCTTTTGAGACCATAGTTTGTTCACTTGAAGCATGGTATCTCCTAAGGGGGATGAGTAGATCATGATGTCATGATAAGTTCCTTTTTGCAGATGTTTGGAGCTTTGACAGTGGTCTAGTAATTCTCTGTGTTTTGAGTACATTGGTCATATGCTTGAGAACTTCATGTTAAGTGCAGTAATGCAAGATTGGAGTTTAGCATGAGATGATCAGTTGCAAGTTTTCATGGGTACATGGAGAAAAAGGTAAGGCTGAAATTCCTTTTGAAAAAGGTGTTGTTTGCAGTTGAAATTCTGCATAGCCTACACCTTGGTTGGACGCAAGTTCAACAGAGATCAATGAGGAGATTGCTCTTGGATGAGTCATGGTGGCTTGTATATCTTGGAGGAGCATTTTCTTTTTCCACTCCTTGGTCTTCTCAGCAGTGAAGTTCTTTTGAGAGGTATTTTCCCATTATATCTTTCAGAGGTGTTTTATGCTTTCTTTCATGATATGGATCTTGAATTGTTGTTTTAAGATTCTGGAGGATTCATAGTGGAAGGTGGACAACATAGTTTATCTCCTTGTTCTTTTGAGAACTAGTAGGAGATAGGTATATGGGCTAGTTTTATCTTCTTTGAGAAGCTTTCCTTTTGGGTGTGAAGGAGATCATACTTGACACAGTTGGCTTTTAGAAGTGTGTGTAGGAGGGCATGTTTGGTTTGCAGGTTTTGCATATCATTGTGTATGTTCCTGGGTACTACATGATTATGCTCTTCTATGTGTTGTTGTTAGTATACTTGGTATGCCTTGATCACTTGTGAAGGTACCTTATTTTTTGGGATGTTAACGAAGAGATGCATTGAATGCACTCATTCCAGTTTTGCATTCATCTGGACATTGCCCATGCAGTGGGAGCTCCTGGATGTGTTTGGTCTTCTTGACTGGTTAGCACATGGTGCTTGTATTCTACAGTGTATGGGTGTATATGTGATGGCATGAATTTACTAATGTGGATACCTTAGAGTTATGGGTGATTGGATGCATTAGCACATGTTGTGGGTGTTATTTTTAGTCACGTGGGTTTGATCAATTGGATGGGAGCAGTCAGTTTCCTGGTTGCTATTCTAGTTGATGTTTTATCTTATTCTAGAGAATGACTTCATGTTTGTGTTCATGATTAGAGAGCTTTGAATTTGTTGCAGTGTTGCTTCTGCATGGTTTGTGATCATAGTGGAGTGGTGGCATTCTAATCCCTTTGTTTTCTGAAGTATCTAATGCTTGTGTTTCGGAGATTGGTGCATTTTTTCCTTGGCTTGTTCCTTTTTTTTCCTATGGTGGATGGTTGGAACTGTTGCCTGTGTTGGTGGACATCTTGGATGTTGTCGCAGGTGTCTTCGTTGGAGCACGAAAGCAATTGTCTGAGATTCTTATGTTCGAGTTCTGGAGGTATCCAGCAAGTCTTCATCAAGTGGGAGATTGTTGGAAAATGTGCCTCAATCTTTCTGGCTTGTAGTGCGTTGGTTTGGGACCTTCATGTGTTCAATTTTTTTCCTTGTCACTGAGACTCTATCTAGTCGGCGGGACTCCAAGGGGTGTTTCGGTGATGGCCCGACGGGTTTGGCTTAGCGGCATGCTTTATCAGCAGAGAGATCTCATATCGATAGGTGATAATTCTTGTCCCACCAATATGTCAATATGCATTGAACTAGAGTAGGACCAAGCGGTGAACCTGATCTATGGTTATAATGGATTTAATCTGACGTTTCTCGTCATGTTTCATGCCCCTTTTGAGGTAAGTACTGATGAACACTTTTTGGGCAAGCAGAATAGCCTCAAATTGTGACACATGTTGGCTTGATCAACAGCGTTTGCTAGTCTCGTGCCACGCGTGGTGGGTCCCGAGTAACTCATGTAGGGTGTGTCAGCTTCAGCCATGTGTCGTTGTTTTGGGGAAACTCCCTAGGAATATGGCGGATACTTTATTGATTCCCTGAAACTACTTCAATGGTGTATGCATGGCTTTGTGGGTCCCAATAAAGACTTATGCATAGTGCGAGGGTCTTGGACACTTGTCAGTGTCTTATGCCAATTCCGGGCGGACTCCTGGGAATATTGGAGATTCCCTCCTTGATGCTCTGTAACTCCATGAGCGGTGGACGCGTGTCTCAGTAGGCTCGGCTATGACGATGATCAATGTTAGCGAAGGTGGTTTCCTCCTGACCGCAGAATTTTTGCTAGTTGTTGGCAGTTGAATGGCTAACTTCCATACCTTAAGGGCTTTGCCTTTGGCTTATGGTTGTGTTGTTGATCGCCTAACCTCAGAGGTTTGATGAAAGGCTAGCGATGGAGATCAGTGCTTGGATGACCGATTTGCAGTTGAATGGCATCACGACACATGGCACGATCTCATTCGTTGATTTACATCACTGTTGCAAATCAACAGCTAGTGACCAAAAGCTTGGGCACTTGTCTCAAGGGTTTGATCAGAGTGCAAATTTATTACAGGGCGGCTCGATGTCTGTTGCAATGGCGGTGCATGCAACCTGAGATGGTGAAGCTTTTTGGTGGGGTAATTAGTACCCTAATGGTTGTTGGTTGAATAGGATGGCATAGGTCAGTAGATCGAGGGTTCAGAGATCAAACGACTGGTGATCGGATGATCGATGAGATCAGATCAAGTAGAGCAGAGTGTGTGTGTGTTTGAATGGTATGTTCTAAGCATTGTAACCATGAACAAATTAAGACACACAGAACTGAGAAGATATAAACCTGAGAGGTCATGAGGTTGTACTAGCCAAAAGGTTGACTGATCGAGTGGGTTGGTGACATGAAATGAATCTTCATTGTATGTCTTGTGAGGACATTGTAACAATGCGAGGATTTAGATCTATGTTGTTGCTTGTATTCTCCAGATGAACAAGATGTAACTCATGTAAAGGATATGAGCCCGAGATTGCATTGTAACTTTGTTTATTGTTGAATAATACAATGGATGGATCTTTTGGAGGGTGGGGTTTTTTACCCGAAAGGGTTTTCCCCATGTAAATTTGTGTGTTCATTAGTTTGTCTTCCATGTTGTTAGATTATGTGTTTTGAATCTATGTATGTGTTGAATACGTTATTTATTTGCATGTACTTTCTCAGAAAGATTAATGGGGAAACAGCTGTGCTTGTTTTTGCTTTATGGCATAGTGGTTTTGTGTCTTTGAGGTGATTTGAATAAATAAAATCACTAAGGCACTATTGTTCTTAGATGTTTCATTCTAAGATGACCCGTCTCTTTCTCCAACAGTATTGATCATTATGTTGTCATATGTGTCAAACCTTGTTGCTCTTCAACCTCTTCATAACCAACCAACCTTAGTATGCTTGCAATGCTTTCAACCTAATTTTATTTTTATATAGTGAAAGTGTCACTTGGTTTTATGTCATTAAAAGAAACATTTCTATTTAGTGGCCAAATTGTTGTCCTTCACAAACATCATATGATATTTTCAAACATAAGGGCAATCTTGAAATATTTTCTTGCAACTTCAACCAATTATGTTCTCCTTATTTTAATGTGTGGATTTTTTTCCATCCACTTTGACCTTTCAATTTTGAAATATGCTTTGAATGCAGCAAAGACACATCCAAAGGCTGAATTTTATGGCTAGTATGGACAAGTAGTGTAAGAAGATCAATACTTAAATATCTCACCCCTTGGATTGTAGTTAAAGCCACGTGGATTTCATGTCCATCAAAGATAAGGAGATGTATATTTGTGGGTGAAACCCCCTACAATTGATATGGAAAAATGATGCAACCAATTCAAGTATATCTCATTAGCCATCCAAGCATGTGGTTGTGCCAATGTAATTTTTGAGTTATATTTTTTCCTTGTAAAGATAGAACCCTAGTATGCTATGACTTGTTACATTAATACAACACAATATTGGTATTCATTCTCTACTTTTAGATATAAAAAATGTGGCACACTTTTGCTACCCAACTTTGCAATTACTCGCATCCTGCAAATTCTACCTACTTATGCACTTGTTTCATCATAATTCCATAACCTAATTGGCCCATACTAATTAGCATTATATAATTTATCCAAATTTTCATAGATATTTTCCATAATGTTTGGTTTTAGCATCACTACTCTATCCCCGTCTAGACCCTTAATAGTTCATATTGTCAATCCTAGACAACATTTGTAGAAATATATCCACCATGATCTACCTAGTAAACCATTCTTGAAAGAATTTGGCCTTATTTGACAAGTGTGATAAACATGTGAATTTAATTAAATAATGTCAAGACCACATCCAAGTTGAGTCAAATATTTGCACCACTCAACTACTTCTAGATCTTCTTCCATAGAAAGGATAATTAGTGGTCCCTTTCTTTTTATTGTTGTCAGTCCTGACACCCATAATGTTAAATTGTTGGATTCCCCGCTTTTTTTTGCTTCTATTATGGAGAATGAATTATCCTTAGCATATTTGATAGCACCATACATATCTTCTTGTGTCCAATTACTTTTGTTGCACTTTATCTTTTGTCTATGATGTTGACAAGAATTGATAGTAAAGTCCATTATTTATGCATTGTCATCAACAAGATTACAATCTATTATTGTGAGATGAATTGACTGAAGTCTCGCCATCATCTAAGTTGACTACATTAAATTTCATACCCCTCAGTAAATGGAACATTATCTTTTGATTTTTATTTTACTTTGTCTCTTTCCTTATCTTAATGCATAAACAAAAAGATCGACTAATATGTATCTACAAAAACATGCAATAATTGAGCTATTTATTATAACATAGACCATGTAGAATAATTGTGCATGGTTTAAATGTTATAATAGGTAATATAAAAAATAAGTTTATTTTGAAATATGTTATTTCGTAAACATAAAATTTGTATTATAACTTATAAGGACCAAGAGTAGCACAAAAGACCATATATACATACATATATACATACATACATATATATGTACATATATATACATATATATATACATACAAATATATACATATATATACATATATAAACATGCATACACACACACACACACACACACACACATATATATACGCATATATACATACATATGTGTGTGTGTGTGTGTGTATAATCAATCCTAATATCATTCAAAAAAGTACACAAATCTTGTATCATTATATTGTGAAGCTTGTTAAATCACCCGAAGGAAATAGATGGGCTCCTCAATGAAGCCTGGAAATACAATTAAGTATATATGAGGCTTTCATATATTAGATTGGAAAGAAACATAAATATCAAGGTCAAAAGTGTAAAACAATATTAGACACCTCTTTAAGCGTTTTTTTTTTTTTATCAACTTAAATTAGATAACTATGCCTTCAAGAGTTTTAGAATAGACATAACAACAAGCTCAATGCATATCACTCCTCTAATTTCTATTTATTTTTTCATAATATAAATATCTTCCTCTATATAGTGAAAAAAAGTAATTATATATGTGAGTTGTTATAGAGATGTTTACAAAAACTACTACTTAGATATCTTGTATGCCCATTTTAATAGGTATGTATTATATTTATTGAATGGTAATAATATTCTACATAGCACAACACTACATGTATACAATTTCGACTTTCTCATATATGTGGGAATTATATTTGCATCTCTTGAGGAGCACAACTTTCGTCATAACTCTCCACTTAATGTTGGTGTATATGGTATCTTATACTTCACAAATACCTAGAGACCTCTTGCTTCTTGTTACATATATTATGTCCCACAATATATCTATGATATTATACATTTCCTTAGTCTAAACCATAGACTTACATGCTCTACCTATGTACTGAGTTTGTATTTATAGAAATGAACACATAGTTCTTGGGATTTTTTGTGTTTATACTATCTATTCCTGTGTACATTATTTTAGTTTGTTTCTAATGTGGTAGAACTATGGTCTAGTGTCATTTAGGGATTGATTTCACATTTTCTTTGTGTTGTAGTTGTTTATTATTATGTGTATTCTCTCCATAGCATATTATTATTGAAGCATCCTGAAATCTATATCAAGTTGAATCCTATGTCAAGGATTTCAAGTTGTCAAAAATTATAAGATTTGTTAAAAAAAAATTGAATAATGAGGTAATACCGATATAAGTTGGAATCTATCATTTTATCCTTAATCAAGTGCTCAAAAATAGAAAGCCAAATATGTAGTCTATAATTTGCATGGAAATTGATCTGACGACATAAGTGTATTATTATCTCTATTCAAAATAAAATGACACTTAACTTTCTAACTTGTGTTCAAATATAATGAAGAAACAAATAAAATACTTGGAGAAAAAAATGCAAAACAATCTGACATTCTTTGCAATCACCTTTTGTGCAATCTAATAGTCTTTGTAGTCAAAATATAAAAGTTGGAAATATTGGAAAAATGTTCATTGATGTCAAAGAGCTTATCGATGATGAGAAAATTAAGTTGCAAAAATGATGGTTATATTCTACATGGCCTAACCCATGTCTAGCCCCTTTGGAGGATTTTTAAATTAAAAAATTAAATTAGAAAAATTGGGACAACCCCCCTCTTAGAGCCATCCCATTTGGGATATTAAATTAATAAATAAAATTATTTTTTTATTTTTATGGGGCTCCCAAGGTGGGATGACCCCCTAGAGTGGTGCGCCCACTTTGGGCATGGAAAAAGAAAATAAAATAAAAATTATTTAATGATGTAAGGCCAATCTCCCCTTGGAGAGATTCCTCCCTTGGGTGAAGGGACGTCTTGGTGAGTATAAATAGAAGTTTGAAGGAGAGGCAAAAGCAATCAATTTTAAGGAAAACCATTCATATGAAAAGAAAAAATAAAAGGATATTTGAGTAGATCTACAAGAGATATTTGAGCAGATTTATGAGAGATTTTTAGAATCAATTTTGTGAGAAGAAATAAAGGCAAGATCGTGGCGGTTCTTTACGCATAAATATTGAAGACTATATTGCAAATTCATGAGTGGATGTATGACAGATTTGTGAGCAATCAATAGCACAGATCTAAGAAGTTACAAATAAAATTATTATATTGTTCTCGTAGAGGTTGGAGCCTCCTATTTAAGGAGATCGAGAGGTTGGAGCCTCTTATTAGAAGAGATTGGCATCTCTTGTTGGGTTGGTGCTCAGTGGTGGAGATTGGAGTCTCCAATGGGTTGGTGCCTACGAAATTTGTAAGAAGATTAATACAAGCAATATTTTTTCGTGGTTTTCTTCTGTAAAGGTTTCCACTTAAAATCATGTCTCTTATGTGTGTTCTTCATTGCTAGATCTTGTATATATGGTATTTCTATGGATGATTGTTTTGAAGTAATATGGTTGTGATTAATTAAGTTGTAAAAAGTAAAGCTTTGATCATACAAATTCACTTCCCCCCCAGCATAAGTGTGAGTTTTATCAGGAAAGTGCAAGAATCTCAAGTCTATTCTTTATAGTTCTAATATTATTTACAAGTCTGATTGTATTCAGTGAGATATCATAGGCTAAATTTATTTTATTTTTCCCTCTTGATTTTTTAAAATGTTTGATATATGATTTTGAAATCATGGATTTTTATTAGATAAGAGGTGATGATGTTGATTGATAGAGACAATTTTAAAATTTGGTATATTGATTGTTTGATTTGATTCAATTGGTCAGCCTCACATTTGCATATTTATTTTATAAGTATTGAATATTTGGTGGTTGAAGTCTCCAATCTGGGAATTTATTGTTGAGTATTGAGAGATGGGATGAGTACGAATGATAAATAAATTTTATTTATGTCAAGTTGGGTACATATTTAATTAGTGAAGGACTAAAAGTTGAACACTTGTATATTATCTATAAGACCCCTTCGTTTTGCTCTTTCGACCGAACAGTGTTCTATTTGGTTAGGCCTTATTTTTTGTTAGTGCTTTGACCTTGGTACTTGGTATTTTATCATGATGTTATTATTATGTCATGCTTTGGATTAGCATAGTGGATAATTGAATTAATGATGGTTATGCTTTTGATTATATTAATGATGTTAGACTCGTCAATCAGTGATACTGTATTGGTGAAGGGGACGGATCGCATCACTCGCTTGCGAGCGCCCTGCGATTCCATGATTTCCTCTTCACGGTGTGTTAATTTTAACATATATATATATATGCATGTGGATATATTCTGTATTTGCAGGTTGACAGGTACAGGACATCGACTCCACCTGGTTTCACAGGTGAGAGCGTGTTCAATACCCAACGGTATTCGATTGGGAGATAGTAGCTAGGTTTCTATGCCAAGTCGTCACCCTAGTCCTTGTATGTCGTCAGTTGTTTGTCAGGTTGTGTTGCTTTGGATTTTGTGCCCTCTCTTCGTTATTTAATTGCAAGTTTAATTGGGAGATTTAAATGGTTTAATGTATTTAAGTTGTGGTTCAACTTGTTCTGGAAATTATGTTGAAATGTAATTTATTTTATGATTAATTTAATAAATTATTTAATCGTTGATTAAATCTATTTTATTAATTAATTAAATTTTTAAGATTGAAATAAGTTAAATTATTCATTTTGGAAATTTATGCATATTGGTTGAAATTCAAAATTAGAAAAATGAATTTAAGAGTCAATTTGTGAAATTTGGAATTGAAAATTATGAAAATGATTTAAAGTCAAAATTGAAAGTTTGAATTGAAAATTAAGGAAATTAGATATTTTTCTATTTTTCTGTTTTGAAGAATTTATGAGGGGGTTGTTGAATTTTTTTAGGGTTTTATCTTTATGCTTGGATTTTGGATCTGAATGGGGATTATGAAGTTTTGGGAAAAATGGAAAATGGAGGAAGGAGGAAGGATTTTCAATTTTGTGGGTTTGGGTAAATAGCTCAAGGAATCTGTGGAGCTCAAAAGGGGGTTCAAGGTACCATCAGGGTCTTCATCTTGCTTCAAAAATAAGGTTTTCTTTTATTGAACTAGTTCTATTTTGGAAAAGAATTCACAATTTTATATGTTGTTAAAAATATTTAAGTTGGTTGATTTGCAAGTAAAAACCCATCTCAAATCTTGTTTCAAAAAAAAATTGTGAGAATTTTATTTGGTAATGAAGTTCTTCATAAAATAGTGTTCTTGGTTTAAAAAAATGATCCTTTAATGAATGTTTTTTCTCAATTAATCTTGGAAGTTCCTCTTGAAAATATAAAATATATATATATATATATATATAGGAGGTTATTGGCTTTGTCATGAAATAAAATTAGGTCTTTTTGTTTTTTGTTGAACCCTGGTTTTATTTTTTTAATTTTTTTTTAAAGATTCAGATTTAAACAAAAATCCGCAGGCCTGGTAAAATAAAATTTAATTTTTTTAAAGGGGCTTTGGGGGAGCCGCGCCCGGTGCGACCCCCGCAACCCCACCACCGTGGGCGGCTGTGCGCCCAGCTTGCCTCGTCCCTCCTCTGTCTGTCGTCCCTCTGCCTTCCACCTCCCGCTCACCCCATGCCCTGCGCAGCTGCAGCCCGCGCCGCCTCCTTCAGCCGCCGCTTGAAGCGACCACCCTCGGCGGCGCCGCCTCCTGCAGTCGCCCCTGTATGGAAGCCTCCACCCGCGGCCATGAAGAGAAATCCGCGGTCGATGAAGAAAACATGGCGGCCAACCCTAAAAGCGGCACGCGGCCCGAGACATTTGGGGTGTTTAAATTTAAAAATGAAAATAATTATATGTATAGATATTATTATTTTATATATTATTTTTATAATTAAAATATTATTTAAATAATATTTTATATTATAATGTATAATATTAAAATATGATTTATATATTTTTTATTTAGGTATATTTTGTAAAATTAGAGGGGTGGGTTTAAATCAAATATGCCTATGAAATTAATGATTTTCTAATGGCATGATTTAAGTTTTATTATGGAAATGAAAACTTTGTATTCATAGTCAAAATATTAATTTTATTTTAAAAATAATTTAATGAAGAAAATTTTAGACCTTTATATTATAGCCAAATTAATGGATTTATTTTACCACTTTTTAATGAAATAAATTTTGGATTTGGAGGTATTATGTTGTAATAAGCAATATTAATTGATTTTTAAGATGATTCATTTTTTCGAGAGGAAATATTTATTGCTTTAAAAACGTTATTTACTAAATGTTAATGAAGAAATGGATTTAGTGAATCCAAAGTAATTTTGTTACTGTCTTCTTGCTCATCTTGATTGTGAATTGCATTCCGTTTTCATTTGGGGGAAGTTGAGTTTTTAGTGTTTAATAAGTCTTCCAGATGAGTTTTCAGTTATGGGGTTGTCACCTTGTTATGGCAACCTGTTTTGAATTCCCTTGGGTAGTGCATGGTGTATGGTCAGTGTTTAACCCGGTTTCCACAAACGGGGATGTTTGTACCTCCTTGTCAGGAGCGGATTATGGGATCTGTGTCTCCTTGTTGGGAGCGGTCTTGTTATTGATGTTACCTCCAGTGTTTGGAGATGGTTTTATCTTTGTTGCTCCTGAGAAAGGAGTGTATTTTGTAATGTGTACCTCCTTGTCAGGAGCGGTCGGGAGTGGCCTTGTTATGTGGTTGTTGCCTCCGGTGTTGGAGTGTGTTTCAGTTTGTGTCGTCTCCTGAGAAAGGAGAGGTCGTGATGTCTTGTTTGTTGCACCTTGGTTCCATTGTTGTTTGGATGGTGTGTGTGTGTGTGTTGTCCAATAGAAGAGTGGCTTGTAACGGGGGTCGGCACCCGAAGTGGTGTCAAGGATAACTCGTTGTAAGTAATTTAATCAAGTGATAACTAAAACAATACTTAGAAGCTTAGAACTAACTTCTCACTAATCAAAATTTTAATGCCTCACTCATGGACCCAAGTGTTCAGTTAGGCTTGGGATGAGATGGGAAGGCTTGTAATGGCAAGGTCATCTATCTTGTCTGTACAAAAGGTATTTGGCTCCGCATGAGTGAGTATGGGGGTCGGGATTTGGTAAAGGTCACCAGGATAACCTTTTCTTGTGGGGACGGAGCCTATGAAGATTCCCAAGGATAACCCATGATGAGCTGTGTGATGACACTCTATCTAGGACAATAGTCGGTTTTTGTTTTGTGGGTATGGTTTCCTTAACATACCTAGTGTGACCATAGTCAATCTTTGTTTTGTGGGTATGGTTTCCTTAACATACCTAGTGTGACCATAGTTGGTATTCGATTTTGTGGGTATGGTTTCCTTAACATACCTAGTGTGACCATAGTCGATCTTTGTTTTGTGGGTATGGTTTCCTTAAAATACCTAGTGTGACCATAGTTGGTATTCGATTTTTAGGTGTATGGTTCTCTCAACATACTTGTTCTACTTTATTTCTGGAAGCAATGTGACCATGTAGAGTTGTACTTGTGTGGTACTCATGATGCTTTCGAGTTGTACTCATGTTATTTTGGTGTTGTACTTGCATGGTATTTGAGTTGTACTTATGTTATTCTGGTGTTGTAATTGCATGGTATTTGAGTTGCACTTGAGTTGTACTTATATTGTACGTATGTGGTACTTGGGTGGTACTTGTGATGTGCTTGTGTGGTTCATGTGATTGGATGTGTCAGTTTACTTCAGTGGTGATTTAGCCTGTGTTTAGAGGTAGATGGTCTTGACTAGGATTCCTGGTTACTATCTCCTAGCACGGGGGGTGGGCCTTTGGGTTCCACATGGTTGGGTGGCGTGCACCTAAATCCGTTGGGTTCTATCTTCATGTTCATGTGGACGAGACTTCCAGGTGGAGAGCTCATTGGTTTTAGTTCAGATCTTACTTTATTTCATTTCAGTTGATCCTATTTTATTTTACCCCTCAATTGTTATCGAGGTGGAAAGTTGTAATTGTAATTATGTTTATTGGACTTGTCTCATTTGGGGAATGAGAGTTGTAATTGTAATATTTAATTATGGATAAATGAGTTTGAAAGTTATCTATTATGTTTGGATGTATTCAGCTTGTTTGGAATGTATGCGTACTTATTATCTTAATTGGAATGTATGTGTTTAATTATTATCTTGAGTAGATAATTGTTATGGTTTCATTCATGTTGTCGTTGTGGGTTGTTAATTTTTCTCAGTCTCGTAACCTTAGGGGATGTTTGCATTGGGAAGCGAACTTGTATAATAATTGTACTTAAACAAAAAAAAATTAGCCTGTTTAAGTAGTTGTTGCAACATCCTTTAGGGTTGCATGGCGGGGTGTTACATTATCTATTAAATAGTAAAAATGTAGTGATTTGACATAAGAGATGGTGTGAGTATGAAAAACATTTTTTTATTTATGTCAAGTTGGGAACATATTTAATTATTGAAGGACTAAAAGTTAAACACTTGTATATTCTCTATTAAATAGTAAGAAAGTGATTTGACAATTTTATTTGTGTTTGGACAAATTACTTGTAAGATTGTACAAATTGTAATATACTATTTTATATTAGTTTTGTTATATTTTCATAGGTAAATTGTAGTTGTTATGAATGACAATGTATTTTGTCTCATATGAAATATGCAATGAATAAAAAAAATGTTTATTCTTTTGGTATTGATTAATGCATAGTTGCACAAATTTTGGTATATCATGATATGCAAAGTAAATTTAAAATAATTAGTTACATGATATTAATTAACACAAAAATAAATATTTGTTGATACTTTAATGTTCAAACAATAGTGTGTTATGTTCATGAATCAAATTATCTATCAAATCAAATTATGACACACCCTCACAACTATCAAAACATGTTCAACTATTGGGTCCTCTCCCCTATTTAGTAAGACATTTTAGAATATTGCACTTTTTCAGTTTTTATATTAATTTTATTAAATGTATTTAATGAATTATTTTATTTCCTTATATAAATTTTAAATGCTAATATTTATTTTTTAAAGCTAATCCTATTTCTTAGGTAACCTATGTAAAATGAACCTGATGCCATCTAAAATTTCAACGAATCTCGACTTGTACCAAAGTGAGTACATCTTCATGGTAGCCAATTAAAAAATTAAAGGTCTCCATATTGTTGTGTATAAACCCATCCTTAAACAAAGCAATGGCCTGCTTAATATCTTCGTTGTTAAGGACATTTTTGGATTGCAAATGCACCACCCAAGGAACCCTACAGAGGTCTTTTATTAAAATTATTCCAAACACACAAATAAATGAGCAACTATATGAAAAAATATATAACTATTTTATTTTATTTTATAATTTATTTACTTATTGCATCATACATGAACACATAAATTTTAATTTTAATTTAACAAGTATCATTTCATTCAAAGATCCGTTTTTATGTAATACGGTTATTTTTTAAAAACTACCATCATTATTTTGATATTTCTTTTATTTTGTTCTCACTTTGCAAAATGAAGTAAATCTTAGATATTATGTGTTCATTTTTAATAGTTTTATTTGTAGGGGTGTGTGTATAGATGTAATCGTTCAATAAAATACTACAATGTTTATAGATTGTGGGATAAATTTATCTAATCGTCATACAAAATTTTATACAATTAATTTGGTTGAGAGGAAGTTATAGTAATATGTATAATTACAATCCTATGTAAAATTTAAAAACAAACTATTAAATCTATTTTTTACTCATTTATGATATAAATGGAATATAGGCACCTCAAAAATGATAATTCTTGACCTCTTTAACATAGATTTAACTAAGATAGGTATGCTAATATTTCAAAAATAAATGTTGACTCTAAATAGTTTTTCTTTTCTTTTTTCTTTCATGATCACAACATCAAATATTTATCCACCCCATTATCATTGTAGATTATGCATCTCCAAACAATTAGACATGTGATATATTAATTTAGGAACTTAATGTATTATACAATTAATCAAAACTCAGATAAAATAAATTTGACAACTAAATAGCTGAACAAAGTAGATTTTTATTTCAGCTAAGAACTTGTACAAAGTGGAAAACTCTATACAAGAGGTATAGAACCTTCTACTAGGATTGCATGCTTCAAATAAATCTATAGTGTAGCTATCAATAGAGAATATAAAACTTATTATAGTGAATTAAAATTATTGGTAAAAAACAAAGCATCGTCATACTTGATAGTGACATGTGTACTTTTTAGAAGTTATAATGACAAGCTTATTGTAAAACTAAGTTTATTGAGATTATTTAATTTTGATACCCTTAATTATCAAGATTGTACTCCTAGTCTGTTATTTGTAAATCAAATGTCTATTTATAGATTAGAAAACTTAGGTCATGAATTAATCAATCCATGTTAGACCATAGGGGAGATGTCCCAATTACCACCACCCATTCAATTATTGCCACCTCCATGCTCACTTCCCCCAAAAAAAAATTCACTTTGATCCATTAAAAAACTTTATTTTATCAAATAAAAAATTGCAAAAACACCAATGGTTGCTCATAACACAATGTGTAACTGACCAATGTAGATAGACAACTAAACATGCATTTGCATTTATAATTCAAGTCAACTTGCACAAAAAAAGGCTCATTTACAATTAATTTAAAACTTTTATTGTTACAAATACCCCCACTTGCAAAAGGTGTCACCCTCATTACATATTATTTTAATAAATACCCATGCACACTTAATGGTGTTTTACATGACATAATCACAATCTCCTATCAACTCTATGGGATTTGAAATGCACATTATTCCACACACTCCCTAGAAAATACGTGTATTAACTTCATTTCTTGTAGGTACCTGCACAATTAAATATTGGTGTAAGGCTCCCCAAATAAATATCAAATCCAAATATAATGCAAAATTCAGTTATATCATCTTTAAAAACCTATGTAACTGGCAGCTACAAATTCAAATGCTCAAACAAATTCAAATTTGAAATACAACAACCAAATTGAGTGCATTCAATTGTCAAATTTGAATTCCTAAATAAGAGGGGGAAAGTAGCCAGCACATTCCTCACAATTGCTATTTGTGAAGAGATTCTCTGCAAAATTCATAGCATCAACAGGTATCCTTTGCACATTCCTCCAATATCCTAAGTTTTAAGGTTGGTACTTTATACATTCTACTTACAGTTATTTTCATGAACTGTGCATTTAACATTTATATTTATGCAGTGTCTTTTTACTTTACTTTATAAATAAAAGAAAGGTCTTTTTTGGTGACGGGTTTTTCCTTACAAACCCCATTTACAAATTCAATAATCGGTGTATTCATTTACTATTTTTGGTCATCTCTCAGAGTTTATATTTGTCATTTATTTCATAAAAGGCTCCTCTATATTTTGTGTCTCATTTTCTTTCTCAAATCGATAAAGGCATGTTGAATCATTTGTTAGACTCATTTATATTCATAATAAGTGTACACATCAGCTTGCGTTTTCTCTATATATGTATATATGAGTGTGTCTGTACATATATATATAAACTGTTTGTTCATTTATTATTTTTGTTTATTTCTCAGGGTTTATATGTGTCATGTATATTATTTGTCTCTTGTTCATTCAGCAAATCGATATAAGCATGTTTAATCATCTGTTAGACTCCTTTATATTCAATATAACTATACACATCAACTGGCATTTTCATTACATGTGTATATATATATATATATATACATATATATATATTTGTGCATGTATATATATATTACGTGTATATATGTGTATTATGTATTTAAAAACATATGCACAGATATATATACATACAAATACATATATACCTGTATATATACGTATATACATACACAAACACACATATATATACTATATAACTTTGTTTTCATTTTACCTTTGTATGAATACGTATCATTTGGCTATCCAATACAACAGACTAGCATTTTTTTCTATTTTCCTACTTTCCATTGCACATACAACAGACCACCATACATATATTTGCCATTTATTTCATAAAAGGCTCCTTTATATTTTGAGTCTTTTGTTCATTCAGTGAATCAATATATGTGTGTGTATCATTTGCTTATCCTTTCAAAATGCAAACAATGGTACTGGTTAATCATTTTCTTCTGCATCTTTCAGGACCAATGAAGGGTTTATTCGCTAATTGAAAAATTATTACTGCTTGTTTATGAAATAAATCATTCCTCTTAAATGCCTTCTCACCATGTGTTTGATTTTTTCGGGTCATAGTGGTGGTTTTTTTCCCACGAGTTTTTTGGAGTTAAATTAATATGTTATGCTCTACATTTATTATACGCCATATATGTGAAAACTCTTGCTTGGTTTTTTCAAAATACGTGTGCTTAAGGAATTAATATTATGAAACCCTTGCCTGGTTTATTCGGCATCTATTTGAAAACGCACTTTTGTATTCCTGTGAGTAATGAATTATTGTCATGAAACCCTTGGTAATTTTTTGTGGATATTTTTGAAAATCCAAGTTTGTAATCGATCTACCTTTGTTGAAATTTTTATCCTATCGTTGTTGAATACAGCACAGCTTCTTTCATTTACTGTAAAATGTGTTATTAATCATTGTTAAATTTTTTACCTTTGTTGGAATCTCAATACTTTTTATCATATATTCTTTACTTCAAAGCTTATGTTTTCGTAGTAGTCTTATATGTTCACAGATACATATGTGTGTATACATATAATTACAGAGATATATGTATACATTTATAATTTTTTGTAAACTCTCAACGGTTTGTTGTTGTCTGCTCTCCACGGTGTGAGGTAACAACAAACATCATTCTCCTTTCAAAATGCAAGCAATGGTACTCTTGGGTTTATTGATTGTTTCAATAATGATTACAACTTCTTTTTACTGCTTTCAACATTGTTTATTTGACATTTTATGGCTTACAATGTACAGGATCACTGATAATCATGGCACCAGGGAAAAAGAGGAAAAGATCAAGTGGGAGGTGCTTAGTTAGAATATCTCATGGAGTGAGGTTCAATGTTTCAAATGTTGTTGATGAAGGGTCAACAGTCAACATCAACGAGGATGTTATTTCTGACAATGCAGACCAGACAAATGAAAATTATGGTTTTTAACCTATTGTTCATAATACTGAGGTAGAAATGGAACCGCCTGTGCATGTTCAAGAGCCACCTGTTAATCATGTGACAACCTCAAATTTTTCCACGGAAAGTTGTACTATGCATCACATGGAAAAATCAATTGTAGATGTTGAGGACAATCGAGTGTCAATCAAAGGTTCAGCGATCAAATGGGGAATCTTGCCTAGCAATTTGAGGGTGTGGCTTAATGGTGTGACATCCACAAAAGGAAGGGGCCATGAACAATCCTATCTGACGAAGAAGCTGAAATTGTGCATTGGTGTAAAGACATGGCTAATATTGGCCATGGCCTTCAAGTCTCACAACTTAAGTCAACGGTGGCCCAAATGGTTGGAGCGAGGCCTAACCCATTCACAAATGGGATACCAGGGAGGTCATGGTGGGTTGGCTTTCGGCAAAGGCATCCCGATCTGACAATTCAAACACCATAAGGAGTGGACACAGATCGAGCTATAATGCTACGCCCCGAAATAGTTTCTTCCTTCTATGGCAACTTGGAGGAATTATACAAAAAACTCAATTATGTGCCCAAAAAAATATGCAACTGCGACGAAACAGATGTGCAATCTGGCAAAAATTGTGCAATGAGACTTATTGCAAAAACAAGGACCAAATGTGTTCTACAATTAATTTCTAAAAGAAAAGAATGGATCATTGTTCTAGTTTGTGTTAGTGCAGCAGGTCAAGCTATACCTGGTTACTACTTGTTCAATCCCAAAAGGAACATTAGAAACTATATTATTAACTATGAGCCAAGGGCATCCATGGAAATCCAAGAGCATGCTTGGATGATCAAAGAATTATTTGTGGAATGGTTGAAACACTTTGCAAGAAATGTTCCAAGAGGGGTGTCACCAACAAGTAGATAGCTTCTCATGTTTGACGGCCATGGCAACCATGTGGCATTCAAAACGATCAAAGAAGCAAAGAGTATGGGAATAGATTTGCTCACACTTCCAGCACATTGCAACCAAAAATTGAACCCCCTTGATGTCAATGTATTCTTACCATTCAAAAACTACTTCAAACAGCATAGGAGTATATGGCTCTCTGCACATCCTCAACTTGACATTGGAAGGGAAGAGTTGGCAACACTTGCCAGCAAAGCTTTTGCACAAACTTTGACCCCTAATAATATTACAAGTGGTTTTAGAAGAACGGGAATTTGGCTATTAGCGCAACATGCACTTGACTTGGATATGGGGCCAAGCGAAGCTTTCGTGGTTGAAGATGAAGGAACCACATTGGGAGCAGAAATAGAGGGTGAGACAGTTGAGGATGAGGCACAGTTCATGGTAGCAGAGACTTGTTTGAGGATAGCAGGTTGGAATGAGGAACAAATTGGGCAGTTTGTGGATACCTTTGTTGCAAGCAATCTACCAATTCCAACAAACGAAGAAGGATATTACACAGAAAACATTGAGGCAGCAGAAATTGAAGAAGAACCTGCAGTTCAAACATGTAATCAGGCAGTAGAAAATGAAGAGAGTCTCAATCATCTGAATTTCAGTCAAGGGGATGAAGAATTGTCCATGCCATCACCACCACATGTTGATACTGAAGAGGTAATTCATTACTTCATGACTGGGAGAAATTGGGATGCAAATGATGAAGCGAATGGAGTGGAAGGTAATGACTCTAGCGACGAAGAAGTTGACTATGTGTCATGCACACAAGTCGATGACTAGCAACCAGCAGGAAGGAGAAGCAATTTTTTGCAACTCCCAACACAAAGGGTGCACCAATCATCAAATAGAGGTCACAATGGGGTGCTATGCCTAAGTAGGAAATCTCAAATTTTGACATCAGATGAATTTTTCAATTTGTTGAATGAACAAGAGGCACAAAAATGAAGAAACCAAGAATTGCAGCAAAGTAAAAGGGGCCAAATGGTTGAAAAGAAAGAAAAAAGAAAAGCAAACCTGGCATAGAGGGAGGCAAAGAGATTGGAGCATGCTGCAAAAAAATAAAAAATTGCAAAGGAGAAGCTCAGGCAGCGACATCAAAAGGAGTTTGAAAGGGAGCAAGCAAAGATTGCTCGACAATTGAAGGAAACCCAAAACTAGGCGGAAAGAGCAGAAAGAAATAAAAGTAAGAATACTCCTAAAATTCTTCCAACTCAACATCTAGTTTTAAGGGACATGATTAACATTTTGTCTCCAGCCTTTGCTACTCTTATCAACCTACAAAACGGGTCTTTTGAAGGCTACTCTCAACAATTACAACTCAGTCTAGAGGCAAATCAAGCATTGTTTACTTGTATAGCAAGTGCCATGCAAAACAATCTGCAATCCTTAACATCTTCTCCAGTTGAGGCAAAGTCAGTTGAGACCCAAGGACACGCCACTTCTTAATCAGATCTATGGATGTCTGATTAGAATTTTTTTTGTGAACTTTTTGACTTCGATGTGTGCTAGTATATTTTTCGTAAAACTGAATGCTAGTATGTTGTATTGGACAGCCAAAGGATACTACTGTGTCTTTTTGAGAACTTTTTGACTTCGATGTGTGCCAGTGTGTTTTTTGCAAAATTGAAGACTCCTTGTCCTCTTTAGAACTTTGTCCTAATCATGTTTATGTTGTAATAAATTTGATTTCAGCCTAGGCATGTTTTGAGAGTTGTCCAAGTTAAAGATTTATGTTTTTTAGAGCAAAAAAAATAGTAGATCTATTATATCCACATTGAGAGATTTCTACGAATGCTATAGCATGAAGTTTTTTGTGATTCCAAATCAGTTTTGTGTTGATTGTATTCATCTAACTAACATTGTTGAAATTTTAAATGTAAATTAAGAAGTTAATGTAATTCAAATTCAGAAAATTGTGTACATATATATGTATGCACAACTATGTATATGTATGCCTATACATAGTTGTATATATATATGCAACATATCCATAAATTAATCTATTTGAAATTGTAATTTTTCAACACCTACACTTGGAAATCAATCTAATTGTAGATTGTAAGTGTAAGTTTACAGTGAATAAGAGAAATGAACATTATAAATGAACACAATGTCTATCGGGACACAGCCAAAGTAAAGTTTTGAAAGACTTTACCTGAATTGTCATCTTGCAATTTGGCATGCTCACATATATATGTATATGTATGCATATACATAGTTGTATATACATATACACAAAACTTATATATGCATACATATATATATAACTATACATCTATATGCAGTATTATCATAAATTAATGTATTTGAAATTGTAAATTTTTCAACACCTACACTTGGAAATCAATCTAATTTTTCAACACATACATACATATATATACATGTATATATATATGTAAGTATACACAACTATGTATATGCATACATATATATACAACTATACATCAATATGCAGCATATCCATAAATTAATCTATTTAAAATTGTAAAGTTTTCAACACCTACACTTGGAAATCAATCTAATTGTTAATTGTAAGTGTAAGTTTACAATGAATAAGAGAAATGAACATTATAAATGAACACGATGTCTATCGGGTCACAGCCAAAGTAAAGTCTTGAAAGACTTTACCTGAATTGGCATCTTGCAATTTGACATGCTCTTTACAACCTCCTAGCCATTTGATATGTCTGTCACAACAAACAAATATAATAGAACAAACACAATGGACAATAGTTAATGAAATAAATAAAAAGACATATTAGTTATTGAACAATAAAGAAAAATAATTGAAACTTAGAGACATATCAAGAAAAAAATCCTTAATTATGTGGTGTGTTGACAAACACATTTACTGAATTGCCCACCATAAACATTGTTGCACCATCTCTCCTTGTTCTCCTGTGCCTACAAGAAAATATTTACAGCCACGGGTAGTAACAACTCAGGGTAGTAATGAACAAACATCATATGACCTTTGAAATAATGCATGTACAACTGCACATAATTAAACAAGCTCAACATCTTAAAAGTTCCATATGAAAAACATAAATATATGTAAATATATATATATATATATATATATATGTGAATAGAATTGTATACGAAGATATATTCAAGTTATATTCATTGTTTCTCATCACCCTTGGATATATGAGGAATGTGCAAAGGATGTCAATCAATTCTCTGTAGTATGGAGAGGATATTAGTAAAGGGGAATAATTATGAATGTCGTTGGTTGTTGTCTCTCTTATTTAGTAATTTGAATCTGACAATTGAATGCATTCAAATTGGTTGTTGTGTTTCAAATTTGAATTTGTTTGAACATTTTAATTTGTAGCTCCCAATTACATAGGTTTTTAAAGATGATATGACTGAATTCTGCATTATATTTGGATTCGATATTTATTTGGGGAGCCTTATATGTCAATGATTTTCTACATGTTCATATGCATGCATACGGTCATAGAAACATAAGCATGCATGCATACATTCATAGAAACATAAACATGCATGCATGTATTCATATAAACATATACACACATATACTTTGCAAAACATAAAAGGGTGTTAATTGTGTCACTATTAACATTTAATTATAACTATTTTATCATTCAAAACCACTCAAAATTCAATGGATCTAATTCACGTTAGCACCTTATTAAATTATTTTGGTGCCCATTAAAAATCATTCCTACACATTAATCGCCTAACATTAACATCGGACACCAAACACATTACACCCAATTAAACTTCATTTCGGGTCTAATTATTACATATGACTATTTTTTTTTATTGGGTGTCTAATTATTTTCCATCATTTTACCGTGCACTGAGTGCAAGGTTCTCACGGCAATGGAAAGTATATATATATACACATAAATATATATATGTACATACATGTATATATATGTATACATGTATATACGTATATACATATATATACATGTATACATATATATATATGTATGTATTCACATACATTTATATATATGTATGTATGTATACACATACGTATATACACATATACATAGATATGTATACATGTATACATATATTAATATATATGTACATACATATATTAATTGCATTATAAACCACACCTACATTTTGATGACATAATAAGAATCAAAAGTACCATTGTTTGCATTTTGAAAGAAGAATGATGTTTGACATTACCTCACACTATGGAGAGCAGACAACAGCAAACCATCGAGGGTTTACATATACATACGTACATATAGATGTATGTATATGTATTTGCATAGATATATGTATACATGTATTTGTGTACACATAGAATTACACAACTACATGTATATATATATTTGTACATATATACATATATATATGTACAAAAATTTATAAATGTATACATATATCTGTGTAATTATATGTATGCACACATATGTATCCATGACCATATAAGACTACAATGAAAACATAAGTTGTGAAGTAAAGAATATATGATACAAAGTATAGAGATTTCAACACAGGTAAAATATTTAACAATAATTAATAACACATTTTACAGTAAATGAAAGAAGTTGTGCAGAATTCAACAGCGATAAGATAAAAATATAAACACACAGCTTATTGAATTTGTAAATGAATGTGTACAATGTGAGAAAAAAAACCACCACCATGACCCGACAAAGTCAAGCAGCACATGACGAAAAGGCGTTGAATTTATTTCATAAACAAACAGTAAAAAAATTCAATCAACGAATAAACCCTTCACGGATCTTGAAAGATGCAGAAGAAAATGATTAACCAGTACCATTGTTTGCATTTTGAAAGGATAGGCAAAGGATACACACACATATATCAATTTGTTGAATGAACATATGTAAAGATACATATAACATTATATATATATATATATATATATATATATATATATATATATAACATTGTACACATTAATTTACAAATTCAATAACTAACATTGTACACATTCATTTACAAATTCAATAAGTTATGTGTTTATATATACATACATACAAATATATATATATATATATATATATGTATACACACACATATATGTACAAAATATATATATACACATACAGACATATATGAGTGTCTGTGTGTGTATATATATACACAAATAGACACATTCATATATAGACGTATATACATATATAAGACAAATATAAACCCTGAGAAATGACCAAAAATAGTAAATGAACACAAATTATTGAATTTGTAAATGGGGTTTGTAAGGAAAAATTTGTCACCAAAAAAGACCTTCATTTAATTATAAAATAAAGTAAATATTTTTGAAAAGTTAAGTAGCATTTTCAGGGTGTTGTACCCTTCACAAAGGGCCCAAGGGGCCAAAGAAAAACATAGTTCAAAACAGAATTTGAACTATAGAAACAACCAAAGACAGTTGACTGTCAGTTGTGGAAACCAAAGAAACTAAGCAACCCCAGACACAGAGGGGTCAAAGCTGGCTCCACGAGCCCGAGAACGAGAAACTAACACAAATTTCTTCTTTCGGAGAATGACCGACCAAGGAGGCTCAGAAGCAGGGAGCGAAGAGAACGGAGAGAGGAGTGACTCCGCCGCAGCCACCATGGGACCACCAAACAGCGAGGGAGTCGGTAGTGAAGCAGTCGAGCAAGAATCAACCAACGAAACAGAAAAATCTCCCACCAAAGGGCGGGCAGGGTTTGACAGAGCATCGACAGCAGAGGTCGGGTCAGGCACAACAGTGTCAGTAGAGCGAACCAAAGGTGGAACCACAACATAGGGGTTCGGGAGAGGAGCAACAACATGATGGTCAACCTCCGCAGAAGAAACCTCTGAAGAAGAGCCCACCGTGAGGTGATCCAGGAGAGCATCCTTCCACCAAGTCGTTGCACCCTTGCGGCGGGCAAGAGGGCAAGCAGAGGCCAGATGACTATAAATATAAATGTTAAATGCATAACTCATGAAAATAACTATAAGTAGAATGTACAAAGCACGGCTACAGAAAACGTAAGCTACGAAGTAAAGAATATGTGATACAAATTATTGAGATTTCAACAAAGGTAAAACATTTAACAATAATTAATAACACATTTTACAGTAAATGAAAGAAATTGTGTTGTATTGAACAATGATAAGATAGAAATTTCAACAGAGGTAGATCGATTACAGACCTGGGTTTTCAGAAATGTGCACAAAAAAATAACCAAGGGTTTCATAATAATTATTCTTTAGTCACAGGAATACAAAAGTGTGTTTTCAAATAGATGTTGAATATTCTAGGCAAGGGTTTCATGAGATTAATTCCTTAAGCACACGTATTTAGAAAAAAACAAGCAAGGGTTTTCACATATTTGGTGTATAATAAATGGGCTTGTCGATTTGTGCCCATATTCACATGGGTTTTTTATAAAAAGGTCAAAGCATACCAGAAAATCATTTTATGCAGACATGTGGTCAAACCCATGAAATTCTTCATCATTTGAGACAAAATCATGAAACATTCGACTTTACCAGGTCGTGAGCACGCGGTAAAATGGGGAGAGGAAATAATCATTTAATCCCAAAAAACCCATGGGAAAAAAACCGCCACCATGATCCGACAAAATCAAACAGCACATGGCGAAAAGGCCTTGAAGAGGAATGATTTATTTCATAAACAAGCAATAATAATTTTTCAGAATAAACCTTTCATGGGTCATGAAAGATGCTAAAGAAAATGATTAACCAGTACCATTGTTTGCATATTGAAAGGAGAATGATGTTTGTTGTTACCTCAAACCGTGGAGAGCAACAGGAGTCATGGAGAGTCGTCGACGCTTGGAGAAGCTTCCATCGTCGGGAGAACCTTCCACAACCAACGTGCAGTAAAATGAAGGAAAAGAATGGGATACCAAAAAAAAAACATTAGTCATATGCAATAATCGGACCCGAAATGAAGTTTAATTGGGGTGTAATGTGTTTGGTGTCCGGTGCTTTTGTTTGGCGATTAATGTGTAAGAGTGATTTTTAATGGACGCCAAGATAATTTTATAAGGTGCTAACGTGAATGAGACCCATTGACTTTTGAGCGGATTTGAATGATAAAATAGTTATAATTAAATATTAATAGTGACAAAATTAGGGTTTTTTTTTTTTTTTTAAAATATTGGTGGTTATACCGAGCGGATACTATGACATTAGGTGGCGACGAGCAGACGACACCTCTAAAAGGTGACTTTTTTACCCCTCCACGCATATCGAACACTCCCACATTCGACCAAATTGCCCACAAGCCAAAACATTAGTTATAATCACTTAACTCGTGAGCGGAAAAAAAAAAACCCCATAAAAGAATTTGTCGACTCGACGTACGGTTTGAATTCTATGGTTGTGCAAAGTTAGCCCTGACGAATACTGGGACATCTCCCCTAGAATAAACAAGATCTAGTTGTTGCATTGCCAAATTTTGCTCCAAATGGAGCTTAAGAAAGCAAAATAAAAATCATTAAAAAAATAGTTTATAAAAATCTACATAAAACTGCCCAAGACTGCCACTTCGATGACATGAGATGTTTTCTAGATCACTTCTATTTACCTGGATTTTCTCCTTTGAGACATGCATCATTTGTGTAGCGGGCTTAATTTCATTTCCTTGTATTTTTCTATTTCCAGCTTTCGTTTGCTATTGATTTATTTTAACCATGCAAAGCCATTTTCGTCTCGAACACCTAACTTTGCACAAGTCAGTAATCTCTTTATCGCCATCCCCATTGCATCATTCTCTTACTTGTAGCGTAGACCCTCTTTCTTGCTATGACTCTCTACTTCTCTTTGTCCTCTTTGACTTGCATCCATGGGGTTTAGCTTTGACACGATTCTTTCAACCTCATAGGCTTAGCTTGTGTACAAAATGTGCCCCATGCTACAGCTAAGGAAGGTGTGTCAAGGGGCTTTATCTTTTGAGAATATGTTACCAACCTCCCAACAATGAAAACTCGTTTACTGTTACATATGATTTGTACCACAAAACTAAGAGAAGATTTATATCGAGGCGCATTTTTTTCTTCGCTCAGTGATCAAAGGAGTAGTTCAAAAAGAGTCGATATGTCACAACAAAATTGTTGGATTTCTATTAGAGGAGGTCAACAAGATCTAAATAAACTATTTTTGATATCTTAAGTTTGATTAGTAAGATTGTATGATTAAAACCACCTGGAGAAGCGTGGCTTCATCCAATCATCCTTCTTTTCAATTTAGTTTCCTTTGTGAAATTTACAATGGTACACGGGGACGCTTCCCCTGCCCTTTTCCCCCCCCCCTACCCGTACTCGAGACGTTTCAAGGACAGGGGACGCCTTGGGGACGTTTTCCAAGCGTCCCCAAAAAGTTTCCTTTTTTTTGGAATGTCCTCGATCAACAGAGATGTCTCAAGCACGGCAAGGGGATGACCCATCGTCCCCAAGATGGTTTGCCTGAGTGTCTCGAAAACAGCCAACCGTCCTTTTTTTTCCAAGTTTTTACAAAAAACAACTCTTAAATTAAAAATGCTTATTTTTTTATTGTTTCTAATGTGGAACCCACACCCTCCCAAGCCTAAAATGAAACATAAAATTTGCTTTCAAAGCCATTTGAGTTCAATTTTACATTCCAAAAAAAAATTGCAGCTAAAAGAAAAGTGAGCAAGAGAAAAATTGGCAGTGACTCAAACTTTGAATTTGATTTTGATGCAATGTTGGCAGATGTCAAATAGAGGCAGCCATCATACTTTCTATTACTATGGATTTGACATTTGTAGTGCAAACTTGTAGCCTAGGGGCATTTTATTTTTAAAATTTATATCATATGCACATTGATTGTTTGACATGAATTATGGAAGCAATTAAGTAGTTGTAATATTAATTTGTTCAACTCTATAATGTATATGTCAATATGATTGGTGATTACATTTGCAACTTTATCAATGTTCATTGTTATGATTATCATTATTCATGAATATATATAGCCATCCCCCCATCCCCAAAAATCCCCTAAAAAAATGTCGTCCCCGAAACACGTCCTGCCATTCTACCGTTCCCAATACCGGAAACTTGGTGGAACATAGGAAATTCAATTTCTTATCTATGCATATGAATTAAGAAAATCCCTCTTCGCTGATCTAAGGAAATTCATATGTCAAGCTTACAGATGTGATCATCCTTCTTTTAGTTTAGACTGTTTAGTTTCCTTTATAAAATTTAATTTCCTGTCTATGCATATGGAATATGAAAATCACTCTTTTCTGATATCAGGAAACTCGTGATTAGAAGATTTAAATCAGAAATTTAATTGAACTATTTTAATTTACCAAATAAAGAAAAATGGCAAGGGCATCGTTTCTGTAACTGACAAAGTAATTTTCTTAATGTCCTTGAGGCCAATTAGAAACATTGAGTTTATGAATAACAAGTCAAGTTGAACTAACAAATAAGAATGAAACAAGAAAATAGGCAATGACTTAAATCATCTGCAGATATAAAGCAAAATATGCACCCATCTTATCTCAGAGTTATATTATTAGACTCAAAATCACTAACTTTATTTCATCCCTTTATATTGATGCAAAGTTGAGGGATTCCTAAACCGTTTTGTTGCAATTGTGATTTCCCGATATGGTGCCATGCAGTAAACTGTAAAGTTAAAACAAATAACTGGGTTATTAAGCAGTTGTCATAAGATCCAAAGGATCCTAAGGAAAAACCGTTAAAATAAAAACCCTGTGCAATATATGACATCTATCCAAAATTCATACCAGGACACAATAACTTATTAATTCAAAATAACTAGAAAGCCGGCCATGCAAAACAGCATTGCAGGTTTTCCAGGCAAATTAAGCACAAAAATTCAACCATCTTCTTCCCATGGCAGTGTCTACTGCTCACTCGGAGAGAAGAAGAATGCCACTTAGGTGGAAATAAATTACATTACATTGCTATGATCTTAAATTTTCTCAAAGAATATGTTGCTGTTTTTGCTTCCTTACAGCTTTAGTTTCTCCTCACATTCTTTCAAGTAGGTCACATCTATGCTGAATATCTCTTTGAATAAGTTCCACACGTTAGCTATCATGTTAACCTGAGCCTTGCACCTATGTAGAATATACTAAACAAATTTCCAAGATCATAACTTCCACGTTACATATCCTCCCAAAATCAATTCCTAGAAATAGCACAAGAATTGACAAAAAAGCTACCATGAAATTTGTAGAAGCCACAAAAGACCAGAGACTTGAACATTGAATCAAGCACCATCCGTTTCATACTGAAATCTCCTATTCAGCATCACACTAAAAATTGCGTTTGTACTTGGCAAATCAATTGACAAATAACAGCCGGTTGGTGCTTGAATTCCACATCAATCACTCCCAGGAGGTTGAGAGCTCCATCCTTGGTGAGTTTGTACCCTGAACATAATTTTTGCTCCAAGATTCCAGTAAATTCATCGGATTGGATGATACTGACCAGACATTCTTTTGGGTGGCAATTTACGGAGGATGAAAAGAACCAATGCTGATGGAAGAATCTCTACCAGCTACAAAGTCCAGGGGAAACAATACACCAAAACAAATGTATTCAAAATCATGTAGGAACACAATACTTAGTTTTGAGAATAAAAAATCTAGAAACTACAAGTAAACAGTTATTGGTGAGATATATTGCTAAATAAATGTGGTACATTAACTATTCAAACTGAAAACAGAAATTCTTACCATATAATATATGAAATTTAAAATAGGGTGGTTCATTACATCTAAATCAGCATCTGCATCGAAAGCAGATAATGCAACCTTCACATGGAAATATAAATGTGGTAAATAAAATGTAAGAGAGCAAGTGAGAGTTTAGATAGGTGAATTACAAAGAAAATAGATAATATAAAACTGCCAGTATACTCACCACTAAGCACCTTATCAAAAAACAAGTAAAGCATATGGCTGTAACACAGCCAACCTGAAAAGAACATTGTCTAGATTAAAATATAGAACTATGCATTAAACCAAAAACAAATTGATAGTCACATAGATTTTCAACCCAGCATGGAACAGAAAATTGTGCATTTTTTATTCAACAAAATATTTTTCATGTACAAAACAAATTTATCAAGTGACAGAAAGATTGGCCAAAGGTCATAAGTAAAGCAAAGAAAACTTATTAATAACGAATTCATTAATGCTCTAAATCTTATGATATAAACAGAAAACAACTCTCAGTTACATGGTAACATATGAAAAGTTGATAAAAATTCAATGTAAGGATTAAGGTTGATTTTGGAAGGGAAATTTTCTGACGAGTTGTATTTAATTAATAAAGTTGAGTTCTTCCTTTCATCTAATGGAGATTATAATATCTTGATCTTATTTTCTGCATATGCTGTCCTGAATTTCTAACAGGATATCAGAAAAGGTTAGCTTTCATCTCCAGCTGTGAACTTGAACAATGCTCATTGCTAATGTTTGTTGAAAACGCTATGCTGACTGGCTTCAACGTAAACTTTTTATGTAAACTGTTTGGCACTTGCTGCCTGCATGCTACAACCTAAACTATTATAAATATGGTAACCTCTATATCCAAAGATGAATCAAGCCATAATTATATTGCCCTTCATTTTCAATGTTTTTTCAGAACTCCAAATCTCCAGGTGCTCCTGTGGACTGTAAAACTTCAATGTTTTTGGTGTTTCTCCAGAACAGATTATCAAAATATTTAGGATTTGTGAATAGGAAAAGATAGAATTCAGGTTGTCAACCAACATGTGTAGATGCTTGTAATCATCACTAATCACAGCAGTGCAACTCTTTAAACCTATAGGATCTGGCAAAGAGATATCGGGTATGATTTCTAACCCTAATTGAATTAACATTGGTAATCCAAACTTATTGCATGAAAATTAAGGAATCATCAGTAATCACAGCAGTTTAACTAATTAAACCTCTGTTCCACATAGTTTCCTAACAAGGAGATTGGTTTCAAGGACATGGGGACCAAGGGCCTAAGTTTGGGGACAGTGTGGGGGTGGCGAGGCAGCAGTGCAAATACATATAGTACTTGAAAGATTAGTTGTAAAAATGTGTATTAGGAATAAGTATATGAACTACAAATGAAACTTTGGCATACAAAGTAAAGTTTTAACTTTAAACTACTAAACATTAAAAACATCACAATGATCGCATTAAACATTAACAATGGTGGATGGAGGTTTGGGGGTTGATCTCCTAGAACAGTCAAGGGGCAGTACCCCTCACAAGGGTCTGGGGGCAGAGCCCCCAACAAGGTCAAGGGGCAGCACCCTTGGGCGGGATCTAGGGGCAAAGCCCCTAGTGGAGGCCGAGGACAACACCCAAAGCATGCTCCTTATTGCAACATAGGATGGGGTCAAGGGGCGACACCCCCACCACCAAGCCAAATTAGGGCCTCCAAAACAACACAAGCCTTCATGGCTAATGTCATTTTCACAATTCTATCACTTTTCTTTGCAATACCAATCCTTGCTAATTTTGAAACTTACAAGTGATTTGAAGTGAGGCTTAGAAGTTAGATGCCTATTTATAAGTTTTTTTCATTTTTGTGAGTGTTTAGGGTTTGGGTGGAGTCCATAGAACTTAGGGTTAGGGTTTGTGGCACACAAATCAAAAACACTTTTATTTATTTATTTATTTTTAAAAAATCATTTTCTTGCCACGGGGGACTCATGGAAGTCCAAGAGACGGTTGGGAGACTCCTCAAAGTCCCTTAGACGTCTCAAGGACACCACAAAGTCCCCAAGCCATCCCAAAACCAAGGGGACATCCCAAAAACATCCCCAGGTCTTGAGTGGTGGTGGTGGGACGGCAAGGGGACATCCCCTCCCAATCTCCACATCCCGAGGATGTCCCATCCAAATCCCAACATCCTAGAGACATCCCCATCTCGAAAACATGGAGATTTTTTTTGTTGGGGGCAACAACCCCATGGCACATTGATTTAAATCCATAGGATCTGGAAAAGAGATATTGGGAGTGGTTTTTAAGCAAAATCAAATTAACATTAGTAATCCAAACTTATGGCATGAAAATTAAGGGACTCTAGACAACAAAGAAAATTCTCACAATAGTTTCTAGGACATCCAAGCTTTGGCATTCACACAACAGTTTCTAGGGCATCCAAGCTTTGGCCAACTTCACAGGTTCCAACAGTTTACAAAACCTGTGGCTCCTAAAAAAATTTATGTTGAAGTTGGACACTTTACACTTCAAAGCTGAAATTTCTTCAGTATTAAATGAAGATGTTGTTCTTTAGGCCAACATTTCGAATTTTCCACATAGAAGAGGACACAGATAGTGTTAATAATAGCAGAAAACTTAGTGGCGAGATATGAGAATTTTGTCTGAAGCATGCCCCCAATTACCTATCTTTCTCCAAGTTTCTAAGATGGTAGGAAAGAACCGGAGGCACATTTCTGGGATGTTAAAAAATTTCCCTTATTTAGCAGATGACAGAGGAGCAGGCAAAGAATGACAGAAGTATAAAAATATATATTTTACAGCTTTTCAATTGCATAATTAAATTCCTAAAATATCAGCAAACATGTTAAAGAGATGAAATTCAAATAACATTAACATGGAATATTGAACAATGAACATTCAACAAGAAAATTGAGTGAAAAAATAAAAGACACAAAATTGAAACATGAATCTCTGATTGTTATATTATCAATGATCATGAAAGTAACTGTTTGAAAATATCCACCGCCCTTTTTGCTTTCTTTCCATTTACAAAGATGTGTTCAGCTCTTTTTATTTAAGCAACTGCTGACATGGGGTTTCTTTTTATTTAAGCAATTGCTAACATGAGGGACATAAGGGCGCCTCATGTCCCTAGAAGTTTTCAGCAGATTGAGGGCATCACTCAAATCCTAAGGATGTCAGATAGTCCCCAAGTACCCCCTTAAAATTTAAAATGGAGATCGTAACCAGCATGCCAAAATATCTAGGATGGTCCTATGGGAAATGCTAACAATTAGTCAATTAGCAAGACTTATAGCTTTGGCAACAGTTGCCCTACATACTCTCCAACATTGAATGGGTCCTTTATAGGGGCATTTCAATATGTTTGAATGAGATGGTGACCATATTGGGGCATGAGACTACCCTTAAAAATGTAGAAAGGCAAACATGGAATGGCTGTTAAGACTTAAAAGAATACTTAATGTATTCAATACAATTTTAGCCCTGACAAGTCTTGCTTCACCAAAACAAGGATGTAAATAAACACTTAGATTTGACAGTTTTTATGCAAACTCAAACACTCTGGTTTTCCCATCTAATGACAAGAGATTTGAATAAATGAATACTGTTATAGCCATGTCACATCACTTTCTTAATTCATATTACTATTGGTGATGACGTTCAGGTTGTTAATCTCTCCTCAGATTGAATGCCTCCCTACCAGAGTGAGGTTCATGATCCAAAGAATCCATTTCAAACATAGCTACTTCTTACCTAAGACAAGGATGTGGATCAAAAAGAAACGTATTAAGTACCTCTTCCAGATCTGGAATTTCTAGCTTGACCTGCAACTAGTTGAACAGTTTAATGTTGGAATGATTGACTTGAAGGATTCCTGAATCAAGGCCATCATGCCAACAGATTCATCTGATACCCAGCAGGGTAAAACCTTCTCATGGAAGATTTGGATTCGACACTTTGGGTGATCTGATTGTCTTCAATGGTAACCATATTCTGATAAGTACGCACCTAATCTAGAGCAGTTGCCTTCGTATGAAATTTGTTAGTTAGGATTTTGTAGGCATCCAATACTGCATGGCAACTCTTGGAGTGTAATCAAGAGTCAAGCTTCTCATCATTGATGTTACAGCCAAACTTCATATTATTGAGTTTCTGCTCCAGCTTAAAAGTAATCTAAGGTACCAGGTTTACATCTGCTGAATTTTGCAGGAGCATTGTTTGGAGTCAACTTTGGACCACTCTCATCATTTCTTGTGTGACCCTTGGTTCCAGGCATAACAAGCACACAGATCTGTTCAAGAAAATCATTATTGTCCATTTGTGGGACAATTCAACCTCTGATGAAACTTTCCGAGCTAAAGAGAATTCTCCATAGTTTGAACCTCATAGTGACAACTGACAACTAATTGTTCACAAAGGGTGTGATTTTTACTATTCTCATGACTTGCCCAGAGTTGTTAAGACACTGATTAAGGTAGCAAACAAAGGCCATTTTGCTCTAAGAAGCTAATGATACTAGTCTGTAAGTAGATGTTTTATCTAAGTTGCTGGTCCTGGTGTGAGGGCAGGTATAGGTATGGGGTTCAGGTATGGCAAAAATAAAATCCTTGGGCATGGTTACAGGTTTGGATATATATTAAAAAATTTAAAATTATAAAACATAAGAACAGTGATACTCACAATTGCCGATAAACAAAATATTTATATACCTCATAATTTTTCAAAATGAAAAGACTCATAAATTCATAATCAATGACTTGTCAAATGTCAATCCACAATGAAGATTACAATCAATATTCAATAATCTTCATATTGCTCTTCATTGAGTGCATCGAAGTCAACATTTGGTTCAATTTCATTTGAACCACAATGAGTTACAATGCCACTTCCACTAGCCATGTCATATGTAGAAGCTGTCCCATCTAAAGAGATCTTTGGCAAGTTGTGCAACAATAACACCTAAGTCAGCACACTAAAGAGTTAGATCCCAATCCCTCATCACCCCCTCGTTGTAATCAAGTTTCTTGCATGAAAATAGACCAGGGGGCTGCACCCTTCATAGGGATTTGGGGGCAAAATTAAGGCTTTTGAAACCACACTAACCTTGATGATGCATGCCATTTTCACAATTCTATTACTTAAGGCCGAAATAGGTATTTGGTATTTTTTCGTTGATAAAAATGATTTTTTATTTGTTTTTTCTTTGGGCAGCCCTTGGGTTCGCCCAGTTTCAGCCTGGGTTTGCCCAAGCACCCTTGGTGAACCAGCACCTGACCCAATCCTAGACCAAACTCATACAAGTACAAGGGGGCGGTTTCCGGGAAAGCCCAATAAAATAGAGTTTTATTAATTAGATTAAGAACACCAGCTCCGAAGTAATCCCCTAAATCAGAATTTTATTGAGGGTAAGAGATCTACTGGAGAGGGTAAAGGGTTAAATGCTAAAAGAATTAGAGTAGACTAATTGAAAACCTGATGGTGGTAGGCTGTTAGCTATGGTAAGGATAAAACATAGGAAACCCTAGGGAAACTAGATCAAAGTTGTATGGCCACAGATACAGTATCTAATAAATATACTTATCAGATCAAGACCCTCTGATAAAGATATGGCTAGACAAGACATTTGAAAACATACAGATCAAACTATTTATACATCAAAAGACAGAAAATCATGTTAAAAGTATTTATTTCTATATATCTATACATATTGGTTTTTTATTTTTTTATCTTTTGTGTACATTTGTGTTGAACAACTTGTTTAATGTTTCATTTTTGCATTTTATAAATTTTTAATAGCCCAAAACTGGTAGAGCTCCAGACAGCATGGTACCATATTCAATCTTACTGGATATGATCCAGATAAGGTTTCGTAAATCGATAGGGTGCAGATAAAGTATTCATACAGTTTCTATGGTATCTTTCCATATCTGATATCCAATACATGGATACATGTATCTAGGCAAATGTAATAGATAGTAATGGGATACAAATGTAATGTATTGCAAAAGAGAAAAAATTGTATGTACAGTCACTAAATCTGTTGTCAATAAATTTGAAAAAATCAAATATCAGTTTCATGATAGCACATGTAACTGAATAGAGACTTGGTGAATCTTAATATTATCTTCTAAATAGATAAAAAAATCCAAAATTGATTACAAATGTCAGGTTTGTTCACATCTTAGTACCCTTAGTAGCAAATCATTTCTTTGTACCCAAAAAGAGTGATCCATGAAGTGGTTCTTCTTTTACTATAAATTAATAATTATAATTGAGATTGCACTGTCTTCATCTGATTTTCCGTACATGCTGCCTATGTTTTAGTAAACTTTCAATACTAAATGTATTTTGTTCCTCCATATTCTATCGAGGGCACGAAGGTAATTAAGTTAAGGAAAATAAATTGTGTTCTTCAACCCTAATTTCCTAATATAATATCATAAACCATATCATCAAATATCAAAACAAACCTCACGAAGCTTTTTCCTGCGACCTTTTGACTCAATTGGAAACCGCCTCAGCATCAGAAAAAGCCTGTAAAATTAAAGTTCGCCAAAAGTGAAATATCTACATCCATGGACAATGCATGCAAACATAAACTACAGCTTCACTGAAAAAGTGAATTACCTTCCTCCATACAGCATAAAACTGAGTGCTGCGAAAAATGATATTGCTGCAAAATCATTGAATATGCATAATGGATGCCTTTAGTAAAATTATTCTCAAATTAGATAATAAATCAAGAGAAGAAAACAGAAATTTGTAAATAAAACAAAATGATTAATTAGCAAAAAAAGTTGAAATAGGATGCTTTTTCAAAATTAATGAAAAATTACAATATATTTCATTACAAGGTAGCAAGAAAAACCTGCAACAAATAATTTAGCAATTGCCTCTACAACATTACTGTCATCTATCCACAGGTATATCCAAATGCACACCTGATAAGAAGAAATACATCAATAACTTCAGTTAAATAATGCAACAATATATGAAAGACATAAAACAAAATATTCAAGAATTCAAAAATTTAATGTATAAATAGTAACTATATTGTCAAAATAACTACTTGACTCTACTCTATTTAAGTGATTACCTGTATAAAATAAATTACACCATTTACAATACCATATGCCGGCCGAAGTTTCTCAGTGGGAAGGCTTCTTGCCTGCAAACAAACATGACAAACACCAATTAAAACTTTACATCCTTTTTATGCAAAAATGGAAAGCTAAATATATATATAATCAAGAAGACCCAACTAGCATGGAGAAATTATAAAAAGACCAACTTACTTGATGGTATATCTCCGCCCAAAATAGAACAAGTAATGTATATGTTGAAAAGAACAATATTCCTGGCAGATCTAGCAGCACTATTGCAAAAACCTAAATCATCAAAGAAATAAGGTCAATAAAATACAGAACTTTCACAACTCTTGCAAAATGGCATCAACAATTCATGGAAGTTTTCAAAAGCATTCATTTTAAATAGAAAGACAAATGAAAAAGGATGCCTCCATGTGATGTTGGAATAATATTCCTCCCAAAAATGAAAAACAAAGCTGACACAATTGAAAGTTTCAAATACAGGAGAAACAGAAAAGAGAGCTACAAGAAGAGAAAGGTGAATAAACATACTTCTAGTCTCCTCTTTGCAGGGTTGTATTACGCTAGGTTCATAGGAAACCAAGGAAAGGTTTGAAAAGTATTGCAAGGGGCTTGACCTTATGGAAAAGCATCAAGAAGTTACAAGTGTCACATCAATAATATGCCAAAAATGAAAGGTAAGTTTGAGGGTAACCAGGTTCTGTTTCTTTTAAGAACACTTCAATAGCTGGATTAAATGTTGTTCATATAAGCTGAACATTGTACATGAAAAGTGAAATGTTTGGGGAGGTTAAATTTACATGTTTTTCTCCAGAAATGAGATAACATCAAGAGATCTCGACACAAAGGGGCTTGACTTTATTGAAAAAAATTTAAAGGGGCTTGACTTTATCGAAAAATATTTAAAGGGTTGACCTTATGGGAAAGAATCAAGAAGGTAAAAGAGTCAAATCGATGATACACCCAGAAATGAAAGGCAGGTTTGAGGGTAACACTTTGATAGCTGGAGTAAATGTGTGCTTTATATAAAGTATAAACAGAACATTTTACATAAAAAGTGGTGATTCCTTCTTCAGAAATGAGATGACATCAAGAGATCTTCACAGAAAATGTTGGGCGTGGCAATTCCTTCTTTGGAAAGGCAATTCCACTTGACAGGTTTTCCCTTGATCGCCAGACTCTGATTGGAAAGACATTCAAAGAATGTGTGCAAAGTCATGTATTGCAACTCAAGTTCTAGGTCAACCATTGTGGAAATATTTTGCCTGAATTCTTAAAAGCATTGGTATGATAATAGAGTGGGGAATATTCCGGAATAACAATAAACTGCTTTCCATGAATCATTTTGGTGGGAATTTGTGGCCACAAGTGGAGTTACCATGGAATTATCTTCTAATTAGATTTCCAACTCACTAAAACTAGACTTTTGATTAGCAAACTTCTGCAAACTCTACTTCTGAATTTTTAAGCAGTTTACATTGAATGCCATAATGCTTTGTGTCCCACATCAACATGTCACGTGGCTCTTTTGTATACTTGCAGTTATTGCTGATGTAGAGAACACAAGTTAAGTTGCAGCCAACTCTAATCCTCTCTTCCTCTCATTTTTAGGTTCATATATCACGTGCATAATACTTGATAATCAGGTTTGTCTCATAGAATCAAGTTTGTATTCATTTTGACTAAAATTAGACCAGAATATAGATCTCATTGTATAGATCATGTGATCCTTCTGCAGCACAACCAGAATATAGTTATGTATGCCAATCTGTATAACCTTGGGAAGTGTGTCAGAACTAGCTTTCTCCATTCAGCTTACAATTTCAGTGACAGGTAGATATCACCAAACACTATTTGGTAAGATTGAGCTGAAATTTTGCAGATGGGTAGATTTTGTGATAGTAAACATTTTTTCCTTGTGCTCTCAGACATCATAAAATATTTCTTTTTAAATTTTTCCATTTTAAATTTCTGATATTTATTAAGGAGAAGAAAATGAAAAGGGTATTTAGGTTCTAGTTTTCTACAAAATCCTATGGCCTCTAAATGTTTTGATACTGAGTATCCAAAGGTCCTTGAGCAAATACAATTTTTTTCTCGAAAACAAGTTTCTTGTGAGTCCATTTCTGGTTGATTGCTCTATCTCACTATCTTGCTCCACACTTTGGGCTTATCCTTTTGGCCATAGCGTCCAAACAAGGACGACTAGATATATGAAAACCAACATTTAGCAGTTGGACAAAATGAAAACTAGAGATGAGGACCAAGGACCAAGGTAACAATCTCCTCCAAGTCCAAACAACTAAGTTACCGGGTTCTTCAAATGAAGACCCCCCATGCTCATTTTGGGAGCATCTCGGTTCAAGAGCGCCCCAAACACTCTTGGGTGCTCTCACAGGCACCATCGCCTTGCAAGCATCAAAAAGTTAACTTAAAACAATTTAAAAATATGCAAAATGTGAATATGAAACCCTAAAACGCCCCCTAAACTAACATTTTGCCTCTATCAAGCTTCATTGCTCTCCTCAAAGACATTGTTCAGCCATTTTTTCTCATTTTTGCATTTTGAAGAGTAGCTGGTTTTTTCGAAGGAGATTGATCACAAAGTGCCAAAGATAACTTGCACAAAGGAGATCTAAGCATCTAAGGTAAGCATTTTAACTAGTTCTTTAGTTTTTTAACAAAAAATTTCAAGTTATTGATGAAATTTTTTTAAGTTTTTGATGAATTTTTTCGAGTATTTTTTGTTTCACTATTTGTTATAATGTTTTTTGGTGTTCATTTTGAACTTTCATTAGTTTGTACTTTATAAATTATATATATTGTAGGGTTGCATTTATTTAAAAAATAATAATTTCTTATGACAGAAAAATTGTATTGCAATCTATCTGGAATGACCACTAGTTCAAGTTCAATGTGTATTGATGCAGACAAAAAATTTAAAATTGATCGAGCATCTCCTTTATGGAATTATGTTACAATGCTTGAACAACTTCCAAGAGGTGGGGCATTCATTTGGGATTGTGGTACGTGCGGGATCCAATTTAAGAGCTCGTATAGTAGAGTCAAAGCTCACTTATGTGCACAAAGTGGAAAAGGGTTAAGAATATGTGAAGGGTGAAATAAGATGTGGTTGCCAACTAAAAAACGATGGCATTCATTAGAGAACAAGAAGTAGATGTTGTGAGTTAAAGAGTAAAATTAAGATCTCATCCTTTCGCAAAGAGAACATCAATAACTGTACCTAGTACCTACACATTCAATAATGGCCTCTCAACATCCTTTCTTGGAGACACCCTCTATCCAAACAGAAGATCCCACTCCTTCCCACAAAAAAGGCCCATTAGATAAGGAATTTCAAAATGAAGCAAGAGACATTGCAAAGGAAAAAGTTGCACGTTGCATTTATGCCAAAAGTCTTCCTTTCAACTTGGTGAGATCACCATACTGGCATGAAATGGTGGCAGCAATCAATAGTGCACCTTCTAGTTTCACAAGCCCTAGGTATGAAAAGGTGTGCACCACTTATTGGCAAATAAAAAAATTTGTAGAGACATCACTCAAACCAATTAGGAATCTTGGATTGAAACAAGAGTGTCTATTGTTTCTGATGGATGGAAAGATTGCAAAAACCAACCTTTAATAAATGTTATTGTAGTGTCCCCCAAAGGGGCAATGTTTTTGAAGGCGGTTGATTGTGAGGGGCAAATCAAGGATGCAGAATTCACTTCTAAAATCCTCATTGAGTCCATTGAGATGGTGGGTTCTCAAAATGTCCAAATCATTATAGACAATGAGGAAAATTGCACAGGTGCTTTGGTTGAGGAAAGGTATGGACACATTATTTGGACACCATGCACCGTACACTCCCTTAACTTGGTGATGCAAGGAATTGGCACTCAAATAAAGTGGGTGAAAGCTATATACCAAGAGGGTGAGGAGATCCAAATGTTTGTGACAAACCACCATATGTCACAAGGCATTTTCAGAACTTTCTCGAATTTGGAATTGTTGACGGTAAATTTAATTTAATTATTTAATTTATTTATTATTTTTATTTGTCATGTTTACTTATATAATATATTTTAATGTGTTATTAACTTATTTTTTACATGATCCTAGGTTGCTAAGACTCAATTTGCATCACACACAATCATTCTGAGATGACTTGTGAAGGTGTGAGAAGCATTGGGTGCTAGGTTATTAACAACCAATGGAGTATTTGGAAGCAATCAAATTCAGAGAGGGCCAAGAAGGTCAAACCATTGATCCTGGATGACGATTGATGGGCTCAAGTGGACTATGTCTTGATTTTCACCGAGCCTATCATGAGTATGATCAAGTTTGTTGATACGGATCGGCCATGTGGGGGAAATCTATGATGGAATTTACTCCATGATAGAAAAAATAAAGGTCATAATAGCACAAAAAGAGAATGACCCCGAAGAAACATTTTTTTGAAGTGTGGAAAAAATCATTCATCATCCCTGGAAAAAGATGAACACACCATTGCATCTCCTTATATATGCATTATCTCCCAAATACTATAGTGAATAGATACTTGCTTTCCCAGGGAGAACTCCACCATATATAGTAAAGTTGCTAATGGGTGCAAGAAAGCATTCAAAAGACTCTTCTCAAATCCAAAAGTGGTGGAAAATGTTAGGAAAGAGTTTGGCATGCTCATCTCAAGACAAGACCATAGTATTTGCACTCTTCAAGACCAATGCAATGTAGATACTCGTACATGGTGGTACCTTCATGGGCAAGATTATTTGTTCCTCTAGCCTCTTGCAATCAAGATTCTATCACAAGTATATTTTATTTTTTGTTATTTATCATTTGTATTGTAGACTTTAGTACTTGCCATTCTTTAATTTATTTTGCATTTTTTATTTTTAAGTTATGTTGATTTTCTCTCCAATTTCGACAGGTTGCAAATTCTTCGGCTGAACGGAATTGGAGTACATACTCCTTTATCCACTCAGTGAAGCATAACCAATTGGCTGCAAAAAAAGCAAAAGACTTGGTTTATGTCCATTCCAACTTGTGTCTTCTATCACAGAAACAAGATCAATACAAGGAAGGTTCAATGAAGCATTGGGGCATAGCCCCTGAATGTGCCAACTTGGATGCATCTATTACAAAGCTTGCTAGTCACCATAGATGATGATGATGATGAGACTCTTACAAATGATGCACCAAGTGAGAGTGGCAATGCATTTACTTGTGGTTCAAATGATGTTAAAACAAATGATGACCTTGATCTAAATCCTTTTGATGATTGATGAAGATTGAAGACATACAAATTTTTTATTGTGTTTATTTCAATTTTGTAATTGTAATGATTTTCATTTGAATTGTGACCCTAGACATATATGATATATGACATAATATTGAAATTTTGAACTATCAATTCGCATTTATCTTTATCACTACCATTGATCAACAACGAAGTATCATACTATTAAATGTATTTACAATTCTATATATTTTTTAAATTTTTCAGCCGTACCCAAACATATTGTACACAAGAAAAAAAATTGTCATATTGACATACCCGTACCTGATCCCGTACCAGAACCGGCAACTTAGCCAAATAACTATACTTTTTATCCACAAGAAAAAGGAAAGAGGAGAGTGTAGGTTCAAGTTCCTTATAAATTCCTATGGCCTCTAATGTTGTGATGCTAAATATTCGAAGGCCCTTTATGAGAATAACATTTTCTTTTCATGAACAAATTCCTTGTGTGTTCGTTTCTTCAGTTGATTGCTCCCTCTAATCTCTATCCATCATGCTTTATAGTTTTGACATGTCCTTTTGGCCCATGGCATCCAAACCAAGACTACTGCATATAAGAGCACCACCACCTACCTGATTAGACAAAAATGAAACTTCTTAAAAAAAAGAAAGTAGCTATCTCAATCCACTACTCAACTTTGCTCTCATCATTAAGAGCCGAAATTGATAACCATTTCATCTTAGCAGGAAATTAAAAGTGGAACTATCTTGTAATTATCTTTCTGACTCACTAAAATATGACTTAGTTTAGTGAACTTCTATACTTTCTACTTTTGTACAAGGCAGCATTACATTGCATAGTGTTTTATGTATTGCATTCAATATTGCCGTTCTGTATATTTGTATTTGTTGATGATAAAGAAGAGTGTACAGCATGTAGATTCATGGTCATTATTTATTTCCTCTCTTGCTCTAGCATGCATTGTTTTGTCATTTTTTATTCATAATTACATTCTGTAATTAAAATGAGATTGATGATAGAAAAAGGATTTGTATATTGTGAGCAGAATGGTCTTTTTCAATTTAATGTAAGGTTCAATTCTTTTATCAAATGGAATGAGCTCAAGCAATTAAAGCATTGGAGCTTCCATAACAAAGCCCCAGGTTCAAATCCCAAGAGACAAGATAAATGATAAAATTGGATATAAAGTGTCATATCCAACTCACAGGGTATGATGTGCCCCAAAGGATGAGGCCAGATGCAAGTCTTGGATGGATTTAACATAAGAGATACTACTTGGTCTTGGAAACTAGGCCAAAGGTTACCCAAAAGAAAGGGGCGATTATAAAATTAAAAAAAAAAGGCACTGAATTCCCAATTATGTTAATTGAATCTGACTCTTGGATAAGATATCTTTGTCAACTAAATTTTGAGGGCTTTTAACCATGGAGGATTATTAGTTTTTCAGATTTTTCTACACCATTGGTTAAATCAGCTGAATTTTGTGAAGTTCATGAATAAATTGCTCATTTTAAAGTCCTTTTGAATCATAGAGGTTAACTGGAATGAATATAAATGAACGCAAATATACGAAAGGGAGGTTATAACTAATATTCCATTTCTTGATGTCAAATCTTAATGTTGACCAATATTGGGGTCCCTTCATCCAAGCCCCAGACATTCTCAACCAAACTTGGAAACTCCTAACAACTCTACTATCAAGATCTACAAGAAGCCTGTCTGAACTTGGACCAATTCAAACCAAGTACAGATCCTAATCAGAATACTACATAGGCTAAAGCAGGATTATGTCCCAGGCCTATGGATTTGGCTCAAATGCATTTGAAAGTACCAAGTCCAACTACACAAGCTTAAGGCAGGACCCTGGCTGAACCCAAGGGAAACATGTGTGGACCAAATAAACATATGTACCCAAGCTGAAACTACAGATGTAACTAGATCAAAACCACAACTCGAAGGCAAGACCTTTGCTGAACCCGGTCCAAACCCAAATGAATCCATAGGAATGTACAAGAGCTGAATTCACAGGCGGGGACAAAACCCTGACTGCACCTAGTCCAAAACCAAGTAAATTTTAATATATTGAATAAAAAACAAATCCACATTGTCTAAAAAATAAACTATAGAGATATTAAACTTTAATTTAAAAAAATTAAAATAAAAGCAAAACCTAAAAATTAAAGTCTAAATACTAAATATCAAGGTTACCCCAAGTTTCTAGGACGGGGGTGGCAGGGGACGGCGGGACGAGTCCCCAAGTTTCCGATTTTTGAGGCCTAAATTAGGGATGGCAGGGGACAGCTATATAAAATATACGGAAAATTTAAACTATTCATATGAAAACATAGATAAAGCATACATAATATATGTTATAGAACCTTAACATATAGCATTTGTGTTCAATATTCTTTGTCACTACTCAGTACACATTGAAAATTCAGAATTAACATACATGAATCATAATACAACCTCCAAGTTATACTTTATAAACTTATATCAAATTACATAAGGTTATTTCCAGCTCACAAATTGTTGCACTCAAGGAGTTTTGGGCATCAAATTGCCTTAATATTCAGCCTATTTCCAATTGTGAAGAACTGTTTAAAAGGGTCAAAATCCTAAGTCTTTGTCTCTAAAACCTGTTAGTGAATAGCAAGCAAATAAATTCAAGTTTACACACTTTTGGAATAACTTTTTGTTATTTTTATATATCTCTAATAGAGCATCAAATATTTATCTTGTGAGTGTTCCAAATATTGTGAAAGATATATGAAAATAATTTAAACAAACAACTCAAAAACCAAAAAATTGAAAACTATTATATATATATATATAATTTTTAAACATGCTTTGACGTGGGGGACTGCTGGAGGACGGCTCAGGCGTCCCCTAGCCGTCCCCGGGACTGGTTAGCCGTCCCTCTTTTGGTCAACCCCGTCCCCCCGTCCCCAGGACGTTTCCTGGGATTTCTGCAAAAAGAGGGACGGTCCCCTGTCGTCCCCCAGTACCCAGGACGTCTCGGGAACGGGTATGGGGCATTTTTTTGGGGGGGGGGGACCCGTCCCCGGGTTTCCCTGCTAAATATTAAAAGAGCAGTGGCCTACTCAACCAGATTTGACCCTTCTCCGACCCCAAAGCATATGATTTGTGCATCATTTCTCCTCTCTACCACCCTATCTCCATATCCCTTTTGTTTGTTTCTATTTCTAGAATGAGTAAAAAAGGTTTGGTATTCAGCTAATTTTGTCCCTCCATAAATAGGTATAACTAGTGGAGGACATGCAGGAATGGGTAAATGAGTGGAAAAAGTATACCAAACATTAAGCTCATTCTGCCCCTCATAGATTCAAGGAAACCAACCCACTATTGAAGAACATAGGGACACCACTTGGAAACATGGCATGGTAGGACCAAACCAGGGAACTATTGTTTGCAACTACTCTAGAAAGAGGGTTTCTAGAAGCATTAATCACCTCAAGTACCACTTTGCACATATTCCCTCCCATGACATCCAATAGTGTCCTAATGTCAAAGATGAGGTAGAAAATGAAATGAAGGTAACCTTTGCATTGTTGAATCAAAAGAAATTAGAGGATGAGAACAAACAAAACCATAGCAGCAATTGTTAATCTGAACTTGCCACAAGAAACAAAGGTGGATATGACAGAGATTGTAGGCTCTAGCCATGGTCCACATATTTGCAACACATCCATCTCATCTAGCTCAAGTAGAGCCTAATCACAGGGTTCTTTTGTACCTCGACAAAAAATAGAGCAAAAACCTTTGCTTCGCCTAGAGCAAAACCTTTGCTTCAAGATACAACACATAACAAAGAGATGCACAAGGAACTAAATAATGCTTTTGCTAATTTTTGGTTTTACAACTACCTTCCTTTCAACATGGCAAAGAGCCCATACTAGGAGTTATTGGTCACAACAGCCTCTCCATATGACTTAAGAGGTTAGTTACAACCAAAATGCTATCACAAATGCAAACTTAATTTTGAAAGAAACAAAAGAAGCAATGGAAGTGGACAAATAAAAGGAACCATAGCCTCGTCAACTTTCTATCAACTTCGAAAAATGAATTGGTGTTTTCTAAGTCCATTGATGCCTCTAATAAGGTGAAGAATGTAGAAAATTTGAGACTAATGTTGGAGAAAATTGTGTTAGGGGGGCATGGAAAACTTAGTTGATAACTTAGGCGTCCATCATTTATTTGGACCCCTTGTGATGCCCATTGCCTTGAACTTCTTTTAGAGTACATGGACAAAATTGGTTGGGTAAAATTAGTTATGGAAGAAGCTAAGAACATCACAAAATGCATTTAAAATCACCCTTGGGTTCTCAACTTAATGAAAGATCACACCAAGGGAATGTGCTTGTGCAAGCAGGTGTGGACAAGATTTGCATTTACACATTGCAAAGCAATTGTAGTTCATTGACACATTTGAAACAAATGTTTGTGATTCAAACATGGCTAGATTCATCGTATTCAAAGAAAGTTGATGGATAGAGTCACAAAGACAATTTTTCATGACTTCATTGTAAAGAGAGCTATAGATCGTCAAGGTAACTTCAAACTTCAATTTTATTTTCAAATTGAATCCTTTAATTTTAATTTTTTAAAATATTTCTTTTAATTGCAACTTTAATTTATTTGTAGTTGTCAGAGCCTTTGGTGAGGGTTTTGCGCTTGGTGGATGGGGAGCAAAACATGATGTGATACATTTATGAGGCTATGAATAGGTCCAATGGCCACTCAAAACTACAATAGGGGAGATAGAGATAAAGCAAAACATGATGGGATACATTTATCAGGCTATGAATAGAGCCAAGGGTCATCCAAAACTACAATAGGGAAGATAGAGACAAATTTGATCCTATCTAGGAGATCGTTGATTAGAAAAGAAATAATTTGACTCCACCAACCCATTCATAAAGCAAGGTACTACCTTAACCCCAAGTTATTCTTCCCCAGTGTTGTTGGGAGATGCATCTCCTGCCTCCTGAGACTCGTCTCTGTTATCGGAGACGTCCCCGAGAACACCTCCAGTAGCATGGGAACTTGACATCATGTCTCCTGAGTCTCCTGACGTCTCTCGGAGGAAATTTTGGTGTCTCTCGTGAAATTTAAAAGCATTAAAAAATTATAACGTGAAAAAATTTATAATGTCATGATATTTTCTATAAATTATTAATTTATTAATTTTTATTTATGAGGAAGTTGAAACAAAATGGTTGGCCACCGCCATTACAGGGATAACAAGACCAAGATGAGAGGGATTCGTTCAAGCTTCAGGCCTCCCCCGACACTATTATTTGGCAAAAGTGTGGTCAGATTAGAATCAGCTTAGGTAGGATTGTATGTATATGAGACCACTATAAACCCTGAAATCCTCTTCCTCTCCAAATTGAGGCACCCAAAAGATGGCGTCTCCAAGTACCCCCGTCTCCTATTTTTCAAATAAAGTTGTACCAGTACCAATACCAATACCAGTACCAATCTCCTGGCAACTATGCAAAATATTTATTATTATATTATACATATGATTTGTTTTAATTTTATTTTATATAATATATTTATTTTCATTGATTAACTATTTATTGTTTATTGAATTATTTAATATTTATATTATATTAATTGTATATTAATTTTATTTATATTTGTATTTATATATTTTATATTTACTTATTTTTACTATATATGTTGTATGGCTGATCCCAGCCATACCAAACCCAAGGCAAAAAATAACTGTACCCATGACCTGAACCCCCAAACCTGTACCTTGATCTTGTACCTGAACCAGTAACTTATTCCCTTACTAAAATACCTAACTTGCACAGGGATTATACGACCATGCTTGTTCCAGGAGATAATCTCTACATATATATAATATACTAACCTTTCTTGAATTGGAGATTAGCAAAAGGAAATGAATATCACCAAAAGTTTAAAACTGCTTTCTGTTTGAAGGCTTACAAAATTTTGGCAGATAAAGAAATTTTGTGACTCCCATCCTCTTTGATATCTGGAATAAAGAAACTTTGTGACTCCCATCGTCTTTGATATCTGGAAGGCATCCTAGATCATCATCCTTATTTAAATGGTACTATTGCAATGCAAAGAGCATTGCAATAACAGAAAGTTGCATTTACTGTGAAAATGCAAATTAGTGAACCATGGGACATGGACCCAATTTAAAAGTTTAAATTAAATGGATATTACTGGTGTATATGTAAGCTGCAATTGATCTTTGCACCACCTGGCTTTCATTCCACCTAATCCCAACGATACTTGAGTTACCACGTTCAGACACTGCATTAGCTTCAAGGAGGGAAGTTTCACTTAAGTACAGGATTTCAAACAATTTCAAGAAAAGATCATTGCACACATAAATATTTACATATTACTGAGAAGTGAGAACAACATAAAATAAAAATAATAATGTTAATGATAATTATAATATGCAGCAATATCACGTTTCAATATTAATAAAACCATGAGCAGAGAAGCCAAGCAGCAAAGAGGTTGAGAAGGTAGGCTTTTGGGGTTTATTTCATGGGTAGCACCCATGGGGCGAAAAAATAAATAGGAATTTTCTCAGATTTCAGCTGCTGACAAAACCTCACCACACCAAAGTGGTTGTTACTCCATTGACTTGACCCTGTCTGAGTAATCTCTCAATACATATTCTAAAATTAGTAAAAACTTTAATTTTGCTGCAGAATTACAAACAGGATAAATTTTGAAGACAATTTTGGAATGGAAAGCTAAATTGCCTTATGCAGCATGCGCACTAGCATTCTCCTGATGACAAGTAAACAAAAGGATGTTATTTTCGTTTGCATAAACTTCCTAAGAACTACTAATCATATTTCTGTCTCAACCTAAAAGTATCAATCCATTTGCAGATCAATACCTGTGAAACCACATGTTTCTGAAATTATTCACCATCCATAAGCAATCCTCTCTTATTAAACTGCTTATTTCAGCTACATTGCTGTGAAAGAGGTTTTGAGCAGAATTTGGAACTAAAACATCTATAGCGTACAATGGAAAAAAAAAAAGTATATGCCACCATACAAACAGACCAACAAGGAAATTTCATCTCTTAATAAGCCTTGCAAAGCACAATTATATACAAATACAATAAAAGAGATAGTCTATAGCTATCAATCATTTAACTTACCCTTGGCTTGAACGCAAACACATCTTTGTGAAATCCAAAGATAATGGCCCTTACTGTCATATAGAAGCAGAAACAAGAAAATGTATTAATAAGATAACTGCAAGAAAACAGACATAAGTTTCAACAGTCATCCAAGCTCACCTCCATTGACAATAAAGTTCATGAGATGGAAAACTTTTTGCGTTGTCCAGCCATATTCTGGTACACGCAGCTCTATGCGAATAAGTTGTATCTGACATCCATACACAATAAAAACTTCAATGATTCATATCCATTTATGGAATCCAGTAAAATATTCAAGTATGCACATTTAACGGAACATTGTCATCTGATTTCTATTTTCAGCAATGGTGTAGAGTGATTTGTTTTTTGAATTTTTCTTTCTTTTTTGGAGGGAAGGGGGGAAAGGGTTAGAAATTTCAAAGATATTTAAATAATGAGTTACAAAGAATAATGTGGGATTACAAAAAGGAAACACCTAGAAGTACTCCCAAAATCCTTGAAACGGTTTTTTAATTGAAAAATAGACCAGGACAGAACAGAGGAATGGGGATGGGGACCAAGGAGTGGGTACACATTATCCATGGAACATAGGTAACAACCAATTATACATTATAGCTTTTGATAATTGTACATTTCAAATACACCCTCTTGTTGTGTTTTAGTAGTATTAGTGTTTGTAGGTGTAGTCCTAGTCACTTTTCAGCTTCTATGGTTCTTTTCTAAGGTAGTTATTGTCTATAATTGGTAACTGGGTGTGATTTCAAGTCCCACTGACCTACTTTGATCACTCATGGACATTAATGTAGTACCTTTCTTCCCTTCTTTCTAATGTACCCAGATTAATTTTGTATGTGTGACAATTATAAAGATTTTTTTACCATACAAGACAATTTCAAATTATGAATTTGACAAAAGGTAATACGTTTTACATTCTTGAGCATTTCGATATTGCACATATCAAAATTTGTAGTTACTAATATAGAAAAGTTTGTTCTTTAAATATATGATAACTATAAGCAATGTCTACTACGTAAGACAATGAAAATTTTCAATAGTTTTATACACTAATCCTTTTAATTTTAGCATGTTTTATTGCTTTGTAGGAGTAACGTGTACAATAATCTGTGCTAATAAGTCTCTCACTTTGTTGTTTTCCATCTTTCCGTGCAGATTTGTGTTCTCTCCAATATAAAAAAGGCCCAACTTCTGGTGCATGCAATTTAATTGTCATCTAAATTTTTCAGGAGAATTCTCCTTGACATAGTTCTCCCTTTTTTCAATCCAATTTACTTGTCAAAACCAATTAAGATTAGTTAAATATTATATATTTGCAAGTTATCCTTTTCCCTTTAACCACTTGTCCTCATCTTTGGCTATTCTACCTTCCTATGCCCTCACTTTCTGTTTTTTCAAAAAATCTATGTTTTCAACCGAGTTCAATCTTTGACATCAATTCTATATTTTAACTCACAGATATCAGTTTTATTCAAATGGCCCTTGAATTAATTCATGAGTAAAACATAACTTTCCACTTCCTTACCATCAAAACTGTGTCTGACACGGGCCTATCCCCTGCCTTCTGGGGTTGTCCCCTTTTTTTCTGAATTTTTATCTCACATAACAGAGCTGTTCAGAATTTTGGCATCGCGAGATATTTCCTGCTTCAGGTGGAGTAGATGTCCAAACATCCCTCAGATATCAAAGGACATCTCCAATCTGTTGGGAGCATACCAAGAGCCCTTGATTTATTCCCTAAGTAAAAAACCAATTTCTATTTCCTTGTCATCAAACCAATACTCCACAGGAATCCATCCCCTGCCATTGGAGATCATCCCCTTTTTTCCTGAATTTTTTTCTCACACCCCAGGGATGTTTTGGATTTTTTGGTAACTGATTATTCCTGTTAAAGGGATTGTAGATGTCCACGCATCCCCAAGATATTAAGAGTTGCCCAAGACATCAAGAGTCTGCCCCAGTCTACCAAGGATACCAAGGATGACCTGATGTACCCATGTTGACACTTGTTTACAAAAACGAGAAAAATGTAAAATTAAAAGAAAGGATGGGACGTGGGAGGTTCAAACATTTACTTTCATGATCAAATACAATATCTATTTTCAATCACTTACAATACTTATTTTCAATCACCTACAACATGTTTAAAGACATTAATATTGCTCTTTTGAGGCCTCTCAAGCACAAGCATTTACCTTCTAGTTAGAGACCAACATCTTGGAGCTGGTGTGGGGTCTGCCCAAGGGCCTACTGGTTTAGGTAAATATCTAATGTGTTCTCCTCCTGGAGAAATTATTTTTGGAGGGGAAACGATGCGTTTTTGGGATCTTCAGGCTCCCTGGTTGGAACGTCTAAGGGGTCCTAATGGTTTGGACCTGAGTAAGTTGAAAAAAGACATACAACCCTGGCAAGAACAACATTCAGCAGAATATATGACTCATGCTCCTTTAGGTTCTTTAAATTCTGTGGGTGGTGTAGCTACCGAGATTAATGTGGTCAATTATGTCTCACCTTGAAGTTGGTTAGCCACCTCTCATTTTGTTCTAGGATTTTTCTTTTTCGTAGGTCGTATATGGATAATGGCTGACCTTCATGCTCTCAATACCAGAAGAAATCTAAATAAATAAGGCGGCAAGGGTAAGGGACAGTTGAGCTTCACCATCAAACCACTTACCCCAGTACTAGATCTAAAGAATGTATAAGGAAGGAAAATCATGGATCCAAATCTTGCAGGGAATGCAGATTTGCAGTATTATTAACCATGATTACAATTGGAGAAGGAAAACATGTTCAGCCAATTTCAGATTAAGTGGGCAGGATTTCAGAACAATAGGATGGACTCAGAACCCCAGGAGGAGGAAGGAGATTGACACCAAGTTCGTATCTCCATGGATGCACCTGTAGGTTGTTTCCTGAGATCAGTGACAGGGGTAAGATTTGGTCAGTACCTCCCTGATCAGTTCCACTTAGGGGACCACACATGCCAACTTGGCACCTAGCTGCTTCCATATTGGAAGCCCTTTATTGCTTCGCAAAAATCCCTCACTCAGGTGCTCTTAAAAACTAACACATGGCCATTATAATTATTAGGCAGAAATGGATGAGATCCACCAAGTGGCTTAGCTTAACACTTAAATCCCTCTCATAGCACTTTAATCAAATAATTACTCTAGTAGTTGCCACTAGGGTTACCCTGCAAACAAAACTGTTATGATTACATGCAAGAAAATTCAGTGGCAAAATTATCATGTCCCTTCTTTCAATCCACAGATATTTAGAGAATGGACTGTCAGGGTAGGATTAACAATTAGATATACTGGTAGTTATCTTTTAGTTTTTAGGTAGAAATGTATGTTGCATTTTAAGAAAAAAGTGGCTGAGTTTTCAGTGCCTATCAGTTAACCCCACTGACAGAGGGGTGGACCAACCAGTTAACTGCCACCAATTTAGGAGTAATTGCCTATGATTGTGGATTGGCAGTTTTGAGGGAGTGTTGTTCAGTTAGCTGCCTACATTGGAGAAAATTAATTGTGAGTTAGTTGCCACCATTTGTGGACTAACTTCCCATGATTGAGGGTCACTGGTAAGCTAGGTCTATAAAACAGATCACAAGGCAGAAGAGACGGCACTTTTGGAGAAAATTAACAAACATTGAACTCTCATTTCTGTGGTAGTGGCACTGCCACAGCAGCTGGGCACATTGGATACAAGAGCCTTCAGGAGTGAACCTATCATCTTGGGGACAGAAACCCTCGGGAGCAGTACATATCAGTTAGTGTAGGGTTCATAAGCTGGGAGTACCCATTAAGTTGCATTAGATTGGTAGACTTTCCTTTGAATGTATGTTGTTAGAAGAAAATTATAAAAATATAAAAAAGTATAATTGTTGCTGGAGTGTTTTGTGTCTATCATTTGTGCATTTAGTAGGGTTACTACAAAAATCGACATCATCAGAACAATATAACAATTTTCTTCCACATCAAATCCAAGATGGACATGGATTTCTGGGTACCGTACAGAGGAATAATTATATTTCATGGTGGTTGCAGTCTTATTCATCCATGCTTCTGGTTCTTCTCTATTCTTTTACTAATATGAATAGAAAGAATTTCAAAGAGTCATACTATTTTTCCTTCGCAATAGTAAAAGATCTTTCTGGAAAGGATATACACCGGCATAATCTGTTGTTCTTCCAATTCCTAATGCAAAATTTGATGCAATGGATTTAGAGGAGCGGTGAGCCATCACGAATGATGCAGATACATCAAATATGAATTTTACAATGTTGGTAAGCTCATTAAGCATATTATGATGCCAAAATTGAGGCAGCGGCCAAAGAGTTGGAAGAGAGGGTGTAGGCAAAGTGGAATTGCTTTTAATGGTTTGAACCCAGAGCTATATTACATATTTTGAAAATCACCGCCAAAGACTAGTTTCTCATTCTTTCCCGTTGACTTCACTTATACATGGCATGACTGTTAAAATAAAGAGCATGACATATACATAATGGAATCAATAAAGTGTTTACATGTTTCAATTTCAGGCTTTTTACAAGACTAAGACAGATCAAGATAAGTTCATTTTGGAGGTGTAGAAAGATGAACCTTTGCTTTTAAGTTTTTTAGCATCATGTAGAAAAAAGCCACCATATATTATTATTCTGAGACTCATACCGAAGGCTCAAAAGATTTTAAGATTAATGATTTAGCAGAAGCAAAAGGTTAAACAATCTTAATAGTTAGTGGGTATGAAAAGGAAGATGGCATTTCAATGGACTACGTATGTGATCGTGCAGTGGTTCAGAGTCACATTGAAATCCAACGCATAAGAAAGAACAATGAAGCCGTGGAAGATTGAACCTTCTGTTGGAAATGTGAAGTTGCTAATTCTTCAAATAAAGTATTGGTTCTGACAGAGATTAAAATTAAAATAAAGCAAAAACGTGACACTCGTCAAGTGGATTGCCTACAAGTAGTTCCTTTATGAACCCAACAGATTCGTTAGTGAGTCCACAAGTGGATTTAGTCAACTGGCCGTCGCCCCAAACCGCCAGAAAAACCCAATATAACAAATCAACATGAAAAGGGCAATCGATTCTTTAACTCGACTGAAATATTTGGTGGCTTGCAGTCCACAGAGTTTCCTCCCGCGATCAATGCCTTAACTACCTGCTCTAATTTCTACAAATTTATAGTTTAACACGATTCATTTTCGTTTCATCTTCCAAGTTGTTTGAGATTGAAAAGACGAGACATTTCAGCCGCATGCAAAGCAATAGATCAATATTTCAAATTGGGGGATTGAAAATGTTAAAGACTTTGCAGCTTATATTAAAGAGTATGAAAGTCATGCCCTAGTTGTTGCGAAGCAGAGTCTTTGCTTAAAGCAAGCTGGGAAGAGAAAAGAAAGAAAGAAAGAAATCTAATTGTTTACCAGCGCGACGGTAGCAACAATAGCATATGCTGCTGCGAGTGTGAAGAAAACGCCATCTTGAAATTCGGTTGAATCGTTCAATTTCTCCCACCAGTTCCATGTGGATGTGGACATTTCCGCCCATGCAGTTATCCTCGCCATACTCGCTGTTGCCGCTCGCTTACTTCACTACAACTGATCACTTCCGTTCCGCTAGTTGCCAACAAAGTTACTCTCTTGGACGGCACTGAATAGCTAATCAAGTAGATCGCCAAAACAAAAGACAGGCCCACCGACCAGTCATGTTGCCCGCATACGTCCACAAGTACTCCACCTAAACTTCCAACACCCACCTGTAAAACTATAATTAGTATTATTTCTTTCTCTCTCTTAACATCATCTGTGTGCCAATCTGCCTCCCTCCACAGGCGTCCAAAATATTTTCTAATAGAAAAAAATTTAATGATCAGCATACCCTAGAATAATGGGGAGATTTGTGGGATCAAAACAGTATAAGTTCGCGCGGTAAAACATTGTATAGAAGAAGGTTAGAGGAAGAACCCACGCTGGGGCCTAGCATATTTATTTAGCATTTTAGGAGCTTTGTCTGGATTTACCTTGTGAACTCTCAAGAATGGTAGATATGTGTATTTATTTTGTTCATGGAAAAAAAATTGGAGGTAAAATTTGGGGGGAAATGTAAAAGAGGAGGAAAAAAAATGTATGAAATTATATAGTATATTTTTATTATATCTAATCTTATAATTTTTACTCCATATTTGACAACTTACTTTTATTCTCTAAATTATAGCAACTTATTATAGAAGACTTTAAATCATCTTTTATGCTTAGCTTAATCACGTGCACTACTTAAACTTTAGTAGAAAATGTAGATAAGGAAATCATATGTCACCCTGACTTTAAAGAGTGGGAAAGCTTTTGGATTTATTTATTAGATTTCAAAATTTAAAAATAGAAAATAAATTCAAAATGATATAAGGATGTTGATTTTGTTATGTTCAATGATATGTAAAAAAAATACAATCTATTGGATAAGCATTATGGAATTAAGAAAGTTATAGTTCTTTATTATAATTTATTTTTACAACTGTAAAACTAACTTGTGTGATTGTAATATTGATTCGTGTTCTGAATTTAAACTTGATTTATAGTTTTGAACTTTATAGATTTTATCACTTGAAATTTATCTGTCTCGATGTATTCAACTTGCATTTACAAAGGGGTGGTGTCCGCAAACATCGTTGAGGAGCTTGCTATGTAGGAGATTCTCCTTTAGTCAAACTCATGTTATTAATTTAACGATTTGGTAGAAGCAATCGAAGGCGATGCATAAATATGTAATGATACCTAAAATGTTGATGTAAGTAAACAATCCTTTAATTATACTCCCTAAATTATAGTGCAAATTAGAAAGAGAGTTTGTCAATGGATGCAAATGGACTAGGATTTGTCCTTTTATACAACACCCTAATTTGCAATTTGAAATATGTTGTGTTCTAGTTGGCTCATAACAACTAGAAGAAAAGGAGGAACATAAGCCCAATTTAATTTTAAAATTTTGGGGTTTGAATTCACATATAAAAACCTATACTAAATTAATTTTCATGCATCCAAGGTGATGGAAGGTTGAGATAGCAGATTGTATCCAAATCTTTAGAATACATGAAGATAGAACTAGGTTATAATTAGGTTATTTTCTACTTCCATGCAAGAACACTTTATTTTACATACACTAGTCATCGTATTTGGGATAAACATGTCAAAGTGAATCAAAAATAAAGAAAAAAAGTGTAAGATGTGTAATTTTCATTGTTACATTTTGCCCTTACTTTAACTTGCATGTCAACTATTATGAAGATGTGTTTCAAAATAAAACAAGCAACCAACTTGTAGGTAAAAATTTTAACACCCATAAAAAATAGATGATGTTAGTTTGGCATACTCTTCTCATAACAAGTGGTCCATCTCAAAACCTACAAGAATATAAGAAAAATATCCAACAATTTGAGTAGTATCTATCAAATGTTTAGTAATAAGCACAAACACAAATTTTAAAATTATCTGTAAAAAAAGTAGAGTGGATCTGCCTATTATAGAAATAAGGGCTCTACTTGGAAATAAAAAAGGTAATGTGGTTTTATCTGAAAATGGAAATGAAGGTGCATTGTCCAGTACAGGCATACTCAATAAAGGAATGTTTGTGGTATAATATATCCCCCTCTAATTGGTTGCATCTAAGGGATGTAGAAAATTTGAACCGAAAGGAGGAAAACATGTGATCATGTAAAATCATATAAATGTGTAGAAATGTAGGATATCATTGCATAAGAAGCATGTAACAACATAATAAAGTATGATCGAGGAAGCATATATGAAAGGGCAATCAAAGTGTCCCCCAATTTTACCCCCAATGAGAGAAAATAACAAGCAACAATAGACAAGGTCATTGAACCATAAATAAAGGTTTAAGATATAATATAAAAAGTGTTAGTGTATACTTTTTTTTTTCCTAACAAATATTTATTTTTCTATTATCTAGGCTTTTCTTACACTTTTTAACTAAGCTTTCTTAGATTAATAAAGTGAGTATTAATGTGAGTGGTGTGAGGTGTTAACATATTCCATTGGAGTTATAGTTTATTGCGCTTGGATGTTTTTGGTGTACTCTTCCTGTTGGTTATATTTGCCACCTCCCCCCTCTCACTTAGTATATATGTACTCACTCACCTAGCTTGTATTTGTATAGATTGTAGCTTCAAAGCATTTACATTACTTCCTTGGAGACTAATTCTATGAATCTATTTTGATTTTATTAATCATTTGTATTTGTAATTTTAATAATTTCTATTTCTTGCACTAAATATTAAGTTATCACTTATTTTGTAGATTCTAACAAAAAGCATGTATAAGATGGAAAAAAGGTGCCCCAAACGAGGTAAAATAATAATGGATAATAGCCTTAATTGCTAGTTAAGAAATATATAGTCATAGATAGATATAAGATGTCATTTTGATAAGATTTGATAAAGTGTAATCCTTGTAAAAATATGATTGTAATATGTAAACACAATAATCATAAATATGTGCAATTATTAGATCATAAGATGTAATTATAGTAAGCACAAGTGCAAATGTAAGGTCAATATAAGCATATGAATTATAAGATAATCAAGTAGTTTAAAAGATGTAAGTATTGAGGTACAAGCATGTAAGGATAAGATTGTATAAGTGTGAAACATGTAAACAAGAATGATCATGAGTATATGTAAACATCAACGAAGTAAAGAATGAAATTTAAATTTAGAAAATCTAAAATGAAACAAGAAATCAAATATGTGTACCTATAATACTTTACTTTTGCATGACTAGTGAGCATTTGAAAATGGAAGATGAAAGATGCCCTCACTTTTGCATCCCTAATGTGAACAATCATGGTGAATGTAGCTTGACAAATAAACACCTATCTTGCTCCTGTGAACATAAAATTCCCAAGCTCCCTTCGGGTGATTTTGTTTTGCTTAAGTATCGGCCACGCTCTCCTTTTAAAAGGCAATATCGGGCTCCTTTCGCAAAATCTCATTGCAAATGCCACCACTTGTCAGTCGAGCGCTCCTCGCAAGGTTTTCTTCCTCTCAATTTTCAAAAGCTTGCGCCATGCTTCCACGTGTTAGCATTTCGCAATCTTCAATCTATCTTTGCATCGCTCTCCTTTTGAGCCCCAACCACTCGCCACGTAGCATCAGACCGCGCACATTCCTTGGCAGACCCCACCTTCAGCGCAATATGTTCGAAGACCTCCACGTGTCTTCGTAGCGCAGGTTTTTCATCGCTTAAGGGGGAAAATGAACGCCGGCCCCGACCGCTTGCCACGTGATTTTCTAAAAGCTTCCTTGTAAAGGAAAAGAGTTAGGCGACAACCCATCACCAGCTGCCATATTTTGTAACTACCGCCATTAGTAAATTGCACGTGTCAACGCTCTGGTCTATTAGGACCACCTCTATCATTCGCAGGGGATGCATCTAACTCTAGGGCGTCCTCGTTCATGACTCAAATATTTTTGGTTGCAATGACAAGGGGGAAATCATTGCTAAATGCATCATTGCTCATGATTAGAGGATCTTTTTGTTATTGGCTCACTGAGCTAGGTTTCATTATAAATACTACTTCTTTCATCGAAGCAAGGATTCAGATTTTGAGAGGAAAATATTGGTAGAAGAACCAGGCCTTTACCACTTTTTATATTATTGTAAAGACTTACGGACTGTGTCATTGTTTGGCCTTTTTATTTTCTTGAAGATTTTGATAAAATTTTATTGTGCCATTGTGGTGCTAAATGTTTCATTTGCAGAACTTCTATAATTTTAATGCAAGTTTGTTGGTTGAGATCATGTCTTTGACTCCTTTTTTCAGTAAATGCATATGAATATTATTTTATGTCATTGAGTGAATCATTTAGATTTTATCTTTATTTCCTTTCATTCTGGAACATAGCAAATTGTTGAACGGGCCCTTAGATCGTATCTACAAGATAGGTCTATCGTGCCTCACATCTAAGTCTCAGTGAATCGCCCTAGTTAGATACTTTTTTTTATACCTGCTTCCTTTTCCCATTCAAAACCCCAGTTATAGAAGAGTCGACTTCTTTAAAATCCTAAGGTTACTCAATTTAGCACAATAGGTCCCCCCTTCAACTGAGTTTCCTACAAAGGTCTATTACCTTGCCAATTTTTGGCATCAACAGTTTTTTTTCTCTTTCCTAGCACACCCGGTGGGACTACTTTAAAATACCAAATGAAAAGGGTGTATAGGTCATCAGCCTGTTACTAGGTCACGAACTGCGAAAAATCCTAGCTTGTTAGTGTCTCCACTAGTAGCAACACATACCCAAACTCGCCCAGTAGAGCTTTCCAATCCCAGCCATAATGTTGATTGCAAACCGAAATTATGTGGCATGGGATGTCGAAAGCCCCCTTGTAGCCCCAGTTGCACCTTTTATATGGGCCCCTATCCTGGTCTCTACTCTCAAAGCTATTCCAAAGTTTATCGGAGATGGCTCGATAACACCATCTGAACATCTGCAAGATGTTGTGGATGTGTGTCTAGTGCACAGAGTTACAGATTAGAATATAGCGCTAAGATTGCTTGCTACTTCTCTATGAGGAAGAGCACTAGATTGGTATCGCACTCTACCGGCTAATACTATCGGTACTTGGGACGATCTCGAGGATCCCTTTTATGAAATATTTTCTAATAACGGAGATAGGTCTTCGCTATATCACCAGCTATCAACGATCAAGCGACCGATTTGTATGCCTGATTCCACAAAACTTGGCAGAGCATCCAGAATGACATCCGACCATCGGCTGAGTTGGCATTTATGTTTTACTTAAGGTCCATCAACGCCACATCTCCATGATGATCTAGTCACTCAATGAAACCACGTTACCAGATGCATACAACATAGAAGTTAAGGCGAAGAACAACCTAATTGACGTCGGGAAGCTGCCACCTCAGCCCATTATGTCGATATTCCCCAAAATATTGGTTTCTTCTCAGGAGATGACATCTACCAGCGCACCCATGCCACCCCCATCTATATATACATATCTAAGTGCACCCCAAAATGTCGCTTCTACATTCAGTGCTTCAAAAGACAAAATGAGCGACATAAGGGAGATGTTACGGAACTTGACAAACGAAGTAACCACTATCAAGCGTAACCAGGCTGCTCCTCCGAGACCTTCCTACCAAGGCTATCAAAGTGGAAATCCCTCCTACCAACAAAACCAATATCAAGGAGTTGCACGCATGACTCCGTCGACTCAGATAAATCACCAAATAGTGTCAATACCAACTCCGCTGGGGTCGGCTCAAACTAGTACAAGCAGAGAGCCGACCATAGGGCAGAACAATCTCATCGAAGATTTCAATCCATGGTGCTATCCCTGCGGCGATGCTCATATGCCTCAAAATTGTTCATGTGGCAATTCGCAATAAAAAGTTGCGGAGCAACGCAGCGACAAATCCAGGATACACATACGCCTCTCACCAAGCGGAGAATGTGATTCTCACTGCACATATGCAAGGAATACCCTTAGAGCAAGAAAATGGCATAGCTCCTGACCATGCTCTCCTCTCATTTATGGAAGGGGAGGAAGCAATGTTCACTTATGAAGCATCTACATCAGTGACCCCGCAAGTATAGTCTGACTACAACACTCGATTGAAGAGAAGATTCATAGGTGAATCGGTCACCCCACAGCCTAGAAACATCCTGGACCAACCCTCTGGCCCTTCCACGGTCACTCCACAACCGGTCACTCTACAACCACACAAGGAGATTATTATCACCAAATCCAAGGAGCAGAAGCCTCCAAATCTGCCACCCTTCAACATGGTGGAACAATTGAAGAAATCTTCTGCTAATGTAAACCTTTGGGATATCTTAGCCATTCCAGAGTAGAATTCATTACTATAGAAGGCCTTGCAGAAAGATACGGCTAGACAGTCAATGGGACAAAATCCCAAAAATGCATCGGACTCATCGCCTCCAGCCAAAGTTCTTGTGAATACTACGAAAAAGGCTCCACGTCAAGCCAAAGAAGAAAACTGAAACCTAAACCCTTTTTCTTGACTCTCATTATGGGGAAGAAACTACTGCACAACTCCATGATCGAATTTGGTGCCAGTACTACAATCATGCCCAAGCAGATAGCTGAAGCTTTAGGGCTTAGCTATGAGCCCTTAAAGAGAGAAGTTATGCAACTGGATGGGAACAAGGTCGAAACTGTAGGCCTCATTAAAGATCTCCCCTTGAATTTGTTTTCTTGTCCTAGCATCACAGTGCTAAAAGATACCGTGATCATTGGCATCCCTCCCATGTTTGGCATCTGCATGTCCCAAGAATTCACTTCAAGGATAGGCGAATACCTTTCTTTGGATTGGTCCCACCTAATTCTTAGAACTAAGCACGGGTCCAAAATGAAGATAATATCAGAACCTCTGCACGTAGAACATGTAGTTAACAAAGCCATGATCAACTTTGAAGATGTTGATACCTTTATCGCCAAAGGAGAATTTGATAGTAGCAAGTTTGTTGTACCCCAAATTAAAAATTTTGCTACACTTAGACATTTTGAAGAAATGAGTCAAAATACTGTTAAATTTGTCAAAAAGGTCAAAATTGGGGTTTGCATGTCTTGTATGGGGGTCAAAAACTTGAAAATTTCAAAACCTGAAAATCTGGGTCAGTTCAAAACGATCAAACCTACAATACTCAAATTTCAGTTTTTATCCCTAAATTTTAGGAAAATTTCTATTTTTAGCAATTTTCTAAAAATAGAAACTTTCTCTGGGTTTTTCTAGGTTTCTTAAGAAACAGATATTTGTAATTTTTTCTAAAAATAGAAATTTTTCAAAAATATAAAGTTTGTATTTTAGGATTAAGACTAATTTTGATTGGCTTAAAATACTTCCTCATCAGGTTGGTGCAGTCAGAATCACAAAAAGATCAGTTTTACCCTATTGGGTCTATTCTGCTTTTTTAGAAGCTTTTTCGGAGATCCAAGGTCATCAATTGAGGTCAGTCAGTGGCCAAGTGTCAGAATTAGACGTTCAAGCGTCAAACAGAAGTTGTGAATGAGGAACGTGCACGATAAACGAAGAACAAACAAAGGAAGATTGAAAATTTGAAAAATGCAAAATTTTGTCTAAGTCTGGAGACTTCAAGCGCCCCAATCAAGAAGAGGCGCCCATACTTCAGTGCCTTAGAAAAAATTTCATTCCAACAGTCAAAGACAAGGAAGGCACGTTAAACGAGGCAAAAAGTTGAGAAGTTTATAAATTTTTCTAACTCTACCAGCCATGGGCGCCCCTGAAGGAGATAGGTGCCCAAATTTTCAAGAGGTTAAAAGTCAGAATTAGGATTTTTGCTTCCAGGCCAATGTTACTCAGAATCTTCCCGGCTCTGCAATGAATCAGTTAGCACGATCATTTGATCACGAAATCATTTGGAATATCAAATCAAACAGAGGCATTTCACATTGGAGACAGAATGCAAAATTGTGAATGATGAAATTTTTTCTAAGTTTGGTGACTCTGGGCGCCCTAGGTGGCCAGGGGCGCCCAACTTTTTAGATGACCTAATTTGGCAGTTAGGGTTTGTAAGTATGATCAATTCCTTTAGTTTCATGCCAGCTTCACAGTGAATGTCTTTGTCAGCTCGTCAAATCACCCAGCCGTTGGCAAATCCAAGTCAAACAGAGGTCATAGAGAGAGATGTTTTGGAACTCTGAAGGTGAGAAACAATTAAAATGACTAAGTTTGGAAGAGATGGGCACCCCTGAAGGAGAAGGGTACCTAGGGTTTAGAGCCATCAGAAGTCAATTTTCAGAGATCAAGTATCTAGAAGACCCCTTCCAGAATCTTATTATCTATCCAGTGAATCCATTAGCCAGTCAATATGATCAGTACAATGCCCAAAATCATGAATTCATCTAAAGGTCAGAAGACAAGCAAGGTTTGAAAAACATGAAAATGGCTAACACTGGAGAAAATGGGTGCCCTTGTTAGAGATAAGCACTTGACAATTCAAAGGGTCAAATGAAGTTTTTGGCAGATGACGTTTCCAGAACAATGTCGTCAGATTCGATTAGGCTCTGTATTAAAATGTTCAATTCGCTCGTCGGATCAATCTGGAAGTTGGGAGACAAAGTCAAATTAGGGTTGAAAATTGAGCAGAAGGTGAAAACAGTGAAAAATTGGCTAAGTCTGGAGAGACTGGGCGCCATACCTCAAAAAGGGCGCCCAACTTCTCATACCTTAGAGAATTTTTTGAAAATTTCAAAAAAAATGAGAGAAGGAAAAAACGCCTTAGTTCATTTCATGATATAAATTTAAGGTTTTTGAGAATTAGGGTTTGAGAAGTTGTTTCTCAAAGCAAAAAAAATTTAAGGACATCTCTATGTATTATTTTTCATATTTTATTGCAAGTGTCTTCAAGGAGAAACAAAGCAACAACTTCAAACTCGTATTTTTCAAGATTCAAGAACCTAAACTTGTTGGTTTTTCATAATATTTCAAATCAACACTCAAAGAAGGCTTTCTTTTTCATATTTCTTCATCAAAAACATCAAATTTGTGAAGGAGGCCATTATTATCAATTTTCAGCAAGCTGGTTCAAATTTGTTCTATCTTCTCGATAAATTGTTGAAGGATTTTCTCAAGGTTGCAGTAGTTGCTTTTTATTTTGCATGTGAGAGAAAACTTCAAATTCTTCCATTTCTAATCTTCTAGGTCTATACCAAACCTTCTTCTGGACAAAACCCATATCACATCTTTTTCAGAGAAACTTCAAGTAGTTTATTTTTCAGTCAAAAGCCAGGGTTCTCAACATCTGATCAACTGGCTTCATCTAGAATATGCTCATGAACAATACCCAAATGCCAGCTTTTTCTACTTTTTTCGGAGAAAATTAGGGTTTATTGTTTTTTCAGTCTTCACTTCAAAAACGGACGATTTGGGTTGGCTTGTAACGGAATTCTAATCAAAACCCATATCTCGAAAAAAAATTCATCCGTTTGACGAAGAAAAATCAGCAAGCTAAAATTAGAAAGTTTGTTAAAACTTGTTAGAACCTAGGCATGTTTATTGTCAATCTTCAAGTTTTGTAGAATGGAGTACATCCCTACAGAGTTCAAGACCAAATCAGCATTGTACCATGATTTCATAGAAACAGTCGAGACTGACTTACATCATATCAAGCCAGTATTCAATCTACGTCCTTTGGAAGATGTAGGCAACACCACCATCAGGCATCTTGGCCATTCAGGTCTTCTCATAGCAACATCCATACCTTTCTCAATACAGAGCTTAGAATTCATAATTGCTTGTATCAAGCATTATAATCCAGCCACAAAGAAAATCCAGTTAGTTGATGGAAGAATCATATGCAACTTAAAGCCAGACATGATCGAGAAATGCTTCTCAATTCCACCATGGCCTGAAAGTGTCACCATCAACATTGAAGAATGTGAAAGGATATGGGAAGAGCAAGAAGATTGCACACAGGTGGCTGAAAATAAATACAGTTGATTGCCAAATAACGTCAAGAGATTAGAGTTCAAGGACAAATTTGCTATAATAATCACCCTACTCAATCGGATTATTGGTCAAGCGAATGCAACAAAGTTTCAGCCTTGGATGTTCTACGTGATACCTCACATAATGAAGAAGATAGAGTTCTATGACTGGCCTACATTGATCAGTGATTGCCTTCACCATCAAATTAACTGAATATTTTAATAGACATGCATTCCACATGGTCTCCTACCTAGTCTACTTGGTTGCCTATCAGGGTAAATTCAGAGGGTTAAACATGGAGGGTTCTTTAAATGTTAACATGTCTACAATTACCACACTCAGTTGGAGTTCACTGCAACATCACATCATTACAAAAGAGTGAATGAAGCATTCTTAATCTATAGAATGCGTGACCTGGACAACAAGCTACATGTTCGCATCTCATTTATTGCTAGGGAAACAATGTCAGAATGGGCTGATTGGTTTATTCAGTTTGCCACTTTCACTTACCTAAGGGTGTATGACTATTCAGGAGCTCCTCTTGTGTTACCAAGGTATCCATCAGATGAAGTCATGTGTATGGAATTTCTCAGACAGGTATCAAATGTTCACACTCACCTGCGCAACAAAAAGAAACCAGCCTTCAGCTTTCCTTTTGCTTTAGGTATTTACAGGTGCAAATCATTTGCAGACGCTAAAATAATGGGTAATGAGTTAGATAAACTTGGTCTCAAGCCTTTTAGTGAGAGATGATCATATGATCCCCATGGCATCTATGCAACTCGACTTGGTCAGAACTATGCTCATGTGCCCGCACTTGAAGACTTTTGGGCTAACTGCAGAGACGAATACAAGGTGCAAAGGCGAAGTAATAGTAGGCTCACCCTTCACCAAATGAAATATTGTTTATCCAAAGGTAATGAAGGGTTATCAGATGATGATGGGGGTGTAATTCTCCCAACCTATACTAGAAATCAGGTTGAACAACAACCTCTTCCACAGGTCAACTGGGCTAACAAAGAATGCATTACAGTGGAAGAAAGGACACGACAAGTGGTAGAGTACAACAAGACTTTCTTAATCCTCAAAAGGAGGGAGTCCATTTCGATAGCAGAGCTGCTAAAGAAACATTCATCTCTTCCCTCTTCTTCAAGAGCTCAAATAAAGATGAAAGGAAAATTTCAGTCTCAAGAGGTTACAAAGGGTAGTAGATCAACAAAGAGTGCAAAGAGGGGGTTGGACTACACAGGCATTGTCATTTAGGAGCAACCTACAGCTGAAATAGAAGTTCCTCCACTTGAGCCCATATTTCAAGAGGAAACACAAGATGTACCTTTGATACAAGACCCTTTACCATCTCCTAGGTCTTCGCCAATTCACATTGATTTGGAAGACGAGGAGATAAAGGCCGATGTTGCAATTAATCCTCCGTTAGATGTTAGTAGGGATACCACATCTTGGCTTGAGAGCTCCTTGGGAAGGATGAGAAGAAGGCCTTCGTATCAGGTGAATGTCGATGACCTTAGCATATACCAGGAAGCACCCAAGAAGAAGGCCAAGAAATAAATGCATTTTGAGAGGAATCTTGAGGGTCAAATGGTCATGGAGATAACTACGCCTCTTGAAGATAAAATCCGCGATGAGGTGGATGTTGATGATTTCATAATGGTCAAAGCAAACCTTGGTAAAAGTACCCGACATGCTGATATGAGTTTGTTTAAGATGGTAACTAAAAATATTCAACAAAGAGTGCAAAAGGATGGAGAAGACAAGGCAACCCTCAAGGCTAAAAATCATCAACTCTGGTTATGTATATAAAATCTTATTCAAGGCACCTCACAAACAATACAGTTGTTGCCACAAGTTTTAGAGACACCAGCTGATCAGCAGTAGTTGAGGCAGTTGGTTATCCGTGGAAAACAAACTCAAGAATGGATTGAAGACTTCATCGTCAAAGGAAAAGAGATTCTAGCATAGGTCTTCCAACTGAGATACAAGGCTCATGACTTACGTCAAGGTATCTAGGATTTTGAGCAGTTGATAGCCGAGTTCAAGCCTATGCACGAAATCATAATTACAGATTTAGAGATGGTTTATGACTCTACAATGGCAAGAGAACACAAAATATAGATCTTGGAGTGGAAAGAAGGTCACCTTTTCAAGGTTAATACATATGTTAGAATATCTAAGGAGTTTGCAGTGTATATGCAAAGAGTCATTGATACTCTTAAGTTCATCAAAGAATTTGTTGCAATAATTCCTTGTCAGTATTTCCTTGAGGATGGTTCATACATTGGGCTTGACGTAGTCCAAACAGAGTTTCAGAGTATCTTGCATGGTAGTGATGGTAGTGTTGGAAGAATGAAGATGATTTCCATGATGTCAGCAAAGTTCGAGAAAGCAGCCAATGAGAGCGAATATTTCTTGAGATCTATTGTGGATGGTGAAGAAATTTTGGAAAAGTAGCATTTTTCTATTAATAGTATCAACACTCTCACCACAGATGAAGTTGTCCGCTTTTTAGCAGATGTGATCGAGATTTAAATAAAATTTCTTCTAGAATCTTCTTCCATGATTTCTTTCTATTCTTGTCTCAATTCTTATCCATTCTTTGAGGATAGAAAGAAAACAGTTGTAACAAGTTGGCACTTTCTATTTTTAGATGCTTTCTAGGTTTTAGATGTTTATCTTTTCTAGGATTATAAATAAAGCTTGCATGTTGGCAAGCAATAGTTGTAAAAGCAAGGAGATTTTGGGGTTCCCTACTCCTCTGCTTGTGTATAAATAAGAGCAGTGTTTGCTCATTTTAGTTTAACTGTACTTGTGATAACAGAATTGTTGAGCTTATGCCTTCATGTTTGTTATCGATTAGTGTCAGTTCACTTTGTGTAAAAAGAAAGTTTGAGTGCCTCCTTAGCTGCGAATCCTTATTTAGTCCATGTGTTATGTGTCAATTGTAATCTGGTTGATCGCATGTTGCAAGTATTTTGCTATAAATTGTTGTCCCAGAATTGTAATCTTTGTGCTCAAAGTGTGGGAAAATAAAGTCTTCAAGCTTGCTTTGCTGCCCTTGATATAAAGTCTCATATTTTCATCATTCTTTAATACTTTTATGATCTCCTTTTTCAGCTTGCATTGAAATTCAGTATATGTATGTTGAGGAAAGTTTATTTAAGTATCTTTGTCAAAAAATCAATCTCATCCATTTCTAAACTCTCTTGCTCTGCGTTTACTTGAGAGGATATAAACATTTTCGCGTAAGTTAAGTTGTAGTTGTCAAGTTTCATTAAAGGGAAAACCTCAGCTGCAACATCTAGAGTTCTATAACCTTGTGTTCTCGCAGTTGAATCAAAAAGATAGGCAAAAATTAGTTTTAGTTTACTTATTTTATGCAACTCAACAAAAGAGGGAGCTTCCCCTCCTAATTCAAAGAGTAGTTTACTGCACATAGCTATCTATTTCCAAAATGATTTCCAGAGGTGCGATTTGAAACGCCAACAAAGTTGTTGAAAAATGACAGGCAACCGAAGACCAAGCTGACCGAAAGGAAGTTTTCTTAACTGAAAATGTGGGCACCAATCCTTTTGACAATTATCATGCTACCAGTTTGGGCACTTATGTCATATATGATGAAGATCAAGAGTTCCCGAGGGTATTAAAGGACTCTATGCCTGAACAAGCCTCAGAGCTGTAGACATTACACTTCAACAATGCGAGATGCAAAGTCAACGCAAGTGCCGAGATACGCCTAACGTCACCATCCAATGAGCAAATCTTCAGGGCGTTTCGCTTTTAGTTTGCTTGTTCAAATAATGAAGCCGAATATGAGGGTCTTGTGCAAGGACTAAGCCTCGTAGAACGCATGGGTATCAAACAATTAATGGTCTTCAGAGATTCTAAACTTGTAATCAACCAAGTCAGAAACATCTCTGCTGCAAAAAAATGTATGGATGCGGTCTTATAGGCATAGAGTTTGGGAACTCATTGAAGGTTTCAAAGCTTTTAACATCCATGTTGTGCCAAGGGAGCAAAATTCAGATGCGGATCGCATGGCCACGATAGGATCTCAATTTGATCCTATCTTCAACTTAATTGAGAATGTGCATGTTGTACGAGTAATCATCTGACCTTCCATTCCTGACAATGATCAAAGTTGGCAAGTATTCGAAAGCGATGAACACATCACCTCGTTCATTTAATAGTCGGGAGAGTTCGTCGATCAATTTCAGCCAAAAATTGAAGAAGCATACGAAGGACAAATTATTCAGTTGAAATCAAATAAGCATCCAAAAGGGTTGGTCACTCTAAAAAATCTATTTGACTGCAATGATGCAATAAATGATAGAAGAAAATTTGTAGCCAACCAAGCATACTACACCGACTTGGAGGTCGGGAACTGAAGAAAACTTAAGGTTAGGAAAGAAGTCTCACAGTATGATAAAGATAGGCTCATACACTTTTGCGATAAATACAAAGGGGTTGTGGCTTGGTCTTATGATGACCTAAGGTGGTATGATCCTGATATCACTCAACACACCATCGAACTAACATAAGGTGCTAAACCGGTCCGACAAAAACAAAGGCCCGTCAATCCAAAGATTGAAGCCTTAATGGCACAAGAGCTAGAAAAGTTGATCCAGTCCAAGATTGTCTTTCCAATCAAGCACAACACATGGGTATCCAGCCTTGTTCCAGTCCAAAATAAAAATGGAGACATTTGTCTCTATGTTGACTTTCGCGACCTAAATAGGGCATCACTAAAGACCACTACCCGCTACCTTCCATGGAATCAATCTTGTAGACTGTGGCAGGTTCAGATATGTTTTCTCTATTAGATGGTTTCTCGGGCTACAATCAAGTTTGGGTTAAAGTGAAAGATCAGCACAAGACTACGTTCCCCACCAAGTAGGGAACATTTGCATATGCTAAAATTCCTTTCGGCCTATCAAACGCAGGGGCTACCTTCTAGCGGGCAATGGATATTGCCTTCAGTGAACTAATCAATAAAATGATCCTCATCTACTTAGATGATCTGATCGTATTTTCAAAATCTAAATATGACCATTTTAATCATCTAAATAAGGTTTTCAAAAAATGCCAGGAGTTCGGGGTGTCCTTGAACCCAAAAAAAATGTTTTCGGGGTACCGCAAGGCAAATTGTTGGGGCATGTAGTGTCCCAAGAAAGAATCACTATTGATCCTAAAAGAGTAAAAGCAATCAGAGAACTTCCTCTTTCAGTAAACACGAAAGGTGTACAATCTTTTTTGGGAAAGGTTAACTTTGTAAGCAAGTTTATCTATGGTTTTGCAAGAATAATTAGACCAATCACCCTGATGCTAAAAAAGGACCAATTGTTCAAATGGACAAAAGAAGTGAGGGAAGCCTTCGAGAAGGTGAAAGATGTTATTTCTTTGGTTCCTGTGTTGGCGAATCCCGACTTGTCAAAGGACTTCATAATTTATGTTTTTAGCATAAAGACAAGCATCGCCACTATTCTAATTCAAAAGGATGATGAAGGAAAGGGAGAACACCCTATAGCATTCCATTCCCAAATTTTGAAGGAGTACGAGACAAACTATAACTTCATTGAAAGACAAGCCTTCGCAATTATGAAGGGACTCGATAAATTCTAACACCTTATAGCTTGCACTAAAGTAATTGTTTACGTCGCACATTCCAATGTGTGAGAGTATATCATGGAAGGATAAATCACCGACAAAAGGGCCAACTTGATCACTAAGATCCTAGAATATGGCATTGAAGTCAGGCCTACGAAGACTGTCAAAGGAAGAGGGTTGTTTGAATATTTGGCACATGAAAAAGAGATGGAAATTGAGGAAGAACAAGCGAAGATAGTCCTAATAAATGAGATCGAACCTGAAGGCTGCTGGCTAATGGATAGGGTAAGATTTATTCACACCGACAAGTATCCATCGGGACTTTTGTCTCAAAGAAGGAGATTCTACCAACTGCAAAATAGTAGGTACTGACTTATTGAAGGGATCCTTTTCAAAATGAATTTCAACAATGTCCTGTTGTGATGCGTCACTATGGAGCAAGAAAATAAAATTCTCAACTCCTTCCACAACGCCCTAGAAGGTGGACACTTCTCTATGAAAACCACCGCTATCAAGATTTTGCGCGTTGGATACTTTTCACCTACATTGTTCAACAACTCCTACGAAATGATAAAATCCTACAAAGAGTGCCAATTTTACGCAAGGAGAAGAAAAAATTTGGCATGCCTCTCAATCTAATAATGGCGGACAAGCCATTCACATAATGGGGACTAGATTCCATTGGGATGATCAACCCTGTCTCCAGTGTCGATCACAAGTGGATCCTAACAACCACTGACTACTTCATAAGATAGACTGAAGCCCTACCCCTGAAGAATGTGACAAAAGCAGAAATTATAGATTTTCTTGAAGGGTTGGTGACAAGATTTAGCACGCCCAAGACTATCATCTTAGACAACACCAAATATTTCTTAGGGTCCAAGGTAAGTCAGTTCGCATTAGAACATGGCATATTTTTGAAAACATCCTCAAACTACTACCCGCAGGGAAACGGCCTAGCTGAGTCAACTAATAAGAATTTGGTCTGGCTCATTAAAAGGATCGATTCGGATCATGAGAGGGAATGGCATAAAAATCTTTGAACGACATGATGGGCAGACTGGATAACTCCTAAGCAAGCCCTGAAGACTTCATCGTACAAGCTAGTGTATGGGAAGGAGGTGTTGTTACCAATATCTATAGAGATACCTACGCTATAGCTTCTCAAGTCTCTAGAGATTGAAGAAAACAAAGCTATGGAGGTTCGGTTGGCCGAATTGCTGGAGGTACAAGAAAAAAGGGGGAAAGCCCTAATAGCCATGACTAACCGCCAACATGTGGTTAAGAGGTGGTTTGAGAAGAAAGCTTCAAACCAGGGTCTAAAATGCGGGGACCTAGTACTAAAATTCAATGAAAGAGCCATAAAGCCTGGCCAGCATGGAAAATTTGACAAACTATGGGAAGGCACTTTCAAAATAATTCAATGCAAACAAAATAATGCATTCGAATTGGAAAACATGGAACAAGAAGCATTGGGAATTATGGTTAATGGAATTCACCTAAAATTGTTCAATTAAGCTTCAGATACTTCATGCAAGTGTAAATATGTAATTATTTTCCCTTTCATGTTATGTCGGTCGATTATTATCACATTTTCCTAGTTACAAGAAGTAGAAAATTCAAGAGACCCATTATTATAGAAATAGAGAAAGACAATAACGTTCATATTGCAAGAATTAAGTTCATATGCAAAGGATTCAATAAAAGTTGCAGAGATCACAATAATGAAGACAAAGGGTTGAAGATAGCAAATATATTCGTTATATATATACTTTGATAGAAGCATTGACAAAATGGCTCTATGGCCATGCATTCAAAAGTATGACTATATATGTGGCTTCCTTATATATATACAGGCAAGCCCTCTTTCAGGTATATATATACATCAGAGAGAAAGGTGCGTTAATCTTCAAGTTTCTTGAGCATGGACATTGTCGCCATCTATCTGAGCATTGCCTTCGTCAGTAGGAGCATTGTCAGGGGCAACAAGAAGGTTATCACCAGCAGTAACAGGATCTAGAATAACAACACCAACACCTAGAACAAGTGATGGAGGGAACACAAGGTTCCTGAAGTCAGTGTACCAATCCACGTCATAGAATAACACTACATTGTAGCAACACAGCAGGAAATGGCATGCACGAGTGGCTCTCTCACAGTGCTCAACAAGTGAATGGAGTTGGAACCCACTCAGAAATGGCACCCATGGTACCACTGCATCTTATTTGATATGTCTCTGCAAGTCACTCACTACTGGAAGGCCCAGGCCATACACTGCATTAGTTATTGCTTCACCAAGGCCCCTAAGGTACCTCTTCGGGAAAATTTGAAGCATTAGGCAAAGTATCATGGCTTTCGGAGCCTGAATTTTGAGCAATGAAGCAGAAAAGTGGGAGCATATATCGGTGTTCACCCAATATTTATCTTCATACTCAATATAATCTCTGCTCAAAACCCATTTCATGGCTATAATGGCCAGTGAGTGTTTGTTTTTGGTCATACGTTTTAGACGCCTATTAGAGATCTCTCCCAGAAAAGTCATTTGAGACTTGTTGCACACTAGTCTATTGTATTTTTCATTATTTTAGCCTCTACTCAAAACACCTAAGTCTAGCGCTATGCAAATTTAAAAGCCTACTCAACTGCCTAAGCAATTATGTTGTCTAAATTGCCTAATGCTTTTGCTAATCGCTAAGTGTAGTTCTGCTACTATGACAAGGTCCTTTTATAGAAACATCTGAGGTAGCCTACATCCCAAGCATGGTGGTAATCGAGTGTAGCTCGAGAATCTCACCCAAAAGGCCAACTCGATTATCGAACTCGGTTGCGTCCGTAGGTATGAATTGTTGCATGCAAGATTAAGGAGTGGTAATCAATTAATGCAAATTGGTGGCAAGCTTAGGCGATGGCTCATACAGATAGATGCTTAGGTGTCGTGATACAGGCCATTTCAAGCTCCAAGGTTGAGCATGAATCTTTCTAAGGTACTCATTACAACATCAACCTAATTAAGCTTTCAAGGATATTAATGGCGAAGACATGCGAGAAGGTGAAAAGCAAGGAGCCGACGACTCAATTTCCCATGAAAATCACACTGAAGGGACGTTATCTCTAACACAATCATGAATTCTTATCTTGTCAAAAAGGGCAAATAGTTCATTTTGTGTGGACATAGGAGCTGGCGGTACATGTCAAATTAAATGCAAAAAGACAACCGTTGTCTACCAGTTGAAGGCAAGAAATTGAAGAGAAAAATTGAGAGTATCGCATACAAAAAATCAGTAAAGAGTATAATACCTCTTAAGCACACAAAATGACTTAGAAAAATAGAATTGTCAAAAGAACTAGGTGTGGTCCAATTTGCAATAAAACTGAATGCTGAGGTGATTGTGGAGAATTCACTGCCCTAGTGTGAATTAGAGGTTGTTTGGTTGTGAATTCAAAGCTTCGTGTTGTGCTTTAGGTGCTATTCATACTCTCTCAAGTATAGTTTATGTGCAGAGGATTCGTAGAAGGATGGCAACTGCACAAAGTTCTCAGGTCAAGATGCAATAAGAAGAGGCCCAGAGTTTATTTAATATCATGCGCATGACACCAGCCACCAACGTCTTCGAGGATGTCTCTTATGCTTCACCTGGAATTCTAGAAAAATCAGCATGGGTAAATACGTGGGTTGCAGAAAAGAAGAACCCGCGCAAGGATAAGAAGAGAATTAAAGAAGAATGGGAAAATATTCATGACCCCATTCTTGCAAAGAACCCTAAGTCACTTAGGGAAGTGGCCTGTGAAAGGATGAAAAGGAGTAGCGACCCGACCCAGATTCCTTGGTGCAAAAAGGTTGGTACAGTGGACTTCCACAATATATGGTCCCATTGGTACACTATTGCCCTGAATTGGTAGATGAGGCCATCAAACACTTCAACTCAAACACCAACACAATTGAGGGCCACTAAGTGAGTGTGGTCATATGCAAGGAGATTATCTGAAATATGCTTTGTATCCCAGAGTTTCACTCCAAAGTGCCTCAAATGGATAATTTCACTCCAAAGAAGGGAGAAACAAATTGGAGGACCAAAGACCTTGCACTGAGTTTCTATAATGTGAAGACTCAAAGGCTAGCTCAGAATAGGCCAATGTAGATCCCGGTAACGCATAAGGGATTCAAGGATGACATGAAGGATGCTTTCTCGATGATGGCATTTTTTTGCGACCTAGACACCGACAAGGAGGTCCAAGAATTTCAACTCGGTTTTGGTTTTCAATTATGCAGGCAACATTCCTTTTGCTGGTATGATTTTGTTGAATTCCTCATGCAAAAGATGCTCAACCAGATAGAAGAATACCAACTTTAGCGGAAGTTCAGGTTTCCATCCTTTCTCACACATATGTTCTTACATCAGAATCCTGACTTCTTTCAAATGCGTCCAGGGCTCTCAATTTTTGATGAAAATCAGAGGAGGAAGCCAGTCTCCACATGGAATCCCCTTCTCTTTGTGATGTATGACTACTATGCATTTTCAGATTATTTCTTATATCTGATTTTGTAGGATTTAAAAGGAGACAACACTATCTTACGGTTCAACTCAAACCAAATTGAGTTCATGCAGAACTTCACCCCAAGGTGTGACTGGTTTTTGGGCGAAGACTTCACGTTAGTCTGATTATGTGGCTTCACTGGTGAGCCATTCTAGCTTTTGGAATATCTTATAGACCAGATACTGGCGCTTGAGGTATTCCACCAGGTATCAATTATCGATGCCACCTTCTACAACGGAAAGGCAAGGAAGAAAGGATTTTTTAGTTGCTCAATGAGTTACAAAACCATAGTCATGGCTAAGAGAAAAGCTCACGACGTACTGGAAGCAAAGCTGGCTTATTTAGGGTTGGTATGGATTTTCAATAAATGGAATTACAACCCCGATGATGATTTTCCAAACCATTATGTCAAAGTGACACACTACCCCCAACCTTACTAGGAGAAGCATCGTAATTTGGTGTCGGATGCAAATGAGTTTATTGTTGACCTAGCGTACATCAATACTAAAGGTGGTTGACCCTCTTGGCTTAGATTCTACCTCTCGATTGGGTAGCATGATAAGACAAGAAAAATGGGGACTACTCTTCGCAACAATCTGCCAAAGAACTACAACTGGAAGGAGGAGAAGGTCCATGATTTTTGGATATATCGTCAGGAAACCCGACGCACCGAGGCCCCTTATGATACCAAGGAAATGGATGAAAAATTCGATAAATTATGGAATGACGAGCATCCAAATTTTGACGTGAGTGGAGAAAATGACTCCAGTCCAGAGGAAGTCGAATCATAGTCAGATAAAGGAGCGGAGCCAAAAACGGAGATAGAAAGATGCCACGGAGCAAAAAAAGGGAAAATTTGTGAAGCAACCCAATAGGGTCTCCTCTAATGTACGAGTTAACATATCGTGTGTGAGGTCTTCACTAACTCGCACCTGGACAACAAGGAGGATCAGGTCAACCTCAACGCAACAATCTGAAACTGTAGCGGTAGATGACTCATCACCAGAGAAGCGGCCACAGATTAAGGCATCATTTGGAGAGTGTTCGTAGGATCTTGAGGGAAGCAAAGAGCTGGAAACAGATGAAGGACAAAAATCACATGCATTGTAGGTATCTTTCACTCCCTCTTCTCTAGTTTCACAAACCTTAGTTGCCCCTCTTGTGTCTGCAACACCTCTTGGTTCATACGTCGAACAATGCATTTCGACCTTTGTTCCCATGTTCGTGAGGGTTTTTGCACAGTTCTCTTGTGCAGCCCCATTTTCCCTTACTCCTCGGCAAAACCTTATGCCATTCTCTTTGGCCCATTCTACGTCTCGAAGCCTCTCACACTCCACCTCTACTACTTTCATCGATGCATCTCTTGCCGCCGCAATGTCGTAGCCAATCCACTCTCCCCAGTAGAAAGAAGTTGCAGTGACTCCACTTCCTTTAAGTGTTCCTACTGGTCCGCAATTAGAGTATTGGAGTATCCCTCCCTTCTCGCCTCAAACAATTAGTATACCAAAGAAAAAGTCTCTCATACCGCCACCCTTTCATTTCCTTTTGCCCTTCCTCCCGGTGCACCTTTCGTAGGTGGACTCATTAGGTCACCCTCTGAATTCTTATCAGAAGGTGATAAGACTAGGCAGGTGCGAGCAATCAAAGCCCAAAGGCAAAAGGCTAAAATTGCTAAGAATCTAGCGGAACCAAGGGTACAAATAATTTTTAATGAGGCTCAATAATCACTACATTTAACGACTATGTACCCAACTATCAGCAATCCACAAGAAGAAATGCGACCAGATGACTACAACATGTACGTCATTGGGCTCGATTTAAGCGTAGCCCAACCTCAAGACAAAGTGGAGCTAATGGAGGAGATGCAGCGGGTGGTGACCACCGACTTTTTAAAGTCTGATCGACAACTAAGGAAAAGGGAAGAAGAGCTAAGAAGCATAAAGAATAGGGTTGAGGTCTTGCTCACCAAGGAAAAAGCCAAGGAGGTTGAATTTAAGCACCTATCCCAACAAAGGGAGGAGGAGCCAGCAAATCTATGAGAAGAACTTGTGAAGTTCCAATCCCTCGATCCTAACTTGGTCGTTGAGTTGCAAGAGAAGAACAAGGAATATCAAGACTAGCTGGCAAAGTTGGGACAAGAAGTGCGACAAAAAGATGAGGAGTTCCTTCATCAGCATGCTCAACTTGAGCAGCCGATGCGATAGAAAGAAGTTGATTTTGAGATATGTCAGGCTCAATTGGAAAACGAAACTGCAGAACTAAAGTCTTCATTAGAGAAAGTAGTGGAAAACAAGGAGCGAGTTGAGGCTAGTTGGGTTACGGAATCACGGATCCTACAGGGACAACTCACCATGGAAAACCAAAGGGTTGCAGAGCTAACACATGATATGGAGCAAAGGAATGGAGAGGTTGCCTTATTGAAAGATTTTTCCTCACCCCTTGTCGATCAAACAAACCTTCTTCAGGTGGCCCAACAGTTATACGTCTCATATTGGGAAAGAGTGAAGGAGTTTTTCCTATCTCTACAACCAACACTCTGATTTATGGTAGAAGAAACAAACTTGGGTAGAGATGTTCATGCGACGATCAAGCAATTCCCATAGTCCATCACCGAAAGAGTTTCAGAGGCCAAGAGATTATTGAAGAGGCTATATTAGGTCCTAGAAAAATTCTTGGCAAATGTAGGGATTGGTGATCGTAGGGCCGCTGCTAAAATAGCTAACCAGTTCATCTACTACCACTCGACTATCCTTCATGCCAACGAGTGCACCACCAAATTGGATCAACTCATGAAAAGCATGCAGGCCAAATTTTTCACCTAACTCAAATGGGCTTACCATATCCATTCCTTGAAGATGAGTTAGTGGCCATGGTGGAGCATATTGTAGCAAAGATCAAGGAGAAGCAACGAGATGTGTCTGCCTTCTAGAGTTTCAACCAACCCCTTGTTGCAGGAGATATTGAGGGTGTCACTCATCTGATTGCACAACTTCTTTTTCAACTCGATTCTTGGGCCGGTATATTGTCCGCACTATCTTACAAAGAAGTTATCAATCTACATGGAGCGCAAGAGAATCTGCATGACATATTGACTCCATCCGAAGATGAATGGTTGCCTCTTCAAACCACCCTCTCTAAGCTTTGATCATGCCGCCCGATGAATAAGTCTCTGGTCTATCAGCCATAAATTTTTAGGTTCCTTGTTCCGCAAGTGAAACGCCTTTGATAATTCGCCAAAAGATGTGAACATAAAATTCCCAAGCTCCCTTCAGGTGATTTTGTTTTGCTCAAGTATCGGCCATGCTCTCCTTTTAAAAGGAAATATTGAGCTCCTTTCGCAAAATCTCATTGCGAATGCCGCCACCTATCAGTCGAGTGCTCCTCACAAGGTTTTCTTCCTCTCGCTTTTCAAAAGCTTGCGTCATGCTTCCACATGTCAGCATTTCGCAATCTTTAGTCTATCTTTGCATCACTCTCCTTTCGGGCCTTGACCACTCGCCACGTAGCATCAATCTATGTACATTCCTTGGCAGACCCCACCTTCAGCGCACTATGTTCGGAGACCTCCACATGTCTTCGCATCATAGGTTTTTCATCACTTAAGGGGGAAAATGAACGCCAACCCCGACTGCTTACCACATGATTTTTTAAAAGCTTCCTCACAAAGGAAAATAGGCAAGTGACAACCCATCACCACTTGCCATATTTTGTAACTGCCGCCATGATTAAATTGCATGTGTTAGTGCTCTGGTCTATTGGGACCACCTCCATCATTCACAGGGGATGCATCTGACTCTAGGGCGTCCTCGTTCATGGCTCAAATATTTTTGGTTGCAACATGACAAGGGGGAAATCATTGCTAAATGTATCATTTCTCATGATCGGAGGATCTTTTCTGTTATTGGCTCACCGAGCTAGGTTTCATTATAAATACTGCTTCTTCCATCGAAGCAAGGGTTCAAATTTTGAGAGGAAAATATTGGTAGAAGAAGTAGGCCTTTACCACTTTTATATTATTGTAAAGACTTACAAACTGTGCCATTGTTCGGCCTTTCTATTTTCTTGAAGATTTTGATAAAGTTTTATTGTGCCATTGTGGTGCTAAATGTTTCTTTTGCAAAACTTCTATAATTTTAATGCAAACTATTTGTTGGTTTAGATCATGTCTTTGACTCCTCTTTTTCAGTAAATGCGTATAGATATTATTTTATGTCATTAAGTGAATCATTTATATTTTATCTGTATTTCCTTTCATTTTGGAACATAGCAGATTGTTGAACGGGCCCTTAGATCGTATCTACAAGATAGGTCTATCGTGCCTCACATCTAAGTCTCCGCGCATCGCCCTAGTTATAAACTTTTTTTTATACCTGCTTCCTTTTCCCATTCAAAACCCCAGTTATAGAAGAGCCGACTTCTTTAAAATTCGGAGGTTACTTAGTTTAGCACAACAGGTCCCCCCTTTAACTGAGTTTCCTGCAAAGGTTTGTTACCTTGCCAATTTTTGGCATCAACAAATCCTAAGAAACAAGATCAAGCACAAATTATGGAGATAACATGTAGCATAAAAGCACAACTTTCATGTAAAATGGAGACAAATAGATAGATTCAACCAGTGAAGATGCCATCATCAAATAGATTTATCTCAATATGCTTAAAAAGATGTGTCACTATAACCTATTCCCTCTAAGGGACTATCCATTAAAATGACATGTCTTTCATGTCCTTGTTGTTCATCTTGTTGACTTTGTTTGATAACTGCATATGCAAACTTAATATATGGTGTCATGTGCTTATCAAAATCAATGCATTCACCATTGCTAAATATTTGATTTCATGTGATTAACCTCAACTTGTATTGTATTTTTTTCTAAAATATCTTGACTTTGATGTTTCAATAAATGCATATATTTGTAGAATGGTCATGTATGCAATGGTAAGAATAAAAAATTTAACCTTGTGTGGTGCAAGATCATACATGTCCATTGGTTTAAAAAGAGGCAAAGTAATAATATTATGTTCTAGCATAATATTTGGAGGCTCCTTTAATCTAGTGAACTATCTTGATTGGTTTGGTTTGGTGCATTCATGGTGATACTCACTGTGTAAAATAATAGATGCATTCTCATATCCCCATTTTGTATTTTTTGTTACTAATAGAACCTCATGGGAATGAGAACAAGTGTTGGAAACATGATTATATAAAAAAATATCTAATAGTGTGCACTTGCATCTACACACTTTAGCACACAAATCTAAAAGTAAATGATAAGGCTTACAAAACACTTTTCCTTTGATATGTAGGAGTAAAAAATAGATAAACAAAATTTGAAGCTCATCATCCTCTAATGTGAAATTCATGTTATTAAACAAAGCTTGAAATCTCAACATATTCTTCTTAACTAGTTGTATTGCATGACTTTAGCAACACTTACCTTAGGATCAATATTGTATTGAAAATGATTCTTGAAAACACAAGCCAAGACCACAAAAATAAGTGATAGAAGCACATGGAAGTGATTGAAATCATGTACACCCATTCGAGAGACAATAGTATCATCAAATAGTAGAAGAAATTCCAAATAAGAGACTCCAAGGAGTGATATAAAATAAAATTTTGATGGACCTAGAAAGGAAACCTAGTTATGGTAGGTGTTAGGTATGTGTTAAGATATTATAATAGTGATTTTGTGTTAGGGCATTTGAAACACTTAAGCCACAAGTCTAACAATAAATGGGAGGCCCTTCTTTCTAGTATCCAAGCAACATATACAATAGGGAAAACATGCTAAAATTAAAGGGGACTCACAAATCAAGGTAAATAAATTGGATAAAGAAAATTATCCAAATTGGAAGCTCATATAAATTTTAGAAGAAATCTTGTCACAACTAAGGAAATTTGATAGTTTAAAGGTAGTCATTACTATAGTGAACAAAATCTAGACTAATAAATTTTCTAACCAATCAAGATATCAGTCAAATTATTTTTTTCTACATTTGAGAGTAGTGATGTAAATGATTTGGAAAAATTAACCATTATTCTAGATGAACATCATCCTTCAAGATTAATTGGTGAAGGTGTTAGCTCGTATGATCATAATGATAAAGATTAAGGATATGTGACTGACAACTTAGTATGGGCCGACTACATTTGATCCATGAGGATTCAAAGTATATTCAAGCCACTAAACATCAATCCCAATAGAGATCATTCAATTTAAACAAAGAAAAGAAGCCATTGAAACTAGCATATTAAAATACAAAAGCTTGATAAACCTCTAATCTAATCCGTTGAAATGTATCCTATTGGGGAAGTGGTGTCACATTGATGTGCAATGGTGACCCTTTTCCAATTCGTTGATAAATGAGCTTGTTTTGATCGATTCTATTGAACAAGATCGATGAAAACGATGATAGATGCATATGTAAACATGATTTAAAGCTAAATTAATATGATGCAATCTATTTTAACATGATCTATGCTAAGAGGATAGCTATGGGTGCATGCAAAGCTAATCTAAATGAAGTTTAAGCTAAAATATTCAAACCCTAATTAAAAATATGCTAAATGTATGCACCTATGTTATCATGGAAGCCATTAATGGAAGCTAAGCTAATGATGCAAGTAAATTAAGCTAAAAATATGCTAAATAAGTGTTAAATATGAGTGCAAGTGAAAGTGATTTTAATAGCATAAGTTTGCTCTTAAAAGGTGGATGGATGAGTTTCAATGGCATAAGCTTGCTCTGAAAAGGTGGATGGATGAGTTTCAACAACATAAGTTTGCTCTGAAAAGGTGAATCCATTTGTCTTCAAATAGTGACCTATTTATAGGAAGATAAATGAGAAATGAAGGGTTAAGATTAAAAAGGTTAATCAATGGTAAAAAATGGAAGAGAGATGAAATATGGATCATGAATTATCATCAATGGATGAGAATCAATGACCATATGGATCAAGGAAAGAAATCAAGGGCTCATATTCTACCAAACAAACACACATTCAAAACTTGCACAAGAAGTCTTGTGAATTAACTTGTACAAGAAGTCTTGTAAGTTTATTATGAGGGAGAATATTCCTTTTTTTCAAATGAGTGAAGAGAGACAAAGAATATTCTCATGGGTGAGAAAAATTGGATATTTAGAAAATTAAAAGAAAGTTTTAATGTGGAAAAGGGGAAGGAATATTCCATGGAAATATTCCTTTTTGGAGGAATGTGCAAAGGAGGAATATTCCCTTGCAAGTTGGGGGGTTCAGATTTATTAGTAATTTGATTATTAAATAAAGTTTCAATTATGCAAATTAGGGGGAATTAGATAATATTCATTAGATAATATGATTTAATGAAAAGGGGAAAGTGATATGATATTTAATTAAATGGCTTAGGGTTATTTAATTTAATAAGAGGACTTAGGGATTTAAATTAAAAAAATTGATGTATTTAATTAATAAGATGAAATGTTAGCATGAAAGGGGGTATATTGACCTAATTAGGTCAATTAGATTAATAGATGAAAATGATGCAATTAATTAAATAGCTAGGCAAATTTGATCAATTAAGCAGAAAGAGGATGAATTTTAGGACGAAACGATGTTAGTATATTTGATTTGAGTGCATGATAACATTCAAGACATTTTTAAGTGTCTACATTTTGCCCCTCTTTGATGCGAGGTTCATGTTACGTTGGTTCAAATACTAACACTTTTCAGATTAAAAAATGTTGCTCAGATCAAAAAATAAAAAAATTCTAATTTTTGGATGCCCCACTATTTCCCCAACGGAAAGAATAAGCTGGTTTCCTACCCCCTCGAGAAATCGAGCGGAAATTTTGAATTTTGGGTTGATTTTTTGTCAAAGGTAAAATATAGGTGCAAGTGTTAAAACAGGCCCCGGGATGCCAAAAATGGCTCAAAGCAGGTTGCACGAAAATAGGTAAAACAGGTTAAAACCCTAGCTTTTGGCTGAAATTAGGGCAAAAAACCCTAATTTTTAGTTTTAAATAGGTGAAGAAGGGTTACTTTAAATTCATTTGTGCATTCACACTTGAAAGATTTTTTCCTTTTGAGCTCTGACCTCCTAATGAAATGGCGCAACAAGTGCTTCCTCTTCACCTTTTGGAGCAGGTTCAAGAGTACCAACGATGAGTAGACGCAGAACCTTGGGTATGTGACTCAAAACTTGTCACGATTTTTGCATTTAGGTGCAATTAATAGGGAGTAAAAACTAGATCTCTAAGCGTGTTGATGTATAGCAATGTTATTGATGCATTGAAAGCATCGCTATTGATATTATAGCGACGTACCTTTTATCTGGAAGTGCACCCCAATTTTTTAATTAGGCAACGCATTTGATTTGGGGGCCACTGGGTTAATACAACAACACACAATATTTTCATGTTTAGCGTCAAAGCGGTTGGTGACGCACCCAAATTTTATAGTAGAGCGACGCACCCCAATGTCGATTCACTATTGAGCATGGCAATGCACCCCTGAAATTGATATAGCAACGCACACAAAAATCACCAATGCTATTGATTTCAATGACATGTTTGATGTTTTGGATGCAAAGTCTCAAATTTTGATCAATTTTTTCAACTTTTTTGCCAAATTGAATTTGTGTGTGCGATGTGTGCAGGAGGACCCTCCACCATTGATGTCATGAGAGCACCGTTCTAACATTTTGGTAGTGGTGAGAGACTTTGATGACCTCGAGGTGGAGCGGATGGGGAGGCTAGGGTTAGGTTTCATCGTGTTCCTTCTAGAGGTCCAAATGCATTTGGCTATGATGATTGCATTGATTGAGAGGTGGCACAACGAGACCTCGTCATTTCACCTGCCCACCGGCAAGGCCATCGTCACACTAGAGGATGTGTGGCATATATTGTGATTGCTTATTCATGGAGACTGTGTCATATATGACACAAATGTTGAGAGAGACACATGTATCTCTCTCCTACACAGACTAAAAATTGTTCTTATTAGCTCTCATATTGATCTTGACCTATACCATGAGTGGGCGGATATCTTCAGATTATTCGTTGCAACACTGATCTCTGGATTGATTGCCCCAGATCGATGGGGCAAAGGTTTCAATCCCAGATGGGGATTGGTATGGGATGGGATGATCAAGAGGGATGTTATGTATGCATGGGGTCCAGTCCTCCTTGCTTCTTTATACCACAACATGCATGAGGCCATCTATCGCAAGGGCCGGAGTAGGGGTTACACTGCTCCATATCTGAGCATATTGTAGTTTTGAGGCCCTTGGTGGTTCTTGTAGACATTCATGAGGATGAGTTTGTCATGTTCAGGTATAGGGTTTTGATGACTCTTTAGAGCATGGGCCCTACAAGTCTACCCTATTGGCATCGTTTCATCAATGACACGACTGTGTTTCAATAGAGGTCATGGTTGTAGCATCCGACATGGTATGATGATCAACAACAACTTCATTTTGCTCAGTAGACCGGATATATGCAGGGGAGAGAGCACACTATTATAGAACGATACCTCCTAGACCGCGTTACCTAGTAGTTTGGAGAGATTAAGGATGTACTAGTTGATGACTACACTATCATGTTTGCTAGATCACAAAGAGAGGTTTAGTGGGGAACCTAAATTGATCTCATGGTGGTGATCAATAATTTTAGATAGTTAGTCCCGCAACCATGGGGCTATGATCAGGGACTCCCAGATGCAGGCACGACTCCAACCTATGATGCGTGGTTCAAGCCACCCACTCACTTAACAGATCCAGTGAGGGGATACCTCAGAGGCAGAGGGAGAGGTAGAGGTAGAGGTCGATGGAGAGGGAGAGGGAGAGGTTGGGATGGAGGCAGGAATGGTGGTCGAGGTAGAGGTCGACAGGATTAGGATCAGGACAGGGTACAAGTGCCAAGTGATGGGCACTAGTAGTAGCTAGATTTGGCATAGGTGCCAGGGTAGCAGGACCACAATGATGGACAGGTTTTGAGGGCACCACCACCTCCTCCACCTCCACAACAACCAAATGCACAAATACATGCCCTCAATATTGAGAGATTAGCTTCGTCAGCAACTGTAAGATATGACAACACAGCGAGATCATGAGGTTCAATTGCAGCAACAAATGGACTTATAGTTGGTCCAAGAGATTAGGCGAAGGCATCAACTTGAGGCAATGACAACTACATCATAGGGGTGAACAGTATCAGCCTGGTTGTATGGAGAGGCATTTATCGAGGCAGCCTACTACCACATGCACTACCATAGGGATGTTCCCCAGGCAATGAGATAGCCTAATTTTTCATAGCGGAGCAGAGCACCACCTAGAGCTGAGGATCAACTATCAGTTAGGGGTGAGTTGAGCAACCAACAGGGCTAGCTTGCTTATGTAGACACTTTTTTGATTATTTTCCTGATTCATTTATATAGATATACATTCATGGGATCCTTTTTAACAGCCTCATGGATATTATATTTTTGATTGATATACAAACACTGATTCAGATATTGTATCATAACAGTCACCATTTTTTGATATATATGAGATTATTCAAATTTGATATGTGATGCGCTTTTTATTTCATGCTCTTATGAACATATGGATGTAATGTGGTGTGATATGATGTGATATGCTCGTGCATTATGGTTATGTATGGATGTAATGTGATGGATGCATTTCTTTTATTTATGTGTTTATGTGATATGGGATGAAATGTAATGGATGTGTTATACTCTTTTTCAATATATTTTTATGATATGTTATGGGATGGATGTTATGATATGCAGGATGTATGAATGGATGCATTTATTTTTGTGTATTTTTCTATGTAATTTATGATGTTGTGATGATGTATGCATATGGATGTATATATGGATAATGCTTCTAGTAAGGATGTTATGAATGTGCATTATGGATGTGATAAATGATAGTGCAATGGATTAAGATGCTTAGAATAACAAATCTATATTATTCAAAACAACTTAAATGATAATGCAGTGGATCATGTTTTCCTTTATTATGATATGCTATGATGATGCGAGATGTATGCATGTTGATGATTTTATGGATGTGGGATGGATCCATGATGATGTTTTTGTTGACTATCATGACACCAGGTTAGCGTGGAAAGAAGATAGAAGAAATAAGATGATTGATTTGACCATTGATTTTGAGATTAATTCAAAAGTCCAACAAGTCTTTGATCCACCGAGACTTTATTGGAGATGGTGATGAGAGAGATGATGATGATGATTTTCTCATATCTTGGGATTGTGATTTTTCATCATTCCTTATTTTTGATATAACACATAGACAAGATGCATCAAGGTATCGAAAACTAGGATGGCGTTGTATCCACTGTAATAGACTTTGACTCTGCAAACAAATAGGACATTTCTTTTTCACATCTTGACATACGGAAAACTCATCAGAATGTAGTGTAGAAGTTTAGAATATAAGGGACCAAAGCATACACAATAGTCAACAATCTACTCCAAACGACCTCTCCACACACAACTAAGCAAGATTGTGCCAAAATTATTTTACAAGGATATCCACAAACACAAAAAATGAAAGATAATGATTGATGCCCCATTCATTTCTCTCAAAATAATCGAGACATCATTAAGAGGTCCTCAAAATGGGTCATTTAAGATAAATCATAAGAAAAGATCAAAGGCAAACAATTAGTGTTATCTATATCTCTTGCCAGTTTAACATAGCTAAGGTGATTTATGATACTAATGCCCATTGTAGGAAGGATACATCCTAAGATATATTGATTAGGTGTTTTGATTGGGATGAGGTGTGATAAGTCATTGATACAAACTCAACTAATTCGTTTACCTATGATCTAGACTTTAGATTTCGACACTTAGGTTCTCACTTTACGACTTGTGACACTTGTTTTTCTATTTTTTTTTGCCAAAGGTGGAAGGTGACGATTGATTTTATTATGGATGGAAGGTTTATTATGGGTGAAAGTGAAATGGGATGGATGGTTTTGGAGTTTTGTAAAATATTTCAATTGTTTTGGTATTTTGCAATGTTTTGGGGTTGTTTTTAGTCTTCCGAAGTGTTTATGTGAATGTTTATGTTTTTTGGTTATTTGAGGTTGTTTAGGGTTTTTCTAAGTGTTTTTAAATGTTTTTGTGTTTTATGAGTTTTCAAATGTTTAGGGGTTTTCTAAGATCTGAACAAGAACCTAACCTAAAAGACTATCTTAGGGGCCTCAGGGGCTGATCAAAGATTAGCCTTGTCTACGTTATACACATAGAGACCACGTAGTTCAACTGACTTGACTTATTGTTGATGAGATATCAGTTTATTATGATGGACTTCTAAAGGATTGACCTAGGGTGTCTCGGGGGCACATCAATGATGGCCTTGCCTACGTTCAAGCTCAGAGACTCGTAGTTCGACAGGGTACTATTTTGGGATTTTTGATGTTTGACCTTTATAGGGATTTTTGATGTTTTTGGATTTTGACTTTACAATTTTTGAATGTTTTTGGGTTTTAACTATACAGGATTTTGATGATTTCGTAAATGTTTTGGGATTTTGATAAGGTTTTATGAATGTTTTGGGGATTTTTGATGAGATTTCCAATAACCTTAAGATATACCAAAACCCGATCTGATCCAAAATGAATTGCCCATAGTGTGATGCAATATACTACCTCATTATAGGCAAGACAAACTAACCTTAGGAATATGCCAAGTAGTACTAAAGGGGATAAGATACTTCACGATACCAAGCTATGATACAGGTCACAGATGGGTGATGTAATAAAATAGGATGGATGGATGCGATGCAGAGGATGATAGGACAAAGTGCCAAAGATATATGGAGGTTCTTTATTTACACAAGGCACTGTTTTGCTAGGTTTTTACCAAGGTACTTGCCCAAAGCACCACCGAAGTGGTTTTCATTAGAGGATGATTTTTTCTTTACTATTTTCAATCCATTTTCTAATTTTTTTGGATTTTTGATCATTTTTTAATATTTTTGTATTTTCATATTTACACCCTTCAAGCTTAGGCATATTTTTTTTTAAGATGCAGACTATTGGTTGGCTCCTGCAAGGGTTCGCCTTCAAGTGTTGATAATTTATATGCTCCTGATCCATAGCTTGTTGTGACAATAAAGGGACCTAACCAATTAAGCTCAAACTTTCCTTTATTGTCTTGATCTGGAAGATTCTTCTAATTTTGCTTTAGAACAAGATCCTCTACCTGGAAAGACCGAATCTTGATCTTCTTGTTATAGGTTATTTTATTCAGTTTTGGTATACTTGCAAGTTATTAAGTGTGTCAAGATGATGCTCATCCAAGAATTCTAGCTCATTTAGTCGAGATACTTTGTATTCTTCATCAGTGATTAGGTTTTGCATGGACACTCGTAGTGAAGGAAGCTCAACCTCGATAAGAAAGATGGATTTTGATCCATAGACCAAGGAGAACGAGGTTGCACCTATAGGCGTGTTTATATTGGTTTGGGCCCAAGCGGCAGGATTTAACTACAAATGCCAATCACGACCAACTTCATTGACTATTTTATTTAGGATCTTCAAAATAGTCTTGTTTGTAGCCTCAACTTGATTGTTGCCCCAGGGGTAATACGGGGTAGAGAATCGATGTTGAATGTTAAATTTTTGACATAGCTCTTTCACATATTGATTCTTGAAGGGTATTATATTATTTGAGATAAGGGCTTTTAGAACACCATAATAGTAGATAAGGTAATTTCTTCCCCATTATGTAGGTCGTAAGAATGGCTTCCACCCACTTAGTAAAGTATTCAGTGGTTTTCATGATAAACTAGTGGCCATTAGATGAGGTGGGAGTGATCTTTCCTATGAGGTCAAGTCCCCACTGTGAGAAAGGGCAAGGTGTGACATTGGTTGTAACTCCAGAGCTAGAGCTTGAATAATCTATATCCATGATGTTGACATTGGACACACTTGTGCACATATTGATGGGCTTGTTTTTCCATGATTGTCCAGTAGTACCTTGTCCTCAACAGTTTCTTAGTTAAAGTCATACCACTAGAATGGGAACCACATATGCCATCGTGTACTTATATTAAGGCATTTAAGGCTTCCTCTTGGTTAAGACATTGTAGTAATGTCCCCTCAATGCTTCAGCGGTATAGAGTATCACCTAGGATCACTAATTGGGATGTCTTTTTAACAAATTTCTTCTTAAGGTTGGAGGTGATATCAGCTGGGAGTGTTCCTTTGCTAAGGTAGGTGAATATATCATGATACCATGAGGATCTAGGACCAACGATGACACACGTAAATTCAGATTTGGGGATTTTGAAAGTTGGTATGAGAAGTTGTTCTACCAAGAATTTGAATTGAAGGATGTTGTGCAACATATCTAATAATGATCCAACTGCTGCCATAACATTTGTTGCTCGGTTGTTCATGCGAAAAATCTGCTCAAAAGTTATATCAATGAAAAGGTCCTTGAGATTTTCTACCATCTTCTTGTAAGGAGTAAGCTTGTCATCATTATTTAGGTAGACATCATTGACTTGGTTGGTAACCAACTGGGAGTCTCCATAGACTTTTATCTCTTGTATCTGCCATTGAATCGCTATTCTTAGACCGGTTATCAGGGCTTCATACTCTGCAATATTGTTAGTACATGTAAATGAAAACCTGCATGACTTTGGTATGTAATTACCTTGAGGGATGATAAAGAAAATACCCACCCCTAATCCATGTTGGGTAAATGATCCATTAAAGTACATTTTCCATTGATCTGTTGTATTAACAAGGAACGATGATTCATCAGGGAATTCAGATATCAATAGATTATTTGCATAGATAGGTGCTTCTACTAGTTGGTCTACAATAACTTGTCCTTTGATTGCCTTGTGCTCCACGTAATCTATGTCAAACTCAATCAAGATCATCACCCATTTGGCCATTCACCCAGTAAGAGTTGCTTTGGATAACAAGTATTTCAATGGGTTGATCTTTGTAATAAGCTTGGTTTGATGCGATAACATGTAGTGTCTAAAATTTTGTGAGGCAAAAACCACTACTAATAATGCTTTCTCAATGGATGAATGGTTCATTTCATAGCCCACCAAGTTCCTTCTAATGTAATAGATGGCTCTTTCCTTTCCATTTTCATCATGTTGTGCTTGAAGAGCACCTAATATTGTTGATGTTGCTGAGATATACAAGACCAATGATTTGTTCGATATCACCAGCATGAGCACTGGAGGTGTCAATAGGTAGTCTTTGCTCTGTTGGAAAGCTTTATCGCACTTCTCATCCCACTTGTAAGTTATTTCTTTATGGAGAAGATGTGAGAAAGGGTGAATTTTATCTGATAATTACACTATGAACCTTCTAATGGACTGCAAACTTCCTTGTAACCCTCTCATCTACTTCAATGTTTGTGGCGATTCCATTTTTAGGATGTCTTTAAATTTTGTTGGATCAATTTATATCCATCTTTGTGAGATGATATAGCCAAAAAGCTTCCTTGATGTAACCCCAAAGATACACTTTTTTGGATTCAACCATACCTTGTATTCTTCGAGTCTATCAAAGACGGGTCCCAATACTTCTCACTCCTTTTCTTTGATTTTTCCAAAATATCATCCACATAATCTTCAACTATTTTTTGGATCATGTCATGAAAGACGAGAGTCATAAATCTTTGATAGGTTGCTCCTATGTTCTTCAACCCAAATGACATCATATTCTAGCAACATGTTCCCCATGGACAAGTGAATGTAGTTTTATCTTGATCCTCCTTGGTGATCATGATTTGATTGTAGCTTGAAAAATCATCCATGAGTGACAAAATTTCATGCCCAGTTGTTCTTTTGTTCTTCATCCAACAAGGATTCAGCATAGAAAGTGATCTTGGGTGCTTTGTCAGTTTCGACATTAACTAGAGTGGCCTTTTCTGCTAGACCTGCTAACTTCTTTAGATGCATTTCACTAAGGGGGAGATTGAATCCCTCATCCTTGGGTGCCTCAAAGAGGTTTTCACCCTCAGAACGTCCTTTCTTTTTACTATTTTAAGATAAGAAAGTTCCATAGTGTGGTTTTCACTCAAAGATTTGCATGTTATTTGCATACCGTCAATTTTGTGACTGAAGGATTCAATTGTCTCCTCGTAGTACGCCCATGTGTCTAGCTCTATATCAAAACTAGATTTGTGATCTGCCATGGTAAGTTGTCATAGAGCCCCATGAATTCTGAGATCACTTCATCTTTTCAAATAAATCTAGAATCGGTGGTTCTCGTTGATCCAAGTCAATGAGTTATGGGTATACTAGGCTTATTTCAGTCGTTTGATTACTCAGGGTAAAGGATGTTGTGGATATCATGAAGAGAGTTATTTTCAAATAGTTCAACAACATCAAGGGGGAAGTCATCTAGGGTTGTTTCATGGGATGTTGGTAACCTAGAGGAAGCCTCAACCCGTTTAGTGGAAGTACCTTTGCCAAGAAGGGTAACCTTGCTAGTAGTACATCCTAATCCAAGATTCTTTGGGCATTTTTTAGGAATGGTGGGTTCTAGAAAACCATTGTCATTCTATCCTAGTTTCTCATTCTTGTTATAGCCCCATCCCTTCATTAGCTGCAAGCCTTTATTGTCATCCTCCATGGGAAGAACAGTGACGGGTCATTCATCTTGATATAGCAATTTAGAGATATCTTCCTCACTGACATCTTTGTTCAAATCCCCCCACTTGGTGAAGGTAGTAGCTGCCATCTTTATTGTTTCAACCTCTTTGTTGATAGGTATGGGTTTCCCATGAGATTTGGGAGAAAGAGGTAGCTCCCCCAACATAAAAGTATCTTTCATTAATTTATAGTTTCCACAACCATCATCCTAGATCACTGCTTTGATGTTAAGAATGTTTTGCACAATAGGTGTTTTTGTTTCCGAGGTAGATGCAAGGGATGATGGGTCAATAAATGAGGAGGATGGTGTAAGCCCTTCATCATTTTTACGGATCTGGGGTATCTTGTAAAACTTGGCCTCAAGATTTTTGTAGTAGTAAAAAGGTTCAGGATCTCCATGGATGGTAACTTCCCTACCCTGAAAATGAAAATTTACACATTGATGGTAGGTTGAAGCTACCGCTTTTAGGGCATAGATCCATGGTCAGCCAAGTAGGATGTTGTAGGGGAGATCAAGGTCTTACACTTGGCATGCAGTTTCTGTAATGATGGGTCCCACTTGGATGGGTAGTGTGATGATGCCTTGTGATACCCACTCTTAGTCATCATATGCTATGATGGTGGTATTCTTAGCTTTTTCAATAGTATCCTCTGAATAGCCCAAGTTTTTGATCAACTGAAGGGTGTAAATGTTCAAACCAACACCTCCATCTACTAAGACTCTTTTAACCTTGTTCTTATGAATAATGAACTCAAGGTGTAAAGCACGATTATGAGATGGTTGCGATGGTTGGTATTGTTCTGATAAGGTGAGAAGATGATTAGTGATATGCCCTACTATAGCTTGAAACTGCTTTGTATCAATATCCTCAAGGATAGATGATGAGGACAAAGCCTTCTCTAAGATTTCCCTACGTGCAGGGGATAGCCTGAATAGTTCCAAGATAGAAATCTGTGAAGGGGTCTTATTAAGTTGATCTAGGAGATTGTACTTGCTAGGGTTTTATGTGGGAAAAATAGGTTGTTCCCTAGATTGAGATGGAACTCCTTGGATGGTGACTTTTCCACGTTGCGTGGTGACTCCACACTCTACACTAGGCCCTTTGATGGTGACGATGGTGTTGACACTATCATAGGAAGAAACCACATTGGAATATGTATGTTGCACGTTTGTTCAATCCTTGGCTTTTCTAGTGTTGTTTCCTTTGCTATGATCTGGCATGGGGTTTTTGTATATCTTAAGATCTTGTTTGTTGAATGGTACCTCAATAGATATAGCTTCACTCTCTATAATATCTTGGATAATATTTTTGAGTCTCATGCAGTTCGATGTTTTGTGTCCTTTGATTTTATGAAAGTCACAAAGGTCATTTTTGTTGTACCAGGGCAGTTTATCCTGTGGTTCTTGGTAATTTTCAAAATTGGGAAGTGTTATTATGTTTGACTCTACCAACTTCTTCATGATAGTCTCAATAGGTTCTGACAAATGTGTGTATTTTCATTTCAAAAATTTATTCTTGTTAGGGGTTTGTCTTTGTTGCATTTCAGTGTTGTTGATATAATTGTTTTGTGATGGTGTTATTTGTTGCAAAGTTGGTTGAATGTTATCTATTTGATTGTTTTTTGGCCTAGGAGCACTTACGACCACCTTAGCATCCACCACGCCATCATTGGTCACATTCTTGTTCTTAGTCCAGACATGAGGCTTGTTGTTTGAACTGGTTGATGGGTGGTTTGATTTATAGGCTTGAGTATTTCCTTGTGAGATTAGAGCTCTCTCGATGTTAAGGGCTCTAGGGGCAAGCTCATCATAAGAGGTAATACACTACATTTTCAAATGGAAGGATATATCTAGATCTAGATTTTCTATGATGACCCCCACTTTTTGTTCATCGAGAATTGACCACTTGCTCTTACTAGCTCTTTGTCTCCATCGTTGCAAGAAATTGGCAATAGATTCTCCTTTGTTTTGTTTGAGAGTGTACAACTCTTCTAGGCTTACATCCATGTCAAGATTAAAGGAGAAGTGATCTATGAATTTGTCAATGATTTCTTGGAAGTTTTTGATACCTGGAGGCAATTGAGAAAACCAATCGATGGTTGGGCCTGTTAAACTTCATGGAAAGAGGTGCATCAGATAGGACTCATTGTAAATGGCCTCCATACACATGACATTAAACTCTTTGATATGGTCCATAGGAATTCCTCTCCCTTTGTATTTATCAAATTTAGGGACTTCAAATCCAGGATGGAATGGTACTTGTGAGCATAAATTCCAAAGCTCCCTTCAAGTGATTTTATTTTTCTTAAGTACCGACTATACCCTCCCTTTAAAAAAACAATATCGGACTCCTTTCAAAAAGTCCTATGTGAATACCACCACTTGTCAGTTGAGCGCTCCTCGCAAGGTTTCCTTCCCTCACTATTAAAAAACTTGCACCATGCTTCCACGTGTCAACAGTTCACAATATTTAGTGCCTCTTTCCATCGCTCTCCTTTTGGGCCCCGATCACATACTACGTAGCATCAGTTCGCACACATTTCTTGTTAGCCCCACTCTCAGCGCAGTATGCTTGGAGACCTCCAAGTGTCTTTGCAACACAAGTTTTTCATCACTTAAGGGGAAGGATGAACATTGGCCCCGACCGCTTGCCACGTGATCTTCTAAAGGATTCATTGTGAAGGAGAGTTAAGTAGGCGACAACCTCACACTAGTTGCCATGTTTTGTAGCTGCCACCATGAGTGGATAACATGTGTTGACGCTTTGGTTTGCTAGGACCACTACCATCATTCGCAGGGGATGCATCTGACTCTAGGGTGTCTTTGTTCATGGCTCAAATCTTTTTGGTTGTAACGACAAGGGGAAATCATCGCTAAATGCATCATTGCTCATGATCGGAGGATCTTTTTTTTTATTGGCTCACCGAGCTGGTTTTCATTATAAATATTGCTTCTTCTTTCGAAGCAGGAGTTTAGATTTTGATAGGAAAATTGGTAAAAGAACCAGGCCTTTACCGCTTTTAGATTATTGTAAAGACTTGCAGACTGTGCAATTGTTCAGCCTTTCTGTTTTCTTAAAGATTCTTGATAAAGTTTTACTGTGCCATTGTGGTGCTAAATGTTTTATTTGCATAATTTCTATAAATTTAAAGCAAGTTTGTTGGTTTAGATCATGTCTTTGACTCCGCTTTTTAGTAAATGTGCATGAATATTATTTTATTTCATTAGGTGAATCACTTAGGTTTCTATCTTTATTTTATGTCATTTTGAAACATAGCAGATTGTTGAACGGGCCCTTAGATCACATCTACAAGATAGATCTAAACCTTACATCTAAACCTTGGTGCATCACCCTAGTTAGATCCTTTTATTTTATATTTGCTTCCTTTTCCCATTCAAAATCCCAATTATATAAGAAGTCGACTTCTTTAAAATCTAGAGGTTACTCAGTTTAGCGCAATAAGTCCCCATTTTAATTGTGTTTCCCACAAAGGGCTTGTTGATGGTGTTTTTATGCACTTCACAACACAAGTAATATGTAGGTGCATTACCTCTCTTGAAAGACAATCCTCCATAATCGAATTGCAGAACACTATCCCAAGGTCTCTCAGATGTCAGGTCATGACAATGCTTGGAATATATCAGTTGCTTTATGTGATTTGCTTCCTATTGTGCCTTACATCTAAACCTTGGCCCATCACCCTAGTTAGATCCTTTTATTTTATATTTGCTTCCTTTTCCCATTCAAAATCCCAATTATATAAGAAGTCGGCTTCTTTAAAATCTAGAGGTTACTCAGTTTAGCGCAATAAGTCCCCATTTTAATTGTGTTTCCCACAAAGGGCTTGTTGATGGTGTTTTTATGCACTTCACAACACAAGTAATATGTAGGTGCATTACCTCTCTTGAAAGACAATCCTCCATAATCGAATTGCAGAACACTATCCCAAGGTCTCTCAGATGTCAAGTCATGATGATGCTTGGAATATATCAGCTGTTTGATGTGATTTTGCTAGAATCACAAGGCGGTCTTACGTGGTTAAAGCTGTAGGAGAATTGGGTCCTTAGATGGATTTCTTCATATGGTAAATTACTACACCTTGTTGTAGGTTCAGGCAGCAGTCCTGGACTCCATTGTTTCGTCAGATTTGGCTTTACAATGTGGAATGAACCTTAACACAGATTGTTTATAAATTAAAAAACAAAAAAATGGCGAGGAAGAAGGATGGTTCTTGGACCTGCAACTACCGATGAATAGTGATGATGGAGGTTCTTGCTATGGGCAATTCTCTTAAATAGGATTTCACTAAACCTGAATTCTCACAATGTCATGAAATCTATGTTGTCTTCTAAGGACTGCAGATATTCATCATTCATTCACCATGTAAATGCGAACAAAGACAAAGTTTAAGGAGTGAAATTAAAGTCCAGGCTAACACTACAGTCACTTACTAGCAGCAAATGACCAAAAGTATGGACAAGGGAAGCATACACACACCAGAAAACTTCATAACCAAAGACAACATACTAAATCTACCAAAGCTAATCTAAAGGAAACCTGAAACAACAAAGTAACTTGAAGCAAAGTTTTAAGTAAAGGGAGAAGAATCATGAAACATGTGGAGAAACCCAAAAATACACCAGAAAATTATTGTATTTTCTATTATAATTTTTGCAACATGCCTTTACAACATCTTAACTCTCTTAAAATGAGAGGAGGAGAGCTCTATTTATAGTTTTCAAAAAGCAAAATGAGTGGCCAAGATTCGATTCTATTATGTGGTCGGGATTCACTTTACACTAGGGTTTCACCTACCCCAAATATATTATATTTATAAATTAGTTCTTGTCTTTTCCTTATTTTGTCATCTAGTGATAACACTATAGCAATTTCATCCTTTAGCTATTTTCCCTTTGTTGTAGCTATTCTTTGAGGAATTCTTCATCGATGATAGGGTTGCCTTCGCACTTCTTTAACGTTGCATACTCTACAAAGCTCAGGATCAGCGGCTGGAGCTTATCCATCTCCATGATATCCGATCACAGCACCTGGTAGCTCCATTCTTGGGAATTGCTGACAAGCTTCTTCTAGTCTTCGTCATACTTTGCAGCATTTCTTCTGAACAACTCTGACTAGGCAAAGGCTTGAGTGGCAAAACTTAGGAAATCTGTCGTAACCTCAGCCGATATCCCATCTTCCATGTTTTTTAAGAAGTGGGGCTTTATGCTCTTAGAATTTATCTCAATAGTGGGCAACTCGTACCCCGTCATTATCTTGAGGTATCGAGCACAATCCTCTCTAGACTCCTTGGCCCATTCGATATCCGGTGCTATCCATTCCAAGATTTTCTCCAACCTTCTCTTCCAATGATCAAAATCTTGCTTCCATACATCCACTAACCAATGGTCATCATTTTTGAGGGCGAGGTCTTTCTCTCAGACCTCACTTGGCAATGCGAGTATGGCCTCAATTTTTGGGTAGACTACTTTGTATTTCCTTGAGAACTATTCGAAGATCTACCTCGTACCCTCAAGAGTTCTCTGTACTTCCAAGAACTTATTTGCTGTCCGGACAACCAAATTGATACCTGTGTTTCCCATGTCTAAGACCTACTAGAACCAATTTTTCGTAGTTTTATCTAAGTTTCTTCTCTTTTCTAACTTATTGATCTGCTCTTGAGATAGCAACTGTGGCAGAGCTGATGATGTAGTGGGTTCTTCATCTGGGGATGATCACTGTTGAATATAGGTCGTTATATCGACCACTTGTGCCTTGAGCTCCTCCTTTGAAACCTTATCCTATTGGATAAGATGCACCACCATGGCGATTGATTCTTGGAGGTGATCGACCTTTTGCTCCCTTGTGGCCACTCCCAAGTCGATGGTGGGGACATTGTAAGTTATTCTTTGTTCTCCAATCATCGGCGTCGCTATTTGTACCGCCCTAGATCTTGAGGCATCCATGGTCACCTTTGATCTGATCTTTGGCTTTTTCTCTTTCTTGGTGCTTATCCGTGCCCTAGCCAGTATGGCTTCCAGCCTTGCCTTAGGATCCTTTGAGGTGGGAGTCTTTTGTTTCAGCTGCCTCTGCAGCCAATCAGTTACTTAGGGCTCTTCCCTAGGTGGTTCACTTTGACTCCCGCCATCCTCCTTCTCAAGTTCAATGGATATGACAACAAAAGTCTTCTCCTCAGTCCCCGCATCTTCTTTTTCTTCATCGAAGTCCTGTTCGAGCGTTTCATGTTTAGTGGGGGACTCAGTGTGCAACTACTCCTTGGATGGATCTTCCCTTTTAGCATCCCTCTCTTCTTCATTTTGATTGTGTTCATGCTCTTCGGGCTTCTCCTCTTGCTCATCTTCATGGAGGGATGCTTCCTCATTGTGTTCCAGGGTTTGGCCATGCCCCTCAGTTGGAGACCTGCTGCCTTCAGTCTCTGGAGTAGCAATTTCCTCTTCACGTGCAAGCCGATCCTCGACCTCCTTATCCTCAATCTCCTTGAGTTGCTTGCCCCAATCTACATTGAGCTCGGGGTCATTTCATTCCCTAATTAGTTTAGTGTCCAGCTCCTCGTTGCTCTCGCTGGAGGATTCTAGGCTACCTCATCTATCTCTTGGCATTCGAACAGTGGATGCTCATGGTACTCAAATTCTTCATCCTCTAGTGCCTTTGCAGCCTCTAGATGCTGTCGCTCAAGCTCATTTGATATTTGCATTGTCGCCTCCATTTTCGGTGGTTCGATAGGGGGAAAGGGAGCTGGAGCATGGGCCATAGCCTGAGCTATTGTAGCTTGAACCATTGGATTAGTAAGCATCCCCGAGAGCTCGGATCACATTTTGGATGTATTTCACAAAGGACTCTAGGAGGCTAAGGGCAGGCATCATAGCAGCAGAAACGGAGGGGAGGGAAGGAGACATAAAGGAAGAGGAGACTAGTGAGGTCATGGCAGATGAGGAGGAATCCATTGGAATAATTTGCACGATTGGAGAGGTGGATGCAAGATGGACAAATATGTCCACCGCAAGCGAGGAGAAAGCAGAAACTGCAAGTGAAGTATGCGGGGCGGGGGCAGCAGTGGCAATGATTGTAGTAGACAAAGACCTTGGCAAGTTAGATCCTTCTCCCCTGATCCCACAGGGAAGACCTTTGGGTGCCACATACATCTCCATGCCTCTGGTTGTTTTCCTCTTCTTCTTAGAAGGCTCACCCTCTGAAGCCTTATGGGCGTAAACCTTTGGTTTGGGTAACTGTTCACTGGCTTCTTTCCTCTTTTTGGTTTTGACTGATGGTGGGGTTTTGGATGTTTCCCTAGTTGTAGCAGCAACCACTCCACCATCAAAGCCTTGGCTCACTTTCTAGTCCCTTAAATGTCAAGGCAACCCCTTGTTGTTTCAATTGGGCCACCTGTTGGTCGATCCATGCCCTTGTTCAGATCTCGACAGGTTTAGTGAGTATGTCGATGTCGTCAAGCTCTCGTTCATTCTAGTTAATTGTAGGAAGTAGAAAATTGGTGATGACATCATATCCTAGATCGATCACCATGTCCTCATCCTCTTCAAGCTAGTCAGGAACCAGGCACAAATTTATTCTCCGCACGTAGATGGCGGTCATGCGCATGTAGTGCCGCAACTGCACCTCAAGATCATCTTTACAATTAGCCTAGAAATATTCAATGTTGTGGAGGTGGGCATACTCATGCCCCAATGCCTTTCTGATATGTCTGTATGGATCCATTCGGGGCCTAGCTATATAATGCCAGAAGTGGCATTCAACCAACTTCCTTTCTGAGTACCCCGCACACTAGGAGGTATGAATCTTGTACATCCCTTGGCCGAGCCCAATGGGGTAAGGTGTGCCCACCAGATGCTTGTTGCTCAAGATGTTATGGATGTGTTGTAGCTTCCAAGTCAACTCTAATAGTATAATAAAGTCATTGGGGTATCGAGGTAGCTTGTTTGGTCTTTCTATGAATCCCTGGGCGCAGATGTATGTGAACTTTCAAAATTGTATGTAAAGGAAGGTGTATTACCTGAAGAGGGCTCTGACACTGTGGGAAACTCTTCTTTAAAAGTTGCCTCCTAGGGATCGAATGATGTGGGCAATGAATGCATCATTCACCTTGCAATAATCCTTCTTGAAGTTTCGATACTGCAGCTGAGGGTACTTATCATATGGCTTGAGCTCTGCCCTCGATGTCTCACTGGGTACCGCAATCAATCCCTGATAATGCCGCTGATTAGTGAGGGAATATACCAAGTAGGTCATGAAGAACCTGGAGGTCCTCTTCACACTTGTAAACTGTTCGTGGAAGCAATTACTGATTATCTCTCCCTAATAGAAGGCAGTGTCATCATCATAGAGAATTTGCTCCATGAAGTAGAACATTCATTCCTGAAAGAAGGCCGTAGTAAGAAGGCCCATTACTCGGCTCAACAAGGTCATGAGGTCGTGGTAATACTTGAAGAAATCACTGCGAAAAAGCTCCTGAGGGAGCTTGTCGACACGACCCCGCTTGTCCTTCAACCAGTATTGATTGATTAGTTTCTTGCATCTCAACAGATCATGCTCCCATAACTCCTTGCATTCCTCGGTGGGGCTCTCCATGCTCTTAAAGGCAGGAATGTGAAAATTTGTCGTTATACTCGATGGGGACATATCTGCGAGGATATTCCCATCCCGGTCCACTATAGTTCGGGTCTCAGGTTGATATGCCTCCACACATGCCATTACCAATTCGGGGCTACCAAAGCTGGCGGGAAACCTGCAGCTTTGGAAATTCCGTTGCTCCTTATCAACCTCGCATTCTCCATTTTGGGGTTCAACCTGACTCTCTGTATAAATTCATCAACATCGACCTGATCGATGTTGGTATTCGTGACATCTCTCCAAAGACTGGTGATTCTGGATTGTAAGGGGAACCCCTGAAACTTGTTTTTCATCTGATCCTTATCCTCTTTGCCTCGAGGTGCCTTGGCTATTCCTTTCCCTTTCTCCTTGGAAGCTCTAGAAGTTTCTGCACTGGATTCCATAAATCCTAGACAAAAGACATGAATTAGCAGTAATAAACATAAAAAACGACCCCGGACAGGTCCCTACATATCAAAGTTAGCCCTGTAATTGTTATTCATACTTGATAAAACACCTAACATTTGATAAAACATCATTAGAAAGCAAGGCAGACAATCCGAGTTCTCTGGGTCGGAATTCCCTTGGCAAAATGTCGTTTGGAAGGGCAAATGAGGCATAAAACTCCCAAAGGTGTTTCTCAATGTTGGATTTGTTCAAATGAGGGTTGGTGTGCAAGAAGACCTAGTTTTAGCAAGTGGGTCGAAGTTCATTTTGGATTTGGAGGTCATTTGAGCCTTCATTTTTGAGTTTAGGTATCAGCTGCAGGACAACCCCTGGGAGCGACGCAGGGGAGACGAAATTCCGGGCGCTAGAATCTGGAGCTCGGATCGCCATTTTTGGGAAACAGTCATGGGTCAGCCATTCACAATGGTGAAATGGAGGTAGCAATCCAGGAGTGGAATTCTGGAGGGCAATCTCTGGAGATGATTTTAGGAGTTTGGAAAGTCGGGCGACGATCAACGGGTCGGGACTCGGAGGTTGGAATGTCATTTCGAATTCGTCGTTTAAAATGGTGCCAGTGGAACGAAATTATGGAAGCGAAACTTCGAGGGTCGAGGTCCGAATATATCTTGGATGCTTGGTTTTCCGTTTGAATTTTTCATAAGGCGAAACAAGGATCGGGGTCCAGGACTTGGAAAGACGCCCTGGGATGGCTGTGCAAAATGGCAAAACCGACACGAAATTTCGAGGACAAAATTCTGGAGGTCGGGGTTTGGAGACACTTCGGATTTTGGTTTTTCCTTTGAATTTGGAATCGAACCTTAAGCGGTCGGGGTCCGAGGTCTATAAAGACGCTCAAGATAGGCCGTTGAAATGACGAAATCAACACGAAATTCCGCGAACAAAACTCCGAGGGTCGGATCCCGAGGACAATTTGTTTCTTTGTCGATTCAATTTTATGCAAGTTTTGACATAGATTTCGCAGGGTCAGGGTCCGAGAGTTAGAAAGACGCTTGGGGAAGGTTGTTTAGAATGGCGGGGACACAATGGAGACCCGCGAGGGGAAATCTGGAGGTTGGGGATCGAGATGATCTTGGCCGCATGAATTTTTAGTTTGAGTTTGAGTTTTGAGTGGACAACTGCAGGAAAGTCCGAGCCCGAGAGATGTCAGCGACTGTTCCGAAGAACAGCCTCGACAAGGTTAAGCTTTGGTTTGAATTATGACTTCTCAAACAATCAATTTTTCATATTTGAAAACGTGTGTTTTTAGGGGATGGTACTTATCTACTAGATTTTTACCCTGTTTCACATTTTACCTCATTTGAGACTCAAAATTTCACAAAATAAAGGACAAGGCGTGCGGACGGCGGGCGTACCTCAAGATCATGAAGAAGTAAGTTGTTGGTCATGCGGAGGACATCGGGAAAAGAACTCGGATTCAGGGGCTGAAAATGCTGGATGCTTCGAGGCTCTCTAAATTTCTATTATTTCAGTCACGTGAAAATGACAGCCGAAAAATCCGATTTTATAGCCATACCGCAATTAATTCCTTCGTACGGCGGTCGAAAAGGTTGGTGAGTTCAAATCTCACAGGAGGCAGCTGGTGACCTGGAGTTCGGTGGCCGGAAAGACGTCTAGCCACGGTCATGAGGAATGGCGAAGTTCAAGCGGAATCCCGGGCGTGGAAATCCGAGATTCGGGGTCGGGGAGGCATCTAACTACTGCCGTTTGAGAACGGAATTCTAGAGACAAAATTTTGAGAGGGGAAACCCAGCAGGTCGGGAAAGCATCTGGCTGCGCTGTCTGCAACAACCAACCTAGAACGGAAACCCACAAAGGGAAACTCGGCAGGGGAAATCCGGATAGGCCAAACACTTAACATTTTCAAAAGGGGGCAAGTTTGGTCAAAATTAGGATGTGTCTTTGAAGCGTGAGTTGAGCTATTAGGGCACAAAAATGGACACGCAAAATGAGGTGAAGCCAAAAGGACCCGACAATCAAAAAAGAGGGAAGAGAGGGTCCCCATTTCGAACGGGGTGTGTATGCAACAGGCACAACAAGGCTGTTACCTTTCCAAATTTTGGCATCAACAATTTTTTTCTTTTTCCTGGAACACCTGGTGGGACCACTTAAATATACCAAATCAAAAGGGTGTTCAAGTCATCAGCCTATTACTAGGTCATGAACCATAAATAATCCTGGCTTGTTAGTGCCTCCACTAGTAACAGCGTATACCCAAACTTGCCTAGTAGAGCTTTCAGATCCCAACCATAATGATGATCGCAAACCAAAATTATGTAGCTTGGGATGTCGAAAGTACCCTTGTAGCCCCAGTTGCACCATGGAGAAATTGAACAACTGTTAAGGAAATTGCATCTTCCTAGAAATAGGTGCCCAACTTTTTGGGCAATCAGATGCAACCTACAAGCTTAGTGACCTCCAAGATGATCTTCTTCATTTCCATATGGCCCCTATCCCGATCTCTGCTCTCTAAGCTACTAAGTTCACCGAAAATGGCTCAAGAACACCATCCGAACATCTGAAAGATGTAGTGGACATGTGTCTAGTGCACGGAGTTACAGACCATAACATAGCCCTAAGATTTCTTATTGCTTCTTTGTGGGGAAGAGCACTAGATTGGTATTGCACTCTGCCAGCTAATACTATCGATACTTGGGATGAGCTCGGGGATCCTTTTTATGAAAGATTTTCTAATAACGGAGATAGGTCTTCGCTATATCACCAACTATCAATAATCAAGTGGGCCCCATCTGAATTCATGACCGATTTCAATGCTCAGTTCCATACAACCTAGCAGAGGATCTAGAATGCCATCTGACCACCGCCTAAGTTAGCATTTATGTTTTACTTAAGGTCCATCAACATCGACATCTCCATGATGATCCAGTCACTCGGCAAAACCACATTACTAGATGCATACAACATAGCAGTTAAGGCAGAGAACAACCTAATTGATGTCGAGAAGTTGCTACCTCGGCCCATTATGTTGATATTCCCCAAAATGTGTACTTCTGCTAAGGAGATGCCATCTACAAGCACACCTGCACTGCCCTATCTATGTACACATATCTGAGTGAGCCATAGAATGTTGCTTCCACATCTGGTGCTTCGAAGGATGAGATGAGCAACATAAGAGAGATGTTACGAAACTTAACAAATGAAGTGACCACTATCAAGCGCAACTAAACTACTCCTCTGAGACAATCCTACCAAATTTATCAAAGTGGCAGACCCTCCTACCAACATAACCAATATCGAGGAGCCGCACGCACAAATCCGTCGGCCTAGACAAATAACCAGATAGTACCAGTATCGAATCCACTGGGGACTACTCAAACTAGTACAAGCAGAGAGCTGACCGCAGGGCAGAATAATCTCGCTGAAGATTTCAATCCCTGGTGCTATCCCTGCGATGACACACATATGCCTCAAAATTGTCTGCATGGAAATTTCCATCAAAAATTTGTGGAGCAACGCAACCAAGGCATGGCGAAAAATTTAGGATATACATACGCCTCTCCCCAAATGGAGAATGTGGTTCTCATTGCACAGATGCATGGAATTCCCTTAGAGAAAGAAAATGACATGGCTCCTGACCATGCCCTCCTCTCATGGATGGAAGGAGATGAAGCAGTGTTCACTTATGAAGCATCTACAACAGTAACCCTGCAAGTACAGTCTAACTACAACCACTCAATCGAAGAAGAGATTCATAGGTGAACCAATCATTTCACAACCCAAAAGCAACCTAGATCAACCCCTTGGCCCTTCCACAACTTCTCTGCATCCGTAGATGCATAAGGAAATTATCATCACCAAATCCAAGGAGCAGAAACCTCCAAATCCGCCACCCTTCAACGTGGTGGAACAATTGAAGAAATATTTTGGTAATTTAACCCTTTGGGATATCTTGGCCATTCCAGAGCAGAATTCGTTACTACAGAAGGCCCTGCAAAAAGATACGGTTGTGAAGTCAATGGGACAAACTCTTGAAAGCACAACAGACTCATCACCTCCAGCCAAAGTTCTTGCGAATACTGCAGAGGAATCTCCACCCGAAGCCAAAGAGGAAAAACTGAAACCTAAACCCTTTTTCTTGACTCTCATTATCAGGAAGAAACTGCTGCATAACTCCATGATCGACTCTGGTGCCAGTACTATAGTCATGCCCAAGCATATAGCTAGAGCTTTAGGGCTTAGCTATGAGCCCTTAAAGAGAGGATTTATACAGCTGGATTGGAAAAAGGTCAAAATTGTAGGCCTCATTAAAGACCTTCCCTTAACTTTGTTTTCCTATCTTAGCATCACAGTTTCACAAGACACCGTGATCATTGACGTCCCTCCCATGTTCGGGCTCTGCCTATCCCAAGAATTCACCTTAAATATAGGCAGATACCTTTCATTGGATTGGTCCCACCTAATTCTTAGAACTAAGCACAGATCTAAAATAAAGATAATATCATAACCTCTACATGCAGAACATGTAGCTGATGAATCCATGATCAACTTCGAAGATACTGATACCTTTGTCTTCAAAGAAGAAGCCAATAGTAACAAGTTTTTGGAACATGAGTAAGCAACCGAAGATAGAGCCAATTGAGAAGAAGTCTTCTTGATTGAGTATGTAGGCACCAATCCTGGAACATGAGTAAGCAACCGAAGATAGAGACGATTGAGAAGAAGTCTTCTTGAATGGGTATGTAGGCACCAATCCTTTCAAAAATGATCATGCTACTGGTTTGGGAACCTATGTCATCTATGATGAAGATCAAGAGTTCCCGAGGGTATTAAAAGACTTCATGGCCGAACAAGCCTCAAAGCTCTGGACATTACACTTCGATGGTGCGAGATGCAAGGTTGGCACAGGTGCCAGGATATACCTAATGTCTCCATCCAACAAACATATCTTCAGGTCATTTCCCTTCCAGTTTTCTTGCTCAAACAATGAAGTCGAATATGAGGGTCTCGTGTAAGGACTAAGCCTCATAGAACGCATGGGTATCAAACAATTAATGGTGTTCAGAGATTCTGAACTTGTAATCAATCAAGTCAAAAACATCTCTGCTGCAAAAAAATTTCGTATGCTATCTTATAGGCATAGAGTATGGGACCTCATCAAAGGTTTCAAAGCTTTTAACACCCATGTTGTACCAAGGGAGCATAATTCATATGTGAATTGCTTGGCCACGATAGGATCTCAATTTGATCCTATCTTTGACTTCATTAAGAATATGCATTCTGTGCGAGTGATCATATGACCCTCCATTCCTGGTAATGATCGGAGATGGAAAGTTTTCGAAAGTGATGAACACATCGCCTCGTTCATTCAATAGTCGGGAGAGTTTATCGATCAGTTTCAACCAAAAATTGAAGCATACGAAGGACAGATCATCCAGTTGAAATCAAATAAGCGTTTGAAAGGGTTGGTGACTCTAAAAAAAAATTGGTTGTGATGACTCAAGGAATGATAGAAGAAAAATTATAGTTGACCAGGTAGACTACACCGACCTTGAGGTTGGGAACAGAAGAAAATTGAAGCTCGGGAAATAAGTCTCGCAGTATGATAAAGATAGGCTTATACACTTCTACAAAAAATATGAAGGGGTTGTGGCCTAGTCTTATGATGACCTCAGGGGATATGATCCTAATATCATCCAACACACCATCAAACTAACAGAAGGTGCTAAACCTGTTTGACAGAAACAAAGGCTCGTCAATCCAAAGATTGAAGCCTTAATGGCACAAGAGCTAGAAAAGATGATCCAGTCCAAGATTGTCTTTCCAATCAAGCACAACACATGGGTATCCAACCTCATTCTAGTCCAAAAGAAAAATGGAGACATTTGTCTCTGTGTCAAATTTCGTGACCTAAACAAGGCATCATTGAAAGACCATTACCTGTTGCCTTCCATGGAATCAATATTGTAGACTGTGGCAGGATCAAAGATGTTTTCTCTGTTAGATGGTTTCTCAGGCTACAATCAGGTTTAGGTTAAAGCAGAATATCAACACAAGACCACATTCACCACCAAGTGGGGAACATTTGCATATGCCAAAATGCCTTTCGGCCTATCAAACATGAGGGCTACCTTCCAACGAGCAATAGATATCGCCTTAGCGAACTGATCAACAAAATCATCCTCATCTACTTAGATGATCTGACTGTATCTTCCAAATCTAAAGATGACCATTTTGATCATCTAGAGATGGTTTTCAAAAAATTCCAAGAGTTCGGGGTATCCTAAACCCAAAAAAATGTGTTTTCGAAGTACCGCAAGGGAAATTGTTGGGGCATGTAGTGTCACAAGAAGGAATTGCTATCAATCCTAAAATGGTAAAAGAAATCAGAGAGCTTCCTCTTATGGTAAACAAGAAAGGAGTAAAATATTTTTTGGGAAAGGTTAACTTTGTAAGCAATTTTATTTCTAATTTTGCAGGAATAATTAGACCAATCACCCTAATGCTAAAAAAATACCAATTGTTCAAATGGAAAAAATAAGTGAGGGAAGCCTTTGAGAAGGTAAAGGATGCTATTTCTTCAACTCCTATATGCGCGAATCCTGACTTGTCAAAGGACTTCATAATGTATGTTTTTAGTAGAAAGACAAGCATCACCATTGTTCTGATTCAAAAGGATGATGAAGGAAAGGGAGAGCATCCTGTAGCGTTCCATTCCAGAACCTTGAAGGAGTACGAGACAAACTATAACTTTGTTGAAACACAAGATTTCACAATTGTAAAGGGACTCAAGAAGTTCTGACACCTTATAGCTTGCACTAAGGTAATCATTTATGTCGCACATTCCAGTGTGTGCGAATACATCATGGAAGGAGAAATCACCGAAAAAGGGCCAACTAGATCACTAAGATCCTATAATATGACATTAAATTCAAGCCTACGAAGACTGTCAAAGGAAGAGGGTTGTGCGAATATTTGGCACACAATGCAAAAATGGAAATTAAGGAAGACCAAGCAAAGATAGTCCTAACAAATGAGCCCAAACCTGAAGGCTGTTGGCTGGCAGATAGGGTAAGATTTATGCACACTTGCAAGTATCCATCGAGACTTTTATCTCAAAGAAGAAGATTATACCGACTGCAAAATAGTGGGTACTCACTTATCAAGGAGATCCTTTTTAAAAGAAATTTCAACGACGTCTTACTGCGATGCGTCACCATAGAGCAAGCAAAGAAAATTATCAACACCTTCCACAACAGCCCGGAGGGCGAACACTTCTTTGTGAAGACCACCGCCATCAAAATTTTGTGCGTTGGGTACTTCCGGCCTACATTGTTCAATGATTCTTATGAAATGATAAAAGCCTAGAAAGAGGGCTAATTCTATGTAGGGAGAAGAATTTTTTTTGCCATGCCACTCAATCTGATAGTAGCAGATGAACCGTTTGTGCAATGGTCTAGATTTCATCGAGATGATCAACCCTGCCTCCAACGTCGGTCACAAGTGGATCCTAACATCCTTAGACTACTTCACAAGATGGACCAAAGCCCTACCCTTGAAGAATGTGACGAAAGCAAAAATTATAGATTTTCTCGAAGGGCTGGTAACGAGATTTGGTGCGCCAAAGACTATCATCTCAGATAATGCCATAGATTTCTTAGGTTCCAAGGTATGTCAGTTCGCATTAGAACACGACATATTTTTGAAAATATCTTCAAACTACTACTTGCAAGGAAACAACCCAGCTGAGTCAACTAACAAGAACCTAGTCTGACTCGTTAAAAGGATTGATTTGGATCATGAGAAGGAATGGCATAAGAATATTCAAACAACGTTATGCGTAGACCACATAACTCCTAAGCAAGTCCTGAAGACTTCACCGTACAAACTAATATATGGGAAGGAGGCGTTGGTAGCAATCTCTATAGAGATACCTACATTACAGCCACTCAAGTCTCTAGAGATTGAAGAGAACGAAGCTATGGAAGTTCGGTTGGCCAAATTACTGGAGGTACAAGAAAAAAGGGAGAAAACCCTAATATCCATGACTAACCGCCAATAGGTGGTTAAAAGGTGATTCGAAAAGAAAGCTTTAGACCAAGGTCTAAAATGTGGGGACCTAGTACTGAAGTTCAATGAAAGAGCCACAAAGCCTAGCCAACATGGAAATTTTGACAAACTATGGGAAGGCCCTTTCAAAATAATTCAATGCAAACAAAATAATTTATTCGAATTAGAAAACATGGAACAAGAAGCACTGATAATTCCAGTTAATGGAATTCACCTAAAGTTGTTCAATTAAGCTTCAGAAACTTCATACAGGTGTAAATGATTAATGTAATTATTTTCCTTTTCATGTTTTGTCGGTTGGTTCTTTCAACATTTTCATAGATAAAGGAAGCGAAAAAAATTATGAGACCCATTATTAGAAGAATAGAGAAAGGCTATATTACTCATATTGCAGAAATTAAGTTCATTTGCGAGAAATTTAATGAAAATTTGTAGAGAGCACAAGAATGAAGGCAAAGAGTTGAAGATAGCAAGTATATTCATTATATATATATATATATATACTTTGATAGAAACATTGACAAAATGGCTTTGTGGCCATGCGCTCAAAATGTGACTATATATGCGGCTTCCTTATATGTATGTATATGCAATCCCTCTTTCAAGTATATATATACAAAAGGGAAAAAGGTGTGTTAATCTTCAGGTTGTAGGAGCGTGAACATTGTCTTCATGAGCATGAGAATTTTCTACATTAGCAAGAACATTGTTGGTAGCAACGAGACCCATAGCAACAACACCAACACCTAGAATGAGCAACAAAGGGAACACAAGGTTCTTGAAGTCGATGTACCAATCCACGTCATAGAAAAGCACTACATTGTAGCAGTGCAACAAAAAGTGGCATGCATGGGTGTCTCTCTCACAGTGCTCAACAAGCGAATGGAGCCAGAACCTGCTTAGAAATGGCACCCATGGTACCACCGCATCTTCTTTGATATGCCTTTGCAAGTCGCTCACAACCGAAAGGCCCAAGCCATACACTGCATTGTTTACTGCTTCACCAAGGCCTCTGAGGTACCTCTTTGGGAAAATCTAGAGCATTAAGCGAAGTATCATGGCTTTTAGAGGCTGAATGTTGAGCAACGAGGCAACAAAATGGGAGCATATATCGGTGTTCACTCGATATTTATCTTCATACTCAATGCAATCTCTGCCCAAAACCCATTTCATGGCTATAATAGCCAATGAGTGTTTGGTTTTGGTCATACGTTTCAGATGCCTATTGGAGATCTCTCCCAGAAAATTCATTTGAGACTTGTTGCAAGCTAGCCTAATTGGAGTGTTCATTATGTCATCCTCTGCTCAAAACACCTAAGTCTAGGGCTATGAAAATTTAAAGCCTACTCAATTGCCTAAGTGATAATGCTATCTAAATTGCCCAATACTTTTTCTAAATCGCTAAGTGTAGTTCTACTACTGTGATAAGGCCCATTTATAGAAATATACGAGGTAGTCTGCATCCCAAGCATGGTGGTAATTGATTTTAGCTTGAAAATCCCACCCAAAAGGCCAGCTCGATCTTCCAACCCGGTTGCATCTGTAGGTACAAATTGTTGCATGTTGGATTAAGCAGCGGTAATCAATTAATGCAAATTGGTGGCAATCTTAGGTGATGGCTCATATGGACAGGTGCTTAGGTGTCATGATATAGGCCATTTAAACCTCCAAGGTTGAGCGTGAATCTTTCTAAGGTACTCATTATGACATCAACTTAATTATGCTTTTAGGGATATTAATGGCGAAGGCATGCGAGAAGATGAAAAGAAAGAAGCCGATGACTCAATTTCCCATAAAAATCGCACTGAAGGGACGTTATCGCTAACGTAATTATGAATTATTGTCTTTTTAAAAAGGGCAAGTAGTTCATTTCGCATGGACAAAGGAGCTGGTGGTACATGCTGAATTAAATGTAGAAAGGCAATCGTTGTCTACCGGTTGAAGGCAAGAAATCAAAGAAAAGATAAGTATCGCATGCAGAAAATTAGACAGAGCGTAAAAATTCTTGAGCACACAAAAGGACTTAGCAGAACAAAATTTTCAAGAGAACCAAGTGTGGCACAATTTGTAGCAAAAGAGCTGAACACGGAGGTAAGTGCGAAGAATTCACTACCCCGGTGTTAATTAAAGGTCACCTGGTTGTGAATTCAGAGCTTTGCATTGCGTTTTGGGTGCCATTCATACTGCTTCAGTGTGGTTTCAAGGAAGAAGATAAGAAAAAAGGATGGCAACTGCTCAAAGTTATCAAGCAAATATGTAAGAAGGAGGAGCCCAAAGTCTATTTAACATCATGCGCATAGCACTAGCCGCCTACATCTTCGAGGATGTCTCTTATGCTTCTCCTAGAATGCCAGAAAATCCAACATGGGTAAATATGCGGGTTGCAAAGAAGAAGAGCCATTGCAAAGATAAGAAATGAATTAAAGAAGAATGGGAAAATATTCATGACCCCATTCCTGCAAAGAACCCCAAATCACTTAGGGAGGCGACCTGTGAAAGGATGAAAAAGAATAGTGATCTAGATTCCTTGGCACAAAAATGTTAGTACAATGGGCTTCCACAGTATATGGTCATGTTTGTATACTACTGCCTTGAATTGGTCGACGAGGCCATCAAACACTTCAACTTGGATAACAACACCATTAAGGGTTAGGAGGTGAGTGTGGTTATCTACAAGGAAGCTATCTGGAGTATGCTTTGTATCCCGAAGTGAATCTCTAAAGTGCCTCAAATGGAGTCGTTCACTCCGAAAAAAGGAGAGACCTATTAGAGGACCAGAGACCTTGCACTAAGTTTTTATAACACAGAGACTCAAAGATTCAGAGAAGCTCATAAGAGGCCAATGCAGATCCTAGTGACGCATAGGGCTTCAAGGATGATATAAAGGATGCTTTCTCAATGATGGCATTTGTTTGCGGCCTAAACACTGACAAAGAGGTCCATGAGTTTCAACTTGGTTTGGGTTTTCAATTATGCAGGCAATATTCTCTTTTCTGGTATGATTTCGCTAAATTCCTCATGCAAGAGATGCTCAGCAAGATAGCATAATACCAACTTCAACGGAGGTTCAGGTTCTCGTCCTTTCTCGCACATATGTTCTTGCATCAAAACCCTGACTTCTTCCAGAAGCATCTAGGGCTCTCATTTTTTGATGAAAACCAGAGGAGGAAGTCGGTTTCCACATGGACTCCCCTTCTCTCTATGACATTTGATTATTACACATTTTTGGATTATTTCTTATATCTAATTTCTTAGGATTTAAGAGGAGACAACACTGTCTTACGGTTCAACTTAGACCAAACCGAGTTCATGCAGAACTTCACTCCAAGGTGTGACTGGTTTCTGGGCGAGGACTTCACGTTCGTCTAATTGTGTGGATTCACTAGAGAGCCATTCCGGCTTTTGGCATGTCTTACAGACTGAATACTAGCGCTTGAAGTATTCTGGCAGGTATCAATTATTGACGCCACCTTTTGCAATGGAAAGGCAAAGAAGAAGGGATTTTTTAGCTGCTTGATGAGTTTCAAAATCGTAGTCATGGCTAAGAGAAAGGCTCATGACATACTGAAAGTAAAGCTAACTCATTTGGGGTTAGTATGGATTTGCGATAAATGGAATTACAACCCCGATGATGACTTGCCAAAAAAATATGTCAAAAAAACACACTACCCCCAACCTTACTAGGAGAAGCATCAGAATTATGTGTCAGATGCAGATGAATTTATTGTCGACCTAGCTTATATCCCTACTAAAGGTGGTTGGCCACCCTGTCTTAGATTCTTCCACTCGACTGGACAGTATGATAAGGCAAGAAAAATGTGGACTACTCTCCACAACAATCTGATAAAGAACTACAGCTAGAAGGAAGAGAAGGTCAATGATTTCTGGATATATCGTCAAGAGACCCGAGGCACTAAGGACCCTTATGATACCGAGGAGATGGATGACAAATTCGATAAATTATGGAACAACGAGTATCTTGATTCTGAAGAGAGTGGTGATTAAGACTCCAGTTCAGAGGAAGCCAAATCACAGTCAGACGAAGGAGCAATTTTAGAAACAAAGACACAAGAATCCTTGGTGCAACAAAAGGGAAAAGTCATGAAGCAACCCAACATGGTCTCCTCTAATGTACGGGTTAACATATCGTGTGCGAGGTTTTCACTAACTCACACCTGGACAACAAGGAGGACCAAGGAAACCCAACCACAACAATCTGAAACCATAGCAGTAGACCACTCACTGCCAACAAATCAGTAGCAAACCGAGGCACCATCTAGAGAGATTTTGTAGGATCCTGAGGTAAGCAAAGAGCCAACAATAGACCAAGGATGACAATCATCCACACCATAGGTATCTTTCACTCCCTCTTCTCTGGTTTCACAAACCTTAGTTTCCCCTCTTATGTTCACAACACCTCTTATTTCATGCACCGAACAATGCATTTCAACCTCTATTTCAATGATCATGGGGGGTTCATACAGTTCTCTCATGCGACCCCATTTTCCCTTAATCCTCTACAGAACCTCACACCATTCGCCTTGGCCCATTCTACATCCCAAATTCTCTCACACTCTACCTCCGCTACCTTCATTGATTCATCTCTTGCCACTATAATGTTAGAACCGATCCACTCTTCCCAACAAATTGAAACCGTCACGACTTCGCTTCCTTCGAGTCCTCCTAATGGTTCACAATTAGAGTATTAGAGTATCCCTCCTTTCTCACCTCAGACCGTTAGTATACCAAAGAAGAAGTATCCCAGTACCGCCACCCTTTCATTCCCTTTTTCCCTTCCTCCTGTCGTACCTTTCACGATCAGACTCATCAAGTCACCCTCTGAATTCTTATTAGAAGGTGAGAAAGCTAGGCAGACATGAACAATCAGAGCCCAAAGGAAAAAGGCTAAAAATGCTAAGAATTTGGTAGAGCCAAGGGTACAAACTATTTTTAATGAGGCTCAACAGTTGCTAAATTTTGTGACTATGTACCCAACTGTCAGAAAGCCACAAGAAGATATGCAGCCAGATGACTACAACATGTACATCGTAGGGCTCGATTTAAGTATAGCCCAACCTCAAGACAAGGTGGAGCTCATGGAGGAAATGTAGCAGGTGGTGACCACCGACTTTCTTAAGTCCAGTCGCCAGCTAAAGAAAAGGGAAGAAGAGCTGAAAAGAATAAAGGATAGAGTCGAGGTCTTGCTCGGCAAGGAAAAAGCTAGGGAGGTTGAATTTAAGCACTTATCCCAACAAAAGGAGAAAAAACAAGCAAAGCTTTGAGAAGAACTTGTGAAGTTTCAATCCCTCGATCCTAACTTGATTGCTGAGTTATAGTAGAAGAACCAAGAATATCAAGACCAGTTAGCAAAGTTGGGGCAAGAAGTGCGACAAAAGGATGAGGAGTTTTGTCGCCAACACACTCAACTAGAGCAGCAAATGCAATAGGAAGATGCAGATTTCGAGATTCGTCAAGCCCAATCAAAGAATGAAATTGCATAAATAAAGTCTTCCTTAAAGCAGGAAGCAACAAATAAGGAGCGAACCGAGGCTAGATGAGTCACAGAATCATGGATCCTGTAGGGACAACTCACCGTAGTAAACCAAAAGGTTGTGGAGCTTGTGCATGATATAGAGCAAAGAATTGTGGAGATTGTCCTATTGAAGAGATTCGCCTTACCCCTTGTCGATCAAACAAACCTTCTTTAGATATCCCAGTAGTTCCATGTTTCATATTGGGAAAGAGTGAAGGCTTTCTGCTTAACTCTACAACCAACACTCCTATTTATGGTGGAAGCAATAGGCTTGGGCAGAGAGGTTCATGCGATGATAGGGAAATTCCCTTAGTCCATCGCTAAAAGAGTTTTGAAGGCCAGGAGATTATTGGACGAGCTATATAGGGTCCCAATCGAAGTCTTGGCAAGTGCAAGGATTAAAGACTAAATGGCCACTACTAAAACAACTAACGGGTTCATCCATTTCCACACAACTATCCTTCATGCCAATGAGTGTGTCACCAAATTAGATCATATCATGAATAAGATGTGGGCCAGGTTCTATCACTTGACTCAAATGGGCTTACCATCTTCGTTTCTTGAAGATGAATCAATGGAGACGATGGGGCATATTACAGAAAAGATCGAGGAGAAGCAATAGGATGTGTCTACCTTTTAGAGTTTCCATCAGCCCCTTGTTGTAGGAGATATTGAGAGCCTTACTCATCTGATCACACATCTTCTTTTTCAACTCGAGTCTTGGGCCGGTATATTATCGACGCTACCTTACAAAGAAGTGATTGATCTACAAGGAGCGCAAGAATGTCTACGTGACATATTGACTCCATCTAAGGATGAATGGTTGCCTCTTCAAATTGCCCTCTCTAAGCTTTGATCGCACTACTCGGTGGATAGGTCTCTAGTCTACAACCTAGAAATTTTTGGGTTCCTTGTTCCATAGGAAAAACACCCCTGATAAGTCGCCAGAAGTTGTGAACATAAAATTCCCAAGCGCCCTTCAAGTGATTTTATTTTGCTTAAGTACTGGCCACGCCCTCCCTTGAAAAAATAAATATCGGGCTCCTTTCACAAAGGCTTATGCGAATACCGCCACTTGTCATTCAAGTGCTCCTCGCAAGTTTTCCTTCCCTCGCTTTTCAAAAACTTGGTCCATGCTTCCATGTGTTAGTAGCTCACAATTTTCAGTGCCTCTTTCCATTGCTCTCCTTTTGGGCCTCGACCGCATGCCACATAGCATTAGTCCGTGCACATTTCTTGGTGGCCCCACCCTCAACGCAATATGCTTGGAGACCTCCACATGTCTTCGCAGTGCAAGTTTTTCATCGCTTAAGGGGAAGGATGAATGTCAACCCCAACCGCTTGCCACGTGATCTTCTAAAGGCTTCATCACGAAGGAGAGTTAAGCATGTGACAACCTCACACCAGCTACCATGTTTTGTAACTACCACCATGAGTGGATAGCATGTGTCAATGATCTAGTGTGCTAGGACCACTGCCATCATTCACAGGGGATGCATCTGACTCTAGGGTGTCCTTGTTCATGGCTCAAATCTTTTTTGTTGCAACGACAAGGAGAAATCATTGCTAAATGCATCATTGCTCATGATCAGAGGATCTTTTTTGTTATTGGCTCATTGAGTTGGTTTTCATTATAAATACTGCTTCTTCTTTCGAAGCAAGAGTTCAAATTTTGACAAGAAAAATTGGTAAAAGAACCAGGCCTTTACCACTTTTATATTATTGTAAAGACTTGCAGACTATGCCATTGTTTGACCTTTCTATTTTCTTAAATATTCTTGATAAAGTTTTACTGTGCCATTGTGGTGCTAAATGTTTCATTTGCATAACTTCTATAAATTTAATGCAAGTTTGTTGGTTTAGATCGTGTATTTGAATCCTCTTTTCAATAAATGTGCATGAATATTATTTTGTCATTGGGTGAATCATTTAGGTTTCTATCTTCATTTTCTATCATTCTAGAACATAACAGATTGTTGAACGGGCCCTTAGATTGCATCTACAAGATAGATCTATTATGCCTTACATCTAAACCTTGGCGCATCTCCCTAGTTAGATCATTTTATTTTATATTTGCTTCCTTTTCCCATTCAAAACCCCAGTTATAAAAGAAGCTGACTTCTTTAAAATCTAGAGGTTACTCAGTTTGGCGCAATAGGTCCCCTCTTTAACCGAGTTTCCCACAAAGGGTTGTTACCTTGCCAAATTTTGGCATCAATAGTACCATTGTGATGTTTTGATCAAATGGATATGGATATAGGTTCTGTATATGGGGCTTCTTCATCTTGCCCATCTGGAGATTCTGCATTTCTTGTGATAATGCCTTAAGTTGTGATGCTACATCGTCTTGTGGATTTGCTGGAGGAACATATGTTGTATATTGTGGGATGGTAGATGGAGTGTACGTGAGATTCTGATATGATGGTGTATATGGAGGGGTGGGGTATTGTGAAGGTGATTGTGTTGTTGGTGTATATGTTCCTAACATGTTTGTATTGACAATGTTTCATTGAGGATTATAGTAGGAACCTTGTTGTTGTTGTTGGGCATACTGCTGAGCTAGTAAGGCTTGATGTTGTTGTTGGGCATACTGCTGAGCTAGTAAGGCTTGATGTTGTTGTTGGGCTTGTTGTGCTTGTTGTTGTTTTTTTGTTGCTAAGGCTGCTTGATGTTGGGCTTGTTGTTGTGCTGCTAAGGTTGCTTGTTGTTGTTGTGTTGCTAGAGCTGCTCGATGTTGTTGCTCCTATTTTTGGGCTGCTAGGGTTGCTTGTTGTGCTGCTAAGGATGCTTGTTGTTGTGCTACTAGGGTTTCTTGACGTGTTGCTAAGGATGCTTGTTGTGGTTGTTGTTCTGCTAAGGTTGCTCATTATTGTTGTTACTATTGGACAACTTGCTAATAAGCATGTTGTGTTTGTTGTTAAGCTAAGCCATGTGCTTGTAATATAGGATTTGTTGGTACATCTATGATGAGTTGATGTTTTGCGAGGGTAGTGGGTTGTTGATGAGAGGTTGGGGGTTCCCTTGGTTTAACATTCCTTGCAAGATAGTGGATTGGGATGGATGAATGTAAGTTTGAGGTCCCATTTGATTTTGCATGATGGGAGGGATTGAGGGGAAAGATGATGATGGTGCCATTAGGTATTGTGATGGCCATGGCACGTTAAACCCTTGCAATTATTGCCCAAAGAGTAGGGGGTTCCCTTGTTGTACTTGAGGTAGGACCAAGGTGTTACCTTGGTTGATGGGGTTTGTGACCAAGGGATTGTTTTGAGTTGGGTTGGTGATGGATGTGTTTTGTGAAACCAATGGTGAGGATGAACCAATTGGTAGGTTGGATAAATATGTCCCTATTTGCGTTAAGGGTTGATTTTGTGTAAGGTTATTGGCATGCCCTCGTTGTTCTATTTGAGACATAGCCTATACTACCTTGTGTGATGATGGGAACACTTGTAGTACTTGTGGGGATGGATGAAGAGGGGTACCCTCGATATGTTGAGGTTGTTGTGGATTCATGAATTGTAAGTGGTTTATATTGATGCAAGGGGTGTTTGGGAATAGTTGAATCACCAAATTTTGTTGTCCAAGTGGTGGATGGATTAGTGTTTAGGGTACTCACAAGTGTGTTGCTTTCAAATAGAAGAGTATGGCCAAAGTCTTTAGCAAGACTAGTTGCAATACTAGGAATGGATATTTGATTTAGCCCTAGCGATGGAGTTGTTAAGCCTTATGTCAAAGGTTGTACAACAAAATATGGGGAAATTGGAGCCATGTTTTCTAAGGCTTCATGTTCTTGTTTTTATTCCATTATTTCTTCCTTAGTAAGTTCAGATGGGTTTTTTGTAACGTCTTATATCTCATATGGTCTTGACGGAGACGAGAGTTGTTGTGATGGGGTAACTTGACTTCTTGGATCAAATTATTGAGGATCGAGATCACTTGAGGTGAATGTGACTTTGGTTTTCTCCATAATTCTCTTGTGTTGTGATTTTTTCTTTACCATAAATTTTGGGTCACTTATGGGAGAGTTGTGTTGATATTTGTAATGTTTAAACTCTCTAGTTGACTCAAATATAGGTAGAAGGGATGCTCTAAGTATTTTTGGAGCAATGGTGATAATGGGAGATGAAAAGGTGAATGATGTGGAGAGTGATCTTTGCAAACATTTTGGGACAACACTTTTGACTCAAGTTTGATTGTTTGATGTTTGGATAAAGGATGTTTATGAACTTGTGAATCTTTAGGGTAGACTTGTGACCTTCAAGATAAACTAGTCCAAAGATGATAACTAACTTAACTAGGTGCATGGAAAAGGATTCATTTCACATACAAAGTAGCTAAGTTAGGGTTTGGGTTGATAGATGTCTAAGTCAAAAAAGTGTTGGTGTGTTCAAATTTTTTGTAAAGTTTGGTGAAGTGAAGTGTGAATTTTGATGAAGTGGTGGATGAATTGTTTGACCCAATGTTGACCTAGAGTGAACCTTTTGTTTTCCAAGACCAAGGTAGTGAGAAATATGCTAGACCTCTAAAGTGTTTAAACCCTAAAGACCAATGTTTGACTTAAATGAGGGGTTCATATTAAGCATACATGTCAAAATCATTCATGGAAACATGTCTATAAAAATTTCTTACCAAAATGTTTTTGTTGCAGTAGAGAGCCACAAGGTGTCTCCTGATAGCTTTTGGACTAGGATGCCTAAGTTTGAAGTGACGACGTGTAGACCTTCTCTTGGGTATTTTGATTTTGCGAGAGATCATTTAAAGAAGCCTAAGATTGTGGAAAAGAGGATATTTATTGCCACGCAGGAGGTGGTAATATGGGTCGTCCGACCACAATATTGGCTTGTTCCTCTTGTTTGTCTAAGATGTTTGCTATGTTTCTCCACTAACTTGGTGTTTCCTTTGTTTCAAAAGTGAAGCTTCTCAAACTGCAGATTATATATGTTTATTCTCCCTCAATTACTTCAAAGTTCAGTTGAATGATAGCAGGTGTAAGGTTAGGTTGTTCAACCAGAGTGATCAGATGCCAAATGGTCATGTGGGGTTCAATTTGTCAATTTATCTTTCTTAATGAGTTTCTTTTTTTATCACAAACACTTTTTCTTGTTGAAGTTCAAACTAAATGTCTATATCAAAAACATCATAAATTTCACAAGGTCCATTTTGTGAGAAGGATGAAGTTCAAGCCATAGTTGCCTAGGTTAACTTTGGGAAGAATGGATTGAGATGTAAACCAAAATATTTAGAAGTCTCTAAGAATAAATCATTAGGAAAAACATCAATATCAAGTGTCAAAGGGTATCCATACTTAGACCAAAGGGTTTGAAATTTTGAAAAGACTTGTTGATGTTTCTTTGCAATTATTTTGGAACCAAGCAAGTGTTAAATTGACTCTCAAGCATTTACAATCCTAGATAAAGTGGGTATGTATTTCGTAGTAGGCTTACCAACCATCGGAAGAGATTAATCTGAAAAGATGAAGTGGACAAATAGGCTATGCCAAGGAAATGTAATGTCTTGACGCGCAAAGTAAAGGAGTCCTTTCCCCATTTGTTTTATTGCCTCAATAAAAAACTAGACATGGTAAGTAACTTCTTGGAGCGACGCTACTCCAATGCACTACCTTAAAATATGTTTTGGCAATTAAACTTGGTTAGCCACTACAAACAAGGATTTTAATGACCATATTCATAATAAACTAGTACTATACATGCGGTGAATTCACTCAATTAAGAGGACTCCTAGCCCTTAGAAATATCTAAGGGTTTTGACATATCACACAAATACTAGAGGAGATGATCGTTGGTATAGTGTAACTACACTAGTTGGTCAATGACTTTCATCATGCCAAGTATTTATATCACGAACCAAAATGAAAGCACTGCTTGGGTTGTTCCCTATCACAAGTTGGGAGGCATGCCTGCTAAAGGTAACACATGTTTGAAGTGTAAAATGCCTTTTGTCACCCAAGATTTCCAATAGGGGCAAATGGATAGGATTAACGCTTCTAAGAAGAAAAAGTATACTTGTGTGTTTCTCTTCACCCAAGATCACACGAAGCGCAAGGGGAGTGGATACTCACAAGTCTACTTAAACAAATCAGACACATGTTCATTTTAATCCATCATAGAAAAATGAGTTCATTTTAAATACCAATTTGAAGTGTGAATATTGTGTTGCTCAATTTTAAATCAACAAGCAAAATGATGTGAGGGTTCAGGTTTAACCAATTTGAATATTCGTTTCAAAGCCCAAAAGAAATCTAGTTTGGTCCTAAACATGAAATAAAGCATCATAAATGGGTTATAATTGCCCCATAAGTGTCAAAACACTTGTTACAATTATATTCAAATGGTAATATGCTTCTTCACTTCAAAATTTATCGCTCCAACCTACAAAGATTAGTTAGTCTAAAAAGCAAAAACGAGAAGTCAATGACATGTTAGCGATCAAATAAAGTGAAAAATTAAAGCACATGTCAAAATTTAGGTTTAGTTTCAGTTTACCAGTAAATCGCGACACTGAAATCAATAGCGTCACTAAATTTCATCAATAGCATCACCATATAGCAAGTGTGTCGCTATACTGAAAAATCGATGGCGTCGGTCTGCAAAAAATAATGATATCAAATGTGTCGATATATCAATTGCGTTCCTAAATAAAAAATAATGACGCAATGAAAAATAAAGTTAGCATTGCTATTTTAATATGCAGTGATGAAATTTAATATACATTGCTAAATTAAATATGCGTCATTGTATAGCGACGCACCCAATGTGCATTGGTGATTTATCAATAGCGTCGTTGTACCTGAAAACACAAGAAAAATGAAGTTTTAACAAGAAATTCGTCAGATTAGTTAGTTCATGCCCTCCTTCTAGCGCCAAAAGTGACCGACAACTTAGTATGGGCCGACTACACTTGATTTATGAGGATTCAAAGTATATTCAAGCCACTAAATATCAGTTCCAATAGAGATCATTCAATTTCAACAAAGACAAGAAGCCATTGAAACTAGCATATTAAAATACAAAAGCTTGATAAACATCTAAGCTAATCCATTGAAACTTATCCTATTGGGGGAGTGGTGTCACATTGATGTGGAATGATGAACATTTCCCAATCCCGTGGAAAAATGAGTTTGTTTTGATCGATTATATTGAAGAGAATTGGTGAAACCGATGATAGATGTGTGTGAAAACATTATTTAAAGCTAAATTAACATGATGCAAGCCATTTTAACATGATCTGTGCTAAGATGATCGATATGGGTGTATGCAAAGCTAATCTAAATGGAGTTTAAGCTAAAAATATTCAAACCTTAATTAAAAATATGCTAAATGTATGCACCTATATTATCATGGAAGCCATTAATGGAAGCTAAGGTAATGATGCAAGTAAATTAAGCTAAAAAGATGCTAAATAAGTGCTAAATATGAGTGCAAGTGAAAGTGATTTTAATAGCATAAGTTTTCTCTTAAAAGGTGGATAAATGAGTTTCAACAATATAAGTTTGCTCTGAAAAGGTAGATGGATGAGTTTCAATAGAATAAGTTTGATTTGAAAAGATGGATCCATTTGTCTCCAAATAGTGACCTATTTATAGGAGGACAAATGAGAAATGAAGGGTTAAGATTAAAAAGGTTAATCAATGGTCAAAAATGAAGGAGAGATGAAACATGGATCATGGATTCTCATCAATGATCACATGGATCAAGGAAAGAAATCAAGGGCTCATATTCTTCCAAACAAACACACATTCAAAACTTGCACAAGAAGTCTTGTAAGTTTGTTATGAGGGAGAATATTCTTTTTTTCAAATGAGTGAAGAGAGAGAATATTCCAAACTCATGGGTGAGGAAAATTAGATATTTAGCAAATTAAAACAAAGTTTTAATGTGCTTAAGGGGAAAGAATATTCTATGGGAATATTCCCTTTTTGACGAATGTGCAAAGGAGGAATATTATTTTGCAAGTGGGGGGATTAGATGTATTAGTAATTTGATAATTAAATAAAGTTTCAATTATGCAAATTAGGGGAAATAGACAATATTCATTAAGTAAAATGATTTAATAAAAAGGGGAAAGTGATATGATATTTAATTAAATGACTTAAGGTTATTGAATTAAATAAGAGGACTTAGGGATTTAAGTTAAATAACTTGATGCATTTAATTTAATAAGATGAAATGTTAGCATGAAAGGGGGTGAATTAACCTAATTAGATCAATTAGATTAATACATGAAAATGATGCAATTAATTAAATAGCTAGGAAAATTTAATTAATTAAGTGAAAAGAGGATGGATTTTAGGATGAAACGATGTTAGTATATTTGATTTGAGTGCATGATAACATTCAAGACATTTTTAAGTGTCTACAAGATACAATCTTAAGAGGCTAATTTAATGAATAAAATACCATTTTTTACATATATAGAGTAAGGGATGTATTTATTCTAAGGTTTCATGAGTAATGGGTATGTGTGGTCATACTAGGAGGTGTGTTATGGGCTTATTAATTTGTGTGATGGTTTTCATTTATAATGTCATCTATCTAGGTATTTTGGTAATAGGTGTAAAGAAGTTGTTGCTAGGTATAATAGGATGGTTCCTCATAATTGTGAGAGGTAGTGCATCTAGGAATGTTCCACCTTGGTCAAGTCACTAACCATCAATTGAGAAAAATTTAAGTGCTCTAATTCTAGTAATTTGAAGGTGATAAAAGCAAGAGTGGATGTAGGAGGAATCAACGAAAATGGGAGATTGAGAACAAGAGATTTGTATTGGATGTGTAGACACATAAAATCATCCACACCTAACCACACTTGATTTTATCCCTCTTAAGAATTAATTAAATTTTAAGATAATAAAATCAATATTGGGTGTAGGAGAAATCAACAAAAATGAGAAAGTGAGAACAAGAGCTTTGATATTAGATGTGTAGACACCTAAAATCATCCACACTTGACCACACTTGATTTTATCCCTCTTTAGCAGTAAATAATAAAATCAATTAGTTAATTAACCTTCCCAATCATATTTCTATCATGAATTAAATATTCTAATCATTTATTTAATTAATCCATCTTCTATCACCTTTCCTCTATAGTTAACCCCTCATTAAATAAATTAAAATTTATTTAATTAAGTTCACCCTTCATATTCCTATCCTCCAAAAATCAAGTAAATATAATTATTCATTTAATTCTCCCAAAAATCCCTCTGAATTAATTAGTTGACTAAAACCAATTAGTTAACTAATTAATCCACTTGCACAAATCAAAACGTAAATAATCCAATTAATCAATCATTACTTCCTCTCATAAAATCGTATCCATCCACTTTATCCTTGAATATACACACCATCCATTTTAGACACGTGACTCTCACACATTGTGAAAGCCATCACTTGTCAAAGCCCACATCCTCGTGCAATCCTCGCACATGTGACAAAAATCACCTGTCAAATCATATGTCACAATATCATTCCCACACATGTTTGAGAGTACACACATGTCATATCACACATCCACATATGATTCCCACACACGTGTGAGAGTACTCACATGTCATGTCACACTTCCTCATGGTTCTTCTTACACACGTGTGAGGACCTTCAATCTCCACCATTTGATCAAAATAAGGTAATATCAATCATCCAAATTATCTTGATCGTTTCCCTCTCCACATGTACCAATCACAAGGTACCACTTGGAGGCCTCTCCTTCCTCTAAAGCTCTCATACAACCTTGACCATTGATCTCAAACTCAAGTCTCAACCCTTGATCACCTATCCCCAAAAACTATAAAGGAACCCTCTTGGAGGCCATTTTTTAACAATCACATTTTAACGCAATAATATGGTGTTTGCTTAAGTAGCAACTACACCATACCTTCCAATCACTTAATCACACATCTAGAGCATAACCACTCACACCCTTGTGTGTGCAACAACAAATTTTTGGATATCTATTGGAATATTTCTCAACTAGGGCACTCAATATATTCAAGCTTAAAAAAAGGTGTGAAAGGAGGTGAGGTATAAGGTTCATCTATTTGTATTTGAGTCAATATTTTCAATCTTTTTTCTCATGTTTAAAAGATGTTTTTAAAACAAAATTAAAACTAACAATTCAAGACAAAGAGATTAGAGAGATTTTATATGATTTGTCGGTTTATGTACCCTTGAAGGAGGATAAATTGTTTGAGGAAATATTAGTTCAGAACAATGGGAAATTTCAATTGGGTTGATAGATGAAAGTCTAAAGTGGAGGATGCAAGGGTAGATTTTAGGGCTATGCAAGAAGAGGTGAAAGCATTGGTGTCCAATTCCTTAAGGATATTTTTTAATATATTTATTTGGTTATGAAATTGATTGTATCACACTAGAAAGGTACTTTAAAGGTTTAAAATAGTTATGACATGCCTTTACTATAAAATTAGATTCTTACTTGGTCTATAATAAATTGAGTCAAGATTATCGGTAGTACTATGCAGTAAACTTAGAGAATGTGGTTGGTCAAGTGATGCCTATGGGGGAGCTAGTTATAGTATCAAGTAACATCATGGATAATTATGCATATAATCAATGAAACATAACTTGAGATGGAGGTCTAGCATATTGGGGTGTCACTACTATGATTTTAGACAATTTTTTCTACACATTTGATTTTTTGTCAAGGTTAAAATTCTAGTTTTTTGTTTGTCGATATAGAAATATTATTATGTAATATATTTTAATAATTTATATGAATGTTGTAGGGTTATTTATAAAATTTGTATTAGTAAGTTTTTTTGTTTACGTAAGCTTGTTGCAAGGATGGGGTCTCGTCCATAAAAACTCTATAATTTATCTTATAAATGAATGACCACTCAAACTTGTTGGAAATAGTCTAACAAATAACCTGTCCTTGTGAAAATAGATGAAGCATGTGGTTTCAAAGGACCTAAAATAAAGCAATGGACAATGCATACCATCATTCATTATAAAACAAGGTATCACAAATCCACTTGGTGAAGGAAAAGTCAAAATTTCATTTATAAAAAAATGGAAGTAATATGTCATTAGTAGAGTCTTTCATTTTAAATATTTGTTAATAATAATCAATATGATTGTTTGGGTGGTCTAATATACTTATGATGGAGTTCAAATAATGTGAAAAATCATGATCATCTACCCCATATCCACATGTGTAATAGTGAATAAGGATGGAAAATATGCTTCATCAATTAGTGGCACATTATCCTCACATGTACCTAGTAAAAATTGTAAAATATCTTCTTGTTGTTCTTCATCCTTATGCATGACCAAGTAGTGTACAGAGTGAGGTGTAAAGGAATGTACTCTATGAGTACTAAAAATTATGTCAAAGGAAAGCACAAAAGGATCTGAATAAGATCTTTTGTGGACATTAAAAAATGGTTTATCATCATAAGGCATAGAAAAACCAATGAGATCCCTCAAGCAATGGTTGTTAGAATGTGAAGGATGAGAGCTATGTGGAACATGTAACACCCCTCCGTTTTGCTTCTTGTTTGGTTTGCTTTATGCTATGTTTGGGTTGCAACTACTTTGATACTGGACACACCTTGTTATTTGTGCTTTGATCGTTACTATTGAGCGACAACTATTATTGTGTGATGTGTTGATCTGATTATCATTTCATATGCATTATGGATTAATGATGTTGTAGATTTAGCATGAGATTTTATTATGAGATTATTGATTATGATGTAATGTCAGTCTTTGATGAGTGTATTGGTGAAGATGATGGTTTCGCATCACTCGCTTGCGAGCGCCCTGCGAATCCGTGATTTCTTCTTCACGGTGTGTATTATATGTTGGATATATTGTATGATGTTTATTTGGTTTTCAGGTTGAAGGTACATGGCATCGACTCCACCTGGTTTCACAGGTCTGAGCGTGTCGATCCAACGGTTAAGTTGAAAGGGAGATAGTAGCTAGGTAACATGTGTCAGGTCTACGCCCTAGCCTTAGTGTGTCGTCAGTCCTGATTGTTGAGTCATGTTTTACCTTATTAATGTTATTTGATTATGTTGGATGCTTTATTATTTAATCAATATTTTAGAATTATTGCATTGCTGAAAGTAGAGGTTATTTTAATATTAAGTGAAATTTATGCTTAGATGAAATATTTATGTTGATGATGAAATTGTATTTAATTAAATTTTAATTTATTTAATTAATTAAATTAATCTTGGAAAAGGTTGAATTTAATTATTAAATAATTAAAATTAATTAATTGAGCTTATTGAAATAGATTTAATTAAATTAAATTAAAAGAATTGAAAGAAAAGTGAAATTGCATTTTAAAATCAATTTGGGGTTTTCGAAAATGGAAAAAAGGAAATAAATATCTATTTTCAATTTGCATGCGTTTGAAAATTAGGGTTGTGTAAGATATTTTTGGAGATATGTGAATTGCATGTATTTGATTTAGAGGAAATTATTTGGGAAGAATTCATGCACGGGAGAAAAGGAATTTTTGGAAAAACTTGCACAAAGAAGGATTTGAAGCAATTTTGGATTGTAGAGTTTGTTTGGAGAATAATTTGTTGCAATTATCAAAGCTCTTGGATTGGATCCGTTGCACGTTTGAAGAAATTTCAGGAATTCTTGGGAGGAAGCTTGCATCAGATATTCATCTTCTTCTGTAGCTTTGGATTCCAGGTTTTGTCTTGTTTGATTCATTTCATATTATATTGTTTTCAAATTTGTTGTTAAAATCATTTGTGAATTGGAAATTGTTGTTTGAATCTAGATTTAATCCATCTAAAATTTGGGGAAGAATGTTTAAATTCACTGTAGCTTTTAATTCCATAAATGGGGGAAATTGAAGAAACATGGTTTAAATTAAACCTCGAATTGTGTTTTCAACATTTAGGTTTTAGTATGAAGATTTTACGCTGGTAAATTAGTCAGATCTGTTCTTCAAAAGAAAATCAAACCCTCATAGAAAACCTTCAGTAAAAGAACAAGATTTGTTTGATTTTCTATATTTAATTGTTTTTTGTAAAATTCAATGAATAGTGTTAAAATAAATTTAAATTGCACCTTTTGAATTTAGAACGAAATTCTAGAAAAATTTAGTTAATTTCCTATTCTGGTTTAATTTATAATTTTCCCGAATTGATCAGTTAAAATATTCTGTGCAAATACAAATATATTTATATATTTAATATGTATTATATTCGGATAAATATAAATATATCGATTCTTTTAATTGTTAAAGATCTAATGTATATTGTTTATATTTTTTTTATTAAAAAAAACACCGTCGGCGAATTTGTGTTATATTCTGATTTTTCGTATGAATTTATTACACACCATCAATGGCGAAATCTTGTTTTCTGTGTATTCAAAATAAAAATTAACAAAAAAGAGAAATTAAATTCTAAGTGGACGGATGGGGAGGTCAAACCCCCACCGTCACACATCCCAAAGGGATGGTCGCACTTGCCATGGGCAGTGCGCCCACCTTTTGGGGGGACGCACTCCCCATGGGAGGTGCGGCCTCCCCACCGTAACCGCCGACCACTGTACTTGTACAGTTGGCATCAGGAAATAAGGGAGGGCGACTGCAAAGCGCGCCAACCAAGGTCTATACAGGGGTACCGGCGGTACTACCCGTCCAGCCCCTGTCACATCTGTATTTTTATTTTGCTTTATATTATTTATTTCTTTTTATTTATTTTGTTTTATTTTCTTTATTTTGTTTTGTTTTATTTTATTTGTAATGTATTTATTAGACAGTTGTATATATTTGGAAAATTAAATATTAAAATATAATGGAGATTTTATTCATTTATTTAGAAAACTTAATGCCAAGTGGGAATTTGTTCAAAATTCATTAATATTGTAAACTGGTAATTTAAGTAAGATAGAAGGTTAAAATTATGTTTAATGTAGATTTGACTTTATAGTTAAATGTAGCTTTGAATATTAATACAATAACTGTATATAAATATATAAGTATGTTGCATATATCTTATAGTACAATTATATATTTAATATTTTGTGTTTGACATATGAGAGCTTATCAGTATTTTGAAAACAATTTGACTGAAAACTAAGAATGTGCATGGTTAGTGAGATAGAGAAAATATAGTTATTTTAATGAAGGAATTATTGTTTAGATAAGATTTAGAAGATTATTTATTTTAACGAAGGAATTTAATTGCTTTAATTTCATAATGATATTATTTTGATTTCAATTTCTGCGTGAAACATTAGATAAGAATATGGGTTTAATATATCCAAATTTAGTGAAATGTATTGCTAGTGCACCTTTGATATTAAATTCCCTTTTATTGATTGCTTGGGAACAATGAGTGTTTTGTGTTATTTATTGTAAAGTCTTCCAGTGGATGTGGGTCATTCCCTTGTTAAGTTATTGTTCACTTGTCCCTTGGGTAGTGCGTGTTATGTTTTCAGTATTTACCTAGTTTCCACAAACAAGGATGTTTTGTGCCTCCTGTGAAAGGAGTGGTTTACGTGTGTTTGTTTCCTCCAAGATGTTTGGAGTGAGTTATTTTATTTGTTTCCTCCTTGAGTTGGAGTGGTTATGATGCTTAGGTTGCATGCACTTGTGATTCCCTTGGTGATTGGTTTGGTTGTGTGTTATCCATTAGAAGAGTGGCTTTTGTTAGGCATCGGAGCCCAAAGAGGTAAACCGGGTAACCTTCAGAAGTTATTTAAACAAGTGATAATTAAAGTAATGTACTTAGAAGATTAGGACTAACTTCTCACTAATCAAGATAATTTTACCTCACTCACAGACACAAGGGCTTGTTTAGACTTGAGGTGAGTGGGAAGGCTTGGAATGGCAAGATCAACTATCTTGTCCGTACGAGAGGTAGTTGATTCCAAATGAGTGAGTATGAGGGCCAGGATTCGGTTGAGGTCACCAGGATTACCTATGCCGAAGCCTATGAAGGATGCCCAGAGGAGATCTCATTATTACTATGCGATGACACTCTATCTAGGATAACTGTTGTTTATTGTTATATGTGTATGGTTCTTTGAACATACTTGATCTATTTTGTCTAGAAGCAATGTGATCTATGTCAGTGATGTGAATGTTGTACTTGTGTTGTACTGGTGTTGAACATTTATTTGATTATGTTAGTATGTGTCAGTATGAGTCTGCCTTTGGTTAGTGGTTGTAGATTCTTTGTCCATGTTACTTTGTTACTATCTCCTAGCATGGGGGGTGGGCCTTCGGGTACCACTTGGTTGGGTGGAATATGTAACAAAACCGTTGGGTCCCCATTGATCTTCAGTTTATGGAGGCGAGACATCTAGTTGGACAGCTTGCAAATCTTGTTATTTTTTTCTAGCATTGTTGTATTTCAAATTGTAATGAGTTGTTTATACCCCTCTTGTTATTATGAGGCGGATTTTGTAATTGTAATACTTATGTATTTTGACTCATTCTAGGAATGAGGATTGTAATCTTGTAATGGATATATGTTATGGATATTCTTTTCCTATCTTGTATTTACTTATGTTGAATGAATATTTATTACTTGAGTTATTTAATGCAATGTAATTTAGATGATGTATGTTAATGGGGTTTAAGTAATCTCGGTTACGTAGCCTTAGGGGATGTTGTCAATTATAGGTGAACATGTATGTTTAATTCACTTTAATTAAAAAATAAAATAAATTAGTATGCTTTTATTGTGAATTGAAACTTCCTCTAGGGTTGCGTGGCGGGGCATTACATAACACTTTTTCTAGAGCTATAAGAAAAATGATCTATAACATATAATAAATAATAGAATGATGAATAGACAACATAGCATGAATTAAACCATCATTTATCTCCATGAATCAATTTATTATGAAATGCATGTATCATTATATCATAATTTTATATATAGAAAAATGTAAACATGTAAAATTGTATATTCATTACCTCTAATGAATCTATTGTGAGTATTGAACAAGAATACATAACAAACCGAATCATTATAAATTAAAAACCATCATGAACATCTACAAAATATAAAGAACCAAGACTATATTGCTCACTAGATACATCATCAATAGTTTTGAGCAAAAAGATATATAAAAAGATGAGCAACCTCAAGTAAAAGTGAAACTTGTATATCTATATTGGGTTCCTTGAGGAAAGATAAAGTAAGAGGGATACATGGAGGAGAATATATAGATGTAAAAGAAATTTTTTAATGAGATAAATAAGGAATTTTTTTGTCCAAATACTATATCACAATAATAAAGACCCCTAGATGTATCAAATGAATGTAGGGACAAAGTAGTAGCTTATTAAATATCATAAACCACAATAGGTGTATCATCATAAAATGTGGTGACATAAGAAGCGAGCTTGGTAAAAAAAGGGGGAAAACATCCATGATAAATATCTATAAAGAGATGTGTAAAAGGGAGAGATGGAATGAGGATCTAAGAGATCAAATAATAATAGCCAAAACCCTAATGATCAAACTAATATGCAAGATCATTTGGATGACACTTGCATGGTTGAATCTAGGGAATATCAAAAATATACTTTTTTGAATCTTTATACATCTCTATAATTTATATTTGTGGAGGAAATCACAATGTTTTTAGTTGTTGGGTGGAATAAGAAGCATGGTGCCTTTGGTCAATCTTCTTTGCAACTCCACATAGGTCTCTTGGAGATCTTTCCTTTACATCCAAGAAGTTTGATTTTCACCTAACGGGTTGGAAGTTATTATCCCACCAAGTTGGGGATTCAAAAATAATTATTTTCTTAATTTTTATTTAATTTTGTATCATCTAGCTATCCACTTCAACTTCCAAGGAGGGAAAAAATGTAGCAACTCTTTGTTTATCAATGGATCCCATAGTTTAATAGTCATACCAAGTTTTTGGTTCATTTTTGCTTGCCCGATTATGAATCAATGAGATGGAATTGAAGGCGTCCATCTCTTCCACAATTTTTTCTAATATTCAAGCTTATTCATTTCAAATAAAAATTTATTTTATGTTTCTTCGATAATTATTAATTCGCATATTATTTGTTGTGTTGATTACTAGTTAAAATAGAAACAATCCCACTCAATATTATTCTCTAAATTCTCATCTAAATTTAGATCATCTAAATTTAAATGAAAATACCATTTTTCAAAGCCAAATTAAACCTATATTTAATATATATTATAAATTAAAAACTAAAAAAAAACCAAAATCGTAAATACATTGAGGCTGATAGAGTTTTAATGCAAGGCACGACAAACAAGTTTGGGGGGAGTGGTTGTGGGTAATCAAACCCCCATCTACATGTGGGTGCGACCATGAGGGGAAAGTAGCACTTGTGTTGCCTCCAACGTTGGCTCCCCTACATGGGGGTGGCGGCTGGGGGTAGCCCCAATGCTTCCCCCCCAATATAATCTCATTTCAAACTTAAACAATAATTTTGCGATATCATATAGTTGTTGTACGAACTTTGTCCATAATTTTTCAATTCAATTCTTTACAGAACTTTATCAATAAACAAATATATTATATCTATATATATATATATATGTTAGAATATATATATACATATATATATATATATAAGAAAATATAAGAGTGATTGCTCGAGAAGAGCAAATTATTTTCCCAAAGTTTTCAACAAGAAAATATACTCAACTTTTTATAGAGGTTTTTCTAAATTTCCGTCAGATAAACAAATCTAATATGAAGCAATAATTTTCTACAGATAACATTTACAAAAATTCTCGAGAGGTTTTCTACAAAATTCTACACAGAAATTTAATTCCATCCCAACAGAAGTTTTCCAGTTTCCTAATATTTTCCTTATGGGTTCTTCATTGTTTAAAAACAATCCCTACAGGAATTTCCAAAGGTTCTCCGACAATTTATAATTTCAAAACAAATAAAAACTTACAATAATTTCTACATAAGAGTTTCACGGTAATTTCTAGACACGACATTCTTTCAATTTTACAAAAAACCCAAAAGCTTCTAATCTTGTAGAGGTAATATTTTTCATAATCCACAAATTAATCTAAGAACCTTTTCAAATTGAAATTAAATTAAATAATAAAGGAACCTGAATTTCAAACGCTTGAGGAGATGAAAATTGATGTAGAGCTTCTTTCACAAAACAAAGCTTCTTCTAGAAAAATAAAACAATTCCAGAGCCAAAGCATTTTTTTTCGAGATTATCCTTCCCCAAATTTTCAACAACCAAATTCAACAACCCATCTTCATTTTTAACAACCTCCCAAAAAATGTCTTCTCCTCTTCCATGAAGTAACTTCTTACCTCCTTTTGTTAAAGCAAATATTCTCTCCGTGAAAGAATTTTCCCAACAACCGTAGTTAAAATTTCCCAGCACATGTCGAAAATCAAATATCTTCACAATCAATTAACAACTAATCCCTCTAGATATTTTCTAGATATTAATGCATTTTAATAATTCAAAATCACATAGTATTTTCTAATTTAAATTCAATCTAATTAATTTAATTACTTAATAAAATAAATTTAATCATAAGATTAAATCATTTTACCAAATAAATTAAATTAATTAATTAAATTATATTTAAAGCTTGTAACTCAATAATCAAGATTAATTAAATAATCACCTAAAACATTTAAAGCATTTATTTCCCTTAAACATACCTTGCGACATAAATAACTACAAGGAAAAAATGGCCAACATGATAACAAAACATGACCAACTAAAACTAACAACACACTATGACTAGGGTTGTGGCTTGACAAGGGAAACCCAGTTACTATCTCCCAATCAACTAACTGTTGAGCAATGGACACGCTCAAACCTGTGAATCTGGGTGGAGTCGATGTCCTATACTTGCAAACCTACAATCAAAGCATATGTCGAACATGCATATATATCATAATCAACCACACCGTGAAGAGAGAATCACATAATCGTAGGGCACTCACAAGTGAGTGATGCAATCCCGCTCCCTTCACCAATACAATGTCACATCAAATTGACGCATCTACAACATTAATTATTTATCGATGAGCATATAACAATATCATCTCAAATAAATAATTATGCTAATCATAAAGTATGTCATAAACAATAAACATCAGAATAATGTACTCTCACATCATAATATAAAAACCAACATCGCTCCAAAGTTAGCGATCAAATAATAACATAATATCATGGTCTATCAAAGTAAAGATACTATCAAAAAATATAAGCATATAAGAGAAACACAATGTCTGAACATATGAGCAAAATGGAGGGGTGCTACATCCCCCCCCTTAGGATCAGCCTTACTCCTAGAAGCCTACAAACACGCATAGTACAAAATCCATGACTTAACATACATTCTTCACACACACACCAATGCACATCACCAAAAATCACAACACAAGGCCACACATGGGTCCATCTGGACATTGAAAAGAAGCATACTAATCCATGATACATAATGCATGAGCCAAGAGCCAATATCCATCTCAGGTAATCCATACCTCATACTCAATGGCTTGATGGTGTTAGGCCAGACACATGGTGATACCATCCAAACAAGACCACAATGACCTATCTCTAGTTGTATAAGGTGATTAGCCTCCAAGAGATAGTCATCACACATAGGTGGGTAGTGGGTCCTAGCTAAGTAACAACCTCACATACCCCCATCCTCAACCTTCCCCGCGTCTACTTCCTCATATACACTCACCAAGTCCACCTCATACATCCTTGGAGAGGATTCACAATACAACATATTTCCGACATTGAAAACAATAAAGATAACTAGTTTAGCCACCAAAGTCATAAAGAAGAGCAAAATTAAAAAAATCATTTTCAACAATAAGACAATAAATGCACATAATTTAAACACTAAATCAAATATAACCACGAGGGTTACAAGAAAATAAGATCACAAGGTGTGGCTAAACCATCACAATCAGGTATAACAAGGTGTTGACTTTCACAATCAACTAAAATTCATCAATAACCATAAAGAAAGTCCAGAATCTTTAAAATTGCACTGTACAACACCGTGTGATTAGATACTAGCCACGAAATGAGGAAGGAGGAAACAACGCTCGACTAAAATAGTATCCCTCATGTGGTGTGAAGTGAGCATGCCATCCACATGACTCAAAGTGTACTCCACGACTATGCCCTGCATCACGTCATCACTCGACATGGTCATACGCCAGCCAGGGAAGGCACGCACTGGTCATATGCCACATGGCAGTGTGTCTAAGGCTCTGCTAAAGTAGGCATGCATAGATCACACCCCGCATAGCGATACCTCATGGAGAAGGCACATGTAGGTTTTATCCATAGCCATAGGTATACATGGTTAGGACCTACTCATATGCTATTTGAACAAACACTGTCGAAGCAACCATGAGTATCCCTCTACAAGTGTGCGAGGCCCCATTACGATCATCACACAAGTAGGCTATCATAACATAATCTCATAGTGCGCCTTCACGTGTCATTGTGTAACACAACATCATCACCAACATTATGTCAGAACATTAGTGGGGTGTGGCATTGTATCTATTGCATCATGTCGAAGCACATGCAAATACAATATATATATAGCATAAATGATTATATCAATATGGGGCTACCCGAGCTTCACCTCTCATATAGACAAGGTTTACTTAATAATGCCAGATCAACGTCTCTATGGATGACCAAATATATACTAACAAACCAATGTTGTTGTACTCAAATCTATGGGGATTGGGCTAATACATATGTATCAAGTATCCTGATCCATCATAAGGGAAAGTAGTGGGTACGTTTCCTCAGAATCGGTTGAGCTGAGACCACTTTGCGCCGCAATATTCATACGCTACACACTCCACCCAAGGAACTTTGTGGTTGCTACTATCCCTTTACGGATTGAGGGACTAGAGAACTAAAAGACATAATCTATGAAACTAACTTTTGGTTACTCTTATATATAAGTTTCAACCACATGTGGGTTGGCCTTCAATCGGGTAACAAACATGCAACACACATAATGGTATGGTTAATCCCACACCAAAATGCAACTTTTTCCCCATGGTTGGGTACCTAGTATCACCATCCCATGGACACAAAAAAAGTATGGGGTATTCACAACACTCAACCAATGCACAGTTACTGGTTCCTCACATTTACAGGGAGTATAATTACGTACATAATTCCATAAGAACATCTACTTCCATAACCCATGTGATACATATCATTACTTTTCATCCATAACCTTTTATCAGTTTTCTTTCACTCTACTCTTTTCCACATAGCACATGATGTTATATGACAAAGCCATAAACACCATGATCACATAACAACTCCACTTACAGATTCACAAGGACAACATAATGGGCTCATATGTACCCAGAGTACCCAGTGTATGAACCTAGGCTCTGATACCATGTGTAACGCCCCGCCACGTAACCCTAGACGAAGATGCAACTACAACGAAAGCGAACAATTTTTTTTTAAAAGTGTAATTAATAACATCCAAAGTGCACTACACTAACACATACATCCTCTAACGTACGCGATCAAGCTTACAACTGAATCCCATAACATAAAACAATAACTCATTCATAGCATATAAATTATTACTCATGAATTAAAGATCATACATCTAAAGCATCAAATACATCACATAAGATAAAATTACATGAAATATCCATAGATTACATTCATTCCAAATAATACTTACAAAACTCATTTCCAAAATAAGGAAGATCATTCAATAATGCTACAATTACAAAAATCCTCCTCAAATACAATTAAGGAGTGATACAAGTACAAAGTGTCCAACTAATACCGTAAAACATAAGAATGGGACATAGTAACTGGTACGCACGAGCTCTCCAAACTAGAAGATCCTACCAGTACAAACATGAGAGGGAACCCAACGGAGTAAGGTGCACGTTCCACCCAACCAAGTGGTACCCGAATGCCCACCCCCCGTGCTAGGAGACAGTACAAGAGCTTCCTAGAAAAAACCTACAACCTCTAGACACAGGAAAACACAAGACTAACCAAACAAATACAACACTTACATAAGGGTTACATTGCTTCCAGAGCAAATGATAATCAAGTACATCACTGAACCAAACAAACTGCTATAATAGGAGAAGCGTCATCACAAATCTTCATGGGTTACCCTAGCAGACCTTTCTAGGCCCCAACCCCCATCATGAGTCACTTCCCTATAGACAACATATGGATCTAATCCATAACCAAAGGGAAAACATAGTGCACACATACAGATAATAATTCCCAATCTAAAAATAAAAGACATCACATCCCCATTCGTGGTAATCGGGTGATTAATTGAATACAACTATACACACTACCCAAGGGATATCAAAGGGCTGAAACAATAAAATACAACATCCCCAAATACTACTACCACATCCGAAAGATTTACAAAATAACAACTAACACTTTTAACCGATTTCCCCCAAAATGCGAACAAAAAAATTCACATTTAAAAGGGCAATAAAGACAGGAAATAAATCTACCAGGATTTCCTAAATCCAATTTCCCTTAAGTGAAATACAATCATATATATTGCCCAAATAAACTAATTTAATAAAATCTCTTTTACAGACAGAAGAGGAAATCTAATCTATGTGTTATTTCAATTCCTCAATTACTTTTAAATAAAAATATCAATTTCTTCTAATAGATTATTCCATTTAAATCTTCTAACTGTGCATATAATGCGTGCACCTATTATAAAAAAATTTAAATAAATATATTTAAATATATATAATTATATATACATAAATATATTATTTAATTATTTAAACGAAAATACCATTTTTCAAAGCCAAATTAAGCCTATATTTAATATATATTATAAATTAAAAACTAAAAAAAACCAAAATCGCAAATACATTGAGACGGACAGAGTTTTAATGCAAGGCACGACAAACAAGTTTGGGGGGAGCAGTTGTGGTTACCCCACAGCCAAACCCCCATCTACATGTGGGTGTGGCCATGAGGGGGAGGCAACACTGGTGTTGCCTCCAACGCCGACTCCCCTACATGGGGGCAGAGGCTGAGGGTAGCCCCAATGCTTCCCCCCCAACATAACCTCATTTCAAACTTAAACAAATATTTTGCGATATCATATGGTCGTTGTACGGACTCTATCCGAAATTTTTCAATTCAATTCTTTATAGAACTTTATCAATAAATAGATATATATATATATGTATATGTATATGTATATATGTTAGAATATATATATAAGAAAATATCAGAGTGATTGCTTGAGAAGAGCAAATTATTTTCCCAAAGTTTTCAACAGGAAAATATACTCAACTTTTTATAGAGGTTTTTCTAAATTTCCTTCAGATAAAAAAATCTAATAGGAAGCAATAATTTTCTACAGATAACATTTCCAAAAATTCCCGAGAGGTTTTCTACAAAATTCTACAGAGAAATTTAATTCCATCCCAACAGAAATTTTCCAGTTTCCTAATATTTTCCTTCTAGGTTCTTCATTGTTTAAAAACAATCCCTACAGGAATTTCCAAAGGTTCCTCGATAATTTATAATTTCAAAACAAATTAAAACTTACAATAATTTCTACACAAGAGTTTCAAGGTAATTTCCAGACACGATATTCTTTCAATTTTACAAAAAACCCAAAAGCTTCTAATCTTGTACAGGTAATCTTTTCCAGAATCCACAAATTAATCTAAGAACCTTTTCAAATTGAAATTAAATTAAATAATAAAGGAACCTGAATTCCAGACGCTTGAGGAGATGAAAATTGATGTAGAGTTTCTTCCACAAAACAAAGCTTCTTCCAGAAAAACAAAGCTTCTTCTAGAAAAAACAAAACAATTCCAGAGCCAAAGTATTTTTTCCGAGATTATCCTTCCCCAAATTTTCAACAACCCATCTTAATTTTTAACAACCTCCCCAAAAATATCTTCTTCTCTTCCGTGAAGTAACTTCTTACCTCCCTTTGTTAAAGCAAATATTCTCTCCGTGAGAATTTTCCCAACAACCGTAATTAAAATTCCCCAACACATGTCAAAAATCAAATATCTTCACAATCAATTAACAACTAATCCCTCTAGATATTTTCTAGATATTAATGCATTTTAATAATTCAAAATCACATAGTATTTTCTAATTTAAATTCAATCTAATTACTTAATAAAATAAATTTAATCATAAGATTAAATTATTTTACCAAATAAATTTAATCATAAGATTAAATTATTTTACCAAATAAATTAAACTAATTAATCAAATTAAATTCAAAGCTTCTAACTCAATAATCAAGATTAATTAAATAATCACCTAAAACATTTAAAGCATTTATTTCCCTTAAACATACCTTGCAACATAAATAACTACAAGGCAAAAATGGCCAACATGATTAACTAAAACTAACGACACACTATGACTAGGGTTGTGGCTTGACAAGGGAAACCCAGTTACTATCTCCCAATCAACTAACCGTTGGGCAATGGACACACTCAAACCTGTGAATCCAGGTGGAGTTGATGTCATGTACCTACAAACTTGCAATTAAAGCATATGTCGAACATGCATATATATCATAATCAACCACTCCGTGAAGAGAGAATCACGAAATCGCAGGGCGCTTGCAAGCGAGTGATGCAATCCCATTCCCTTCACCAATACAATGTCACATCAAACTGACGAATCTACAACATTAATTATTTACAGATGAGCATATAACAATATCAACACAAATAAACAATTATGCTAATCAGAAAGCATGTCATAAATAATAAACATTAGAATAATGTACTCTCACATCATAATATAAAAACCAACATCGCTCCAAAGTTAGCGATCAAATAATAACATAGTATCATGGTCTATCAAAGTAAAGATACTATCATAAAACATAAGCATATCAAAGAAACACAATGTTTGAACATATGAGCAAAACAAAGGGGTGCTACACATATCTCATGGGCATAGAATGCCCACCTTGGGCTCAACAATAATGATTACATCCTCCACCCCACCTAACAGGTTTGTCATCACCATCTTGCGAACCATCAACAACACCATTGCCTTTGGGAATTCCAAGTTTACGAGAGAAGCCATGAACCTAGAAGTGATGCCTACATTTTTTTGGTATCTCTCCAATGATACCATAAACTCCTTTCCCAAGATAAGCTCAACAACCCCCAAACTGATTAATCATTCTCAATAAACATTGAACATAGCCTATTATCCATGATCTTCCCTAGAAATTTCCGAAGCTTACATGTTGCAATCAACCAAATGGGGGTCTCCATTATGATTGTACCAATAACCACCTTGCTACCACTTCCTCACCATTTGAATGAGAAAATTTGAGCCAACCATCTACATTTATCGCCCATAAAACATGTGTGAGTTAATGTGCAATGACACATCAAACATAATTCATTCCTCCCAATGTCCTTGAAAAGGTCACAAAGAGCTTAGCACCTTATCTGAGATGACATGCATTAAACACTCTCGTCTGACACTCATCACCCATACCACACAAACCTGGAAGATGCTATGTGCCCACCCTTATCCTTTTCAACATAACTTGATGATTAATCACCCATTTATTTTTACAAAAAATTTCCCCCCTTAAATCTCACTCAATATTTGGACCTCACACCCTCAACATTTAAAGAATTACCCACATTTTTAGGAAATGGATTTGTTTTAATGATTGATCACATTCAAGATGTGGTAAACATGTGCATGTTGAATTGAGTTATAGAATTTGATGTAGCCATTTTATTGTGCAATAACTCTCCCAAGTGTAAATCCCTTGAGTATTTTTAAAATTTTGTCCCAATAAGCATTTATAAATGGTAATTTTTGAGCAAGTTTCTCTATAAACAATTCAAGAAATATGGTGATATTTTATCTCTCTATATTTGTCTTTTTATTTCTCTCTATCTCTATATCTTGGTCTCTCTCTAAATGTATATCCCTATATACGTGTGTGTGTATCTCACCACATTCAAACTAGCTCATATGGAAATAGTATTTAATTTCAAATTCTAATTAAACTAAGTGTATGAGCATATTCTAGTTAAGATCCAAACCCCTAATGGTACTACTTTGTTTTACTATATTTTATCCCTAAACCCTGACCTAGCCATGATGATATAGGTTATGGGTAGTCACACTAGGGAGAACACAATCTACATATATCCACAAGTAAAATATAGTTTGATATACATAGGCAAGCTATCCTTGAGGCTTAATGTACTAAAATATCATAAAGTATACCTTATAGTTGCTCCAAAATAACCATAACCTATTCCACTTATGGTTTCTATTCCTCTAAAGGTGGCAAGTGAATAAACAAAAATAACATCTACCTTATCTTCTACTAGTCCTATTTTTGGAGGATCACAAAGAAAATTGTGCATGGTTTAATTAATGATATGGTAGCCCTTAAGTATAGTTAAGATTTTCAATAGATGGATCAAAAAGGTATCTAAAAACCATGATTATATATGCAAGGTAACCTCCTCCCACACACCCTCAATATCTTCCTATTGCAATAGTTATGAGCCCCCAAATCTCATGTTCTCCACTACAACACCACAAGGGTGGCTATCGCTTTAGGGCCATTATTCTAGTCCTCTTATACAATAATCTAGTCAAGTATTCTTTCATGCCATCATTCTAGTGTCCTACTTATAGTGTTTAAGACAACTCTTCATCTTGCATTTCATATCAAGAATGACACCATTACTCGATTAGGGTGAATCCTAAATATTTTGAACCCTTGTGCTTGATAAAAGATCAATATGATGTGACCTGAAGATTTTCTTAGCCAAAGAGTTTTAAGTAGTAAATGAATGATATGTTTAAATGGTCCATGTGATTACTTATTTTATCAATAAGTTGTATCTATGGCTACAAGGAGGGATTTTTAACTTATCCCGGCCCCAAATGAGGCCACAAATGGGGTACCTCATCCCCAACATGAACATGCAACATAAACATGAATCATCTAGACCCGTGAGCATATTAGCCCATTAGGGGAAAAGAGGGTGAGAGCTCGTGAGCACACTAGCCCAACAAGGGTCTAGAGTACAATCTGGATCACTCAATTACTTTGGCATGAATTACAACATCAACATTGAGGATCAAATCTATGAGCACATTGGATTAGAAAGGGTACAATACCCACAATCACAAAATATCAACAAGGATTTGAACCTTGGTGGCCACAACAACAACAACACCACTTATCCATCACATTATGGGATGAACCCCAATCTATGTGATTACTTCACTCCATATAATAATATCCCTTAATTAAGGAGGTGGACCTAGAGGTGTTTCTAGTGTCATGCATAGATTAGTAGAGCCTAATAAGGCATCAAACCCTCCTACATTAACCCTAGGGTATACTGGTTTACTAGAAGGTGTATCTTCTATGGTTATGTAGCTATCCAAGTCTGTCCCCATGTAAAATTAACCAAGATAGGTCCTCATTCTCATGATTAAAATTCATAAAGGAACTAGTTACACCTTCACCCTTTATCAACCCATAAGAGACAGCCAATTTATTCAACATCACGAAGTTGATGAAGTAAATGCCTATGGACTAGTATGTATATGGTACTTTACCCCTACTAAGACAAGTGGATATATTACAGGAGGTCATGTAATGAAATAAAGATATTCAATAAGTCTTAACAAAAGATATTATAGAAAACTCCCCTCACATTTTGTATATCATGAGTGGAGATGACCTGAAGAATAGGCCCATGTCCTTGTACCTTACAGTAATATTCAATGATAAATTATTCAAAAATAAGTAATGTCATGGTTTCCAAATCACTAGTTGATGACTTTGAGGCTATGCATGCTATGATGGTTTAAAGCATAACTCAATTAAAAGGGATTAAAGTAAAAACGTTTAGTATTAATAACAATTTTTGTTTCACATTGTATGTTTGTCCCTATATGTATTGATTTTTAAATGTTATTATAATGGGTCAACATCCCATTCCAATGATGATGTGATATCAAATACACACCTTTTTATACATCAAATAAACCAAAAATGCTTAGAAATGTGTAAAAACTGATTCAAGGCCAAAAGATCCAGGTGGGACCCATTCACCCAAGGTGGCGAATGAGTCTGAGATCCCTAAATCTAGGCCACACAAGCCAAAAACACCTGAATTATGATTAGTAAATGATTGGTGTCAGGATTATCCTCGAAAAGATGCAATAAATGAGGCTTGTGGATGCAAAATGGGGCCAATTAAAGTATAAGAAAGCCCAATTATTAATGAAAATCCTAGAGAAATGTGAAAGTGTGTTACAACACTTTACAACACTCCAAATAAGGCAATATTAAGGTTGGATTTTATTAAAAAGAGGTTTATTAAGTTTAGTTATTTGATAAAACCTTAGAAAAGTGTGAAAGTGTGTTACAACACTTCATAACACTTTAGCAAGGTACCATTAAAATCCATTAATTCACAAGGGCCCAGGACTTAATGTGAATGTGTCAACCACATTACAACACTAAATCTAGGCAACATTAAGCAAAGCCCACGAGCGAGGTCCAAACAAGCCAGAAAAAGTAGAAGGGATACTTTTTCAGTGACTCCAATTTCGCACTTTTCCAATCAACTAAATTTTGTTTTTAAGTCTATAAGGTGAGATAATTTTCTATTTCAAAAACTATCTAGTCTCAAAATCTCAAAGTACTTATTAAGTCATCAAGCCTTGTTGAAACAAGATCATCACAACAATTCCATAGTAAAATAGACCTTTATAAGTTTCCATATTATCTTAGAAGTTATCATTAACCTCCTTAGATACTTTCCATTTCACTAAGAAGAAAAATTGTAGCTAACTAGAATGAGGACATCTCATTTAAAGAAAAAGTATAAGATATTTTCAAGCACACCCTTAAATTTATTGATACACTATTAATAGGTCATTGAACTTGTCATCAAATTTGAAGCTACTTGAAATGGACTATCAATTGTTTGGAAAAACTAGGAGAAAATGGATTAAAATTCTTGGTTAAGGCTTATAAATCTAGCCTCTTATCTTAATTGTGAATAAATTTCATCCAATTCTAGAGATGCCAAACTTTGTTCTCATTTCTTTGACTTGAAAAACCAACATAATGAAGAATACCTAACCGAGAGTCTTAAAGATTGATGTGATAATAATTATGGATAATATTTTCACTAAAATTCCCATAAACACTCTCATAAAAAATCCAAAAGATGTGGAGATGAGGTTGATGAATCAACATGACCAAGGTGACAAAGCATTTTAAAATAAAATAAAGAAGAAGAGATTTCCCAAATAAATGTTGACTTCCAAGCCACATTTAGTAGGGAACCTCTCAAGAATAATCCAATCCATCCTTGTCATGCTTGATACTACATATAGAGCAAGAGGCACCAACAAGATCTAATATTTATAGTTATATTTCCTATATTATACCTTCAAAAACACTTATTTATCATATTTCCGACTTTATCATAGAAGATGTATATCATATGAGATGGCAATTGCACAAATTAAAAATTGATAAATAATTCTCAATTTATTGGTCTTCTTGGGTGACTACCTCCACCATAATCAAGATAATTTTTGAGAAATATGTTAAATACCACCCTTAAAATGAATGAGTACCCACACAAACATCACATCTATGATTGGATCTTAATCTTGTCCAAAGACATCGACTTTAATGAATTAATATAAAATTTTATAGTGCCTATGATGCCCATATTTCTTATCAAACCAAATTTGTGTGCCTTACATACAAATTCAAGATATAGTTTAAGTCATCATAGAAGGGTGACTAATTTATTCTTATCTTGAATGTATAGAGTTTTATCTCTATAAATTCGATAAACTTTTCATAGATCTCCCTAGTTACTAATTGAAACTAATCTTTAACATGAAAGTTATACAATAGCTTGATATTTCTAATCTCTATTATTCCTTCATTTTATCAAGGCCATAAAAAGGAGATGCATTAAGGATATCGAGTGCATGCAGTCAACCATTTCTCTACAAATGAAACTATAATTTTTTCTCATTATCTTGAAGAGTGGTTCAAAACACTCTTGAATGCCAATTATGTTTCTAGATGTTTTAAGCATGAATAAATTTTTCAATGGAGAATTTATGTGACCTAAATGATATGGATTTCAACTATGAATATAGGTAGGAGGAATTCCTAAACTTCCTACATGGTAACCTAGATGAATAAAGATATTCCACATAGAGTGAATTCAATGTTTAATGTCATTTCATCTAATTGGACCTTATCATAAATTAATATGACCTGGAGAATAACATGAAGCATTTGTTGCATAAGAAGAGGTGGGACAAATTTGTGAGCATCACTTATTAGGATGAGAAAAAAATTGAAGCATAGTGCATTTTTGACACAAAATTAGAGAATCCACAATAGTAAAAGTGCATATTTTGGACAATTTTTTCTACAATGAGTATGAAAAGTGTGAAGAAAGACTATTTTTGGACTCTTATATCTTAACATTATATTTTTGTGCAAATAACCTTATTTCCTAACTTTTTTTATGAGTTTATAACAAAAGAAGTTAGTTATTTAATTACTTAATGTAACTTGTTCATAGTGGGAGTAAGAATTTACCCCACATTGATTGTACCTCCTAAGTCACTCTATGTGAAGCATTTATATTAAGGTTGTAATCAAGGGAAGATCATCATGGATTTTATATTGTATTGTAGCATTGATCTCAAAGAGGTTGCCCCATTAAATAGGCCAACAATACTTTTTTGTTATACTTGAATAAAAGCATACTTGTAGTTGCTCTTCTAAACATTGTACTCATTTTTTGAATGTTTTTCTGATATGTTATCATGTTTTGATAGTGATATAAATTTATTAGTTGGATTCAAACTCTTTTTAGGGTTGTTTTTTCCACTAGCAACAACAATCTACCTTGGCTTACTATTACTATCCATTGTATGCTCTCACCTTACCCTTATGGGATCTTGGTGATAAAAAAATGGTGAAATTAGTGGGCTAATAACCCTTTTTTAGCTCATTTTTCCCCTATGGTATTGGTCTAAGTTAGAAACCTTGTGTCAAGGACTTTGAAAAATCCTCAAATGACTATTATTTTTTCCAAGCACATTGAATCAATTTGTGAAGTGAGGTGGGAGTTGACTCATCGATACCCAAGCCTAAAATTAAGTTTGCATATGGTTGTGATCCTCAACATAATTCCATGTATATCAAAATACTATATAGGGTTGGGAAAAAACTTGCGAAAGGAAGCCATAGATTTTTTTGTGATTTGTAGTGCATTATTTAGTAGTTAGCACTAGTAAATTAATCTGTTGTATCTCGAAGATGGGATAGTGTGGCTATAGGGAAGTAGAAACATATATTATTAGAGTTATGAAAATCAAGTCGATTCACTATTTATGAAGGGGAATTTTATATGAGAGATCATATAGACCAAACACATCCCAACCTAATAGTTTCCCTTCATGAGATATAAAAGCACCACCTTTCTTTGTTTTCAAAAGGTGTGTTAAGTAATTATTTTTTCTACACTAACACCTAATAAAAAGAGTTTAGTTTGATAATTAAGGATGAATATATACATATATGAATAATAGAAAAATGAACACTCGTGCACTAGAATATAACATGTTAAATAAATTATAATAAATGGAAACCCATAAAGTAGTGTATGGAATAAATATTATAAATTTGTAAATAAAAATGATTTATGAAATCATAATACCATTATAGAGTTAGTGTCCAAGAGAGCACAAAAAATTATCAAGAAGAAAATAGTATTAGAAAAGAAAAAAAATCATGAAGCTACATGAATAATAAATTTGCACAAAAAAAAGCTATGGGAGCAAGTATATATAGGCTAAGTGTGAGGGAGGGGGTGGCAAATACAACCAATGGGAGGAATACACCACAAGACTTTTAAAATATGAAAGTGTAACTCCCATGGAAGATGCTAACATCTCACACTCTAGTAATACTAATACCCACTTTATTAACCTAAGAAATCTTTAAAAAAAGTGTAGGAAAAGCCTATGCTAGGAAATAAAATCCCAAATTAACACCCTCTTAAGCATAGCTTAGGTGGGTGAAAAGATGGGTCCCAAAAAATGAAGTATAATGAAGTATCCATGTGCATAGAAACCCCCCACAGATAAGAAGTCCCCAATATAAGAGAGAAATTCCCCATAATAGAGAGATAAGACCCCCTCATAGTAGCGAGAGAAGGAAGATGCCTCTTGCACCCCCAAGAAAGCTTGTAGATAAAGACACTTGATTTTTGTAAAGGATTTGGTAAAAATATAAACAACTTTCTCAAAAGGTAGGAAGTAATAAATATTAATAACCTATTTATGGATAAGCTATCAAATTAAATTCATGTGAACCTCTATGTGCTTCATTTATTGATTATGGGACAGGCTCTTTGAAATTACAATGGAACTCTAGTTGTCACAAAAGATGGCTAAAGGCCATATAAAGGGATACCAAACTTGGTGATAACATTTAAAGCCAAACAATCTCAATGGTGATATTAATAGTCCTCGGTAGTCAACCTCAATGGAATATAGATCAGTTCTTCCTCAACCTAAAAATAGGGACATAACCAAGAGAGAATCAATAACCTAAAGTGGACTTGCGATCTTGAGAATTATCTACCCAATTTGAATCTACATAGAACACAACTTATCTATATCAATATTAATTGTACAATGAATCCACAATCAAAAGAACCATGAGTGTAATGGAGAATTCAATTGGTTTCCTTCTAATGTAGTTTGTGGTGCAAACTAAGAGACCTTTCACACAACATATGAAATATTAGGCCTTATGTGATTCAAATAAATAAGGCTCCCAACAAGATGTCGATACAAAGTACCATCGATGAAAGGTAAAGAGCACCGAGACTCAAGTTTGACTCTAGAAAGGAAGGGAGTTGAAGCAAGCTTGAAATTAACGATGTGAAACTATGAGAGAAAAAATTTAATATAATTGGACTATGTAATGGTGATCCAAAAAAGTAGACCAATATATCTCATCTTGAGAGAGTAATGCAACAAGCCCTAGATGTTCATACAAAATCTATCAAGAAGGCTATTTTTCACTATTGTAATGGATGAATAACTCCCTATGATCAATGAGTCATTGATATAGAAAACTAGAAAGATGAGTGCACCATCCTACCACAAAATGTAGATGTTTAAATTTGAATGGTAACAAGAGAACCCAATTATGAGAAGGAAGGAATCCATCTTGTTATACCAAGCTTGAGGGCCTATTTGAGGCCATAGATATATTTCCTAAGTCTACATAGCAAATAATAATCCTAAATAAATACTTTTGGCTACTCCATGTATGTCTCCTCCTCAATATATTCATGAATAAATACACTCTTCACATTCATAAAGCAAACCTACCATCAATGTGTTACAATGATAGCAAGTGTGAGTCTAATGGAATTCATCTTTGCAACAGGTGCAAAGGTCTCCAACTAATCAAAACTAGGAACCAAGGAAAATCCTTTCTAAATAACCATATCTTGTTCTTATATATTGGCCCATGTTTTGATTTTTTGAAGTACGAACTATTGGTTTTTTACCACTCTAAGCTTTATAAGCTGCGACTCTCTTTAAAGGCTTGATGAGGAATACAATTCTATATATAACAAACATAGTCTATGGCCTTTACTCAATATTGAGTTGCAAGAGATCTAGATTATACCTAACAATTTTTTTATTTTCTTAAATTATTTGTTCTTTCATTATACCACGTCATTCTATTGAGGGCCATATGGAACTATTTGTTGTAAAAAAATCCCCTATGTAGTACAAAACTACTCACAATGATGGTTGACATGCTCATTAATTGGACAAAAATGAGATAGATTTAATATTTGAGAAATAAATTTTAAATAAATCCTTATGTCAATTTAAGGTGTAAGATTATGAAAGACATCATGGCTATATTTTCAAGGGTTGGAGGTAGTGAGGTAAGTATGAATGAAACATATCTATGCTAAAAATGAAATCAAACTCATTTTTTTTAAATCACTATTTATTTAGAAAGAAGTTTGGAGAGAATACATAGGACCAAAATTTCATCTTTATTTTCAATTATATAATTTTTTAGTTGTAATCTTAGTGATTTTAATTTTGTGAAAAAGTCCTGAATATTGTCAAAATCAACTAGGCTCAAACTAATGAGCTTGTTTTCCAACTAATGGCCTCTCATAGAATCTTGAAACCCAAAAACTATAAATTAGTTTACATTTCATTTTGAGCATTTAGAGATTCAATATGAAAGAGGATATTAGGAGATACAGAGAAGCATGTTGTTCCATAAACCTCATCATATTTGTTAAACCATTTAGGTGTTTTGTAAGAAAAATTGTTTTGAGTTCTAACCCAAAAGTGATCATGTGAAAGTCAATTATTATTATATACATCACCATTTTATATTTCCACTCAAAGTAGTTGTATGGTATAAGTAGAGGAATTGAAATTTTATCCATGATGTAGAAAACAAAGTGTGTTGTAAAAGAGACAACACAAGCACACCCCCTATTACTAGTTCATAACATGACCCCACAACAAGTACAATGATTGAAACTTTATGATTAGTGTATTTTACAATGCAAATTTTGTATTTTTAGAATCTTATAGTTCCAAAATAAAGGCTAAAATACTATTTAATTATAGCTCAAGTTTAATATTGGATGAGATAGAGGGCACTAGGTTGAAGTGTAGAAAATACACATTCTAAATAAATAGGACCCAAGAAGGAGTTTGTATTCACAAGATATGGCCCTTGAAAAGTCTCAAAATAACTTCCATATGGATAGAAATAGGCTTCTATAAATTATCTTATTAGATTAAAAAGTCCAATAGAGATGGGTAGACGGCCTAATGATAGGTAGGTGATGCTTCAGTGGAAAATGAGAAGTGTCCCTAGGGATGGAAATTCTTCTAATTGACCTTAGACGATGGAGCCACTTGGGTGACCAACTAGTTTTATAAGGGTGATGGGGAAATTGTGACATTGGTGACATAAGCAGTGCTACTTGGGTAGCATTGCATTTAGGATTTGGCTACAATGGTCAAATAAAGTTACCAAAAATTTATATAGTTTGTCAACTAAGATATATATATATATTTTTGAATAAAATGACTACCCATTATGGGTTGGGGAGGTCATACTATTGTCTTGGAAAATGAATTGACTTAAAAATTCTTCAACCTGATTTTGACAAATTTTATATCAAAATAACAAGTTATGAGCCTTCTAGATGTAATGGTAGGGTTCATTTGGCTTAAAAATGCCCCAAAAATGAGTATCATGCATAATACACCATTCAAAATCTCAACTAACAAACTAAATTATAATCTATAAAACAAACATAAGTCCCTCTTATAACTCTTTTATATGTCATAGATGTTTTTACATTTCTAATGTGGCAACCCCAACTTTTAGAGGCCAATTTTTTTGATATGGGAGGTTGGTTGGGGCCATTTTTAAATTGTAGAGATCAAAGAGATCTATGGCTCGATCATCCATAAAATTGATGTCAAACAACCTAGAGTTTTTTTGGGCCTAAAATGACTTCATAACCCATAGATTGTTTTTATGTTCTATAACATAGAAAATATTATTTTATATTCTTAACATTAGAATCAAGGTTGAGACACATTTCCTAAAAAATACATGGTTGGATTCTCATCATGCTTGAAAGAGGCACACATCCCCATCTAGAGCCATTATTGATTATTTTTCTTATTTACTCTAAATTTACATTATATTCTCCTTCATGGTTAGAATGTTGTCGCGTGCCCTCTTTGTATGGTTGTGACTATCACTTTTTACAAAAATTCTTAGACATGTTCTTTTCCTATGAACAAATGGTCTTTATAAATTATTATATCTTCTAAGCTTTGGGTGGTTAGATTTATTTTCTAGGTTCCTTCTTTTTGCACAATTGTTTGATGCACTTCATAAGGTTTGTGTCTGTAGCTACAAGGTAATTCAAAACTATCTAATTGTTGTCTTGATTGATGACTGGAACACCTTTATAACATTGTCATTATTATAATTATTTTATGTTGCACCATTAGTTGGCACTTAGATATTATAAATTTAGTGGGCCCCTTGATTCTTTAGCCTTCATGTAGTAAAGGCAAAGTCAGATGATGTAGACTCATACATGTGGAATATTGACACATCCTTAGGGCCTTGCTAATATTGCCAAAAAATTCTTATGGACCATTGGTGTGGGTGAGTGTTGAGCTATTAATGGTGTGCATTTTTTAACCCTCATCCAAGTTTAATATAATGACATGCACATTGGATAAGATGTAGAGTAGATATAAAAATACTAGTACACTATTACTTTGAGGCAATATGACTTGTTTGGTGTGTCCTACTACATAAAAAATAATAATTATTGTATCCATCTGATTTAATTACATCTGATGGTTCATATACCTCCTTTACATTTTCAGAATAACATCTTTATATTCTAAAAATGACATCTTTATATTCTAAAAATGACATCTACATTTTATTGTAGAATTTATCAATTCCTCCATGTCAATCTAGTGGGCTCCATAATTTTTTAAGCTTGTCTTCATATATGTAGCTATAAATTATTGTTTCATGCACTCACCAACCTCAAATATCACCATTAAAATAATAATAAAAGTGATAGATGTGAATTATCAAGCTTTGAAGGAGAATTCAAGGCACAATCTATCCCACTATGGTTCTTGTGTGTTTGTTTCAAGGAGTTTCTATTCAATTATTTATTTTTGTTGAATTCTAGAGTTTACAAATGTATTCACACATCTGTGAGATATGTCATGTACATGTTTTTACTTTTTGTAAAGTGTAATTTTATCTTTAACTCCTTTCCATATGTATTTCTTAGACCTCAAGAAGCATCTTGCACTTACACAACTTGCAAATTGCTTGCAAGGTTCTACTTTCTACTAAAGTCCAACTTGGTGGAATTTAAAAAGTCTAATTCACTTCTAGATACTTGCATGCCTACATGAAAAATCAACTTTTTTCTACCATAAATTTACATGTGAACTTCACCTACAACACTGCATGTCTCATAATTCCACAAATGACCTCTCAAACGAATGTGTTAAGACATGGGAAGCCTCCCCAACACCATTTTATACATGTTCCCTCTCATAAACATGGTTTATGTAAAAGGGCATATGGTTTTTGATGCAAGGGACATGGTTTCAAGTATGATTCCATGTGAAAGATGATGCGACACACATGGGCGACATGCAAAATTATTGAACATTCATATTTTCCCACTTAACAAGGTTAAAGTGTTTTGATTAATAGGGAAAAATAGGTTTTGAATGGACCGGGAACCCTTTATAGTAGAACAAACAAAATGCTGCTAAAAATATATGCCATAGAGTACAAAAAAAAAGCCCACAAAAAAGAAACTAAGGCAAAAAGAGTGTTGAACAAGAGAAACAACATTTTATAAGACTTTAGGGGTTAGTTGATAAGACAGTTTTCTAATTACAAGTGTCTCACATATGTTCTTGTGTATAAAATAATCAAATTAAGACTCTATAAATGACGAGGAAAGTTTATAAATCAAGGAAAGGGGTGGTATAGTAAGGTTTTTTCTACAAGATAATGTCTATGTGACAAGTTTTAATATTTAAGGTGGGGATTTGAACCTAGTTACTATCTCTCACTTGTCACACTTGCCAACATGATTGTAACAAGATTAGATGAATACATAACAATATTATAGTAAATTACAAAAAATTTGTAATGTTATTCATTTTTTTCATGTGGGTTATACTAATTTGTAAGGGAAAATAAAGTTTGTTACTTGCAAGTTTCCCTATTCTTTGAATCATTCATCGAATTTTGGGTATAGTTACTTAAGTTACTTGAGTTTAATTGGTTATTTCTCATTAATTTTCATATTATAAATACCTTAGGGAACACCTCCCCTAGCGTTTTAAATCCTAAAGATGAAGATGGGTTTACTCATTCACAAACATTGGTCTACTCATGCCACTATTTAAGCATAAGTCCTACCCATTACCTTTGTTGGAATTTTGGCCTTAGGTTTTGGTGTTAATATTTAGGATTGGTGAAGATACATGTTTGAAATCCAAAACTTAGACTAAAAATTATCCCAAAAATTTATTATGTGGAGTACATGAGGAACCTTTGAGTAGTTGGAATTTGAGAGTTTTACTTGTAAAAAGGGTGAATGGTATGTACCCTATATTTTAGCAATTTTTACCCTTAGTTTGTACATAATTGATTATTGTTGGGAGGTAATCCTTTGGATAGAATACCAAGAGTGATTACCTTAGTAGGAAAAATTGTTTTTACCCAAAGAGTTGTAGTCAATCAAACAACCTCTATGACCATTAAGGTTTACCTTTAAAAACATAAGAAATTGTAACATTTTGGGCCCAATTACTTAGATCGCAGAGTGATATATATCTATTTTTGCAACTAAAAATTTGCATAAAATATATATAAATCCATGAACATAAAAATTCAAGAGTGGAAACATAAGTAGTCAATTTTAAACCATAAGTATAAAACTACTTCCCAAGAGAGATTGAATAGTTGAAGTGGACATGTAAGATGTCCATACCACTATTTCCAATATATAATACCAATTGGATCAAGTCACTTGAAGTATATGGAAAGTATAGTTTGAGCGAATGAGTTCTACACTCATTTTTTTGGCTAGTGTAGTTTAGTTTGGTTCAATTCAAATTACACCAATAAATAATGTTCTTTAGGTAGCTTATGACACCATTCAAAGCCCTTAAAGATTAACATGACCAAATTTGATGGTAAACAAGTAGACACATGGTTAGGCATGATGGTATGTTACTATAAGTTCCTGAAAATGAACATGCATACATAATAGTTTAGTGATGAATTGATGGCCTAGCTCATGAACCCCTATGACATAAAAAATAGATAGAACTCATATTCAACCATTTTTGCCTCAATGGAAATCCTCTTAAGACTCTTCTTTGGTTTTTTTAGTTAGCTTATGTCCTTTGTAAAGATTTTACAGTTTCTTTCTATTTTTAAATTTATGTTTTTGGATTATAATTGCAAGTTCATTCGTTTAGCTATTATTTCATATCAATAAACTACTTTCCAACCTCAATGAACCATTTTTTTCCAAGTGGAGCAAACACGTGTTTAAAATTTAGAGAATTTTGTCCACATAAAAGAGCTAAAATCTTAAGAATTTTTATCTAGTTTTGTTTCCACACAGTAGTATATTTAAAATTTTATGATCACCCATATCTTTGAACCTATATTGTAATAATTTAATCACTCATTTTTACCATAGGAACATCTTTGAATCTCTTATTAGTAGAATTTTACACAACCACAACTAGATCTATTTTATTTAGTATTCAACCAAGTTTTTGTGTTTTTCTCTTGTTTACACTAATAAAAATTATTCATAGTCGAAGAAGGAGAATATATTATACTTACTAGGTCTTTGAGGATAATTTTCAATTCCAAAATTGCTAAAAGTCTTAGATATTTATAGCTCAAGCGTGCTTTTTCATTGGACTTAATTTGGTTAGATTTTTTTTATTTCATAGATTTACTTTGTTAGTTGTATGCATGTTGAAATTAATTTGGAGTTAAGGTTTATTATAGGTTCTAAATCTACTCTAGGCCTTATACATTTTAGTACCAAGTGTTGGTTTAGATTAGATTAGTGAGAAAATTATAGCTTAGATCAATTTAACGTTATTTTCTTCAAACCTAGCGAAGAAAAATATTAGTTCAAACCTTTCATTAGATCACATAAAAATAGACGTCATTTTTAAATTTCATTCACAAACCAATAAGAAACTAGTAACTAAAAGTCAAACACAATCTAGTTGTTAAAAGAAAAAGAGACTTTATTTATTTATTCTTCATACTTTTTTAAATCTCTTATTCTCTCATTTACTAAATACGTGTGAGAAACAAAAAAATATAATTTTTTATTCATTGAAGTAACTTAGTAAAAAAAATTACTTTTTAATAGTGGTTTAATTATAATATTAATTACATTGGTTTCCAAAATTAAAAATAAAAATTAACATTCATTTAGTTAATTTTCAATATTGTTATCATAATTACATTAGTTTACATTGACAATTGAAAACACCAAAACATAAAATATGATAGAAAAGAATAAAAATATTATTAAATAGATTTAGTCCATTGTCATTCAAGTAATATTGTTCCAAAATCACTCAAAATATTAAATAAACAATCCTTTCAAAATTCAAACTTTACAAACATTCAACATTCAAAACCATATATTCAACATCTATTTCATAACAATGGAACGATCAGTGAGCGAGAAAGGAAGAGGGGGGGTGTTTTGAAAAAAAATGTAGCTGAGGATGATGGTGAGGCCGATTCAGAGGATGATGTTGAGGTTTTTGAGCTCTATGATGGATTGTGTCTTTGTTTTAACCTGCTTAGCTTGAGGGAGAAGTTGTCTCTTCTTGGCTCTATGTGGGTTGTTACTTCCGCTATTGTGCCGTGCTTTTCAGTCCCGAGAGACCCTCAGACTACTTCTATGGGGTTTCTTTGTTATGCGAAGAGGGAGATGTTGTTGGGGTTTCAGCTCTGGATATTTCCTTTGTTTCTGCCCTCGCTGGGCATTTGGAATATATTGTTGTCCATCATAAGTCTTGTTTTGCTTTTGGTGTGTCGGTCCCTAGCCATCGCTTGCCCTTCATTAAGCGCTTATGTTTCGTAAACCTTGGTTTTTCGCAAGGCCTTTGCTATGTTCTTGCTCTTTGTTTGTTTCACCTCTCTATAGAGGTTAGCAATGCTTGTGGAGATATAGGGGAAGTTCTTTGCTATTTTTGTGGCTTGTTGCCTGCTCTTGGTGCGAAAAGTTACATTGTGTGCCTTCACGTTACTCCTGTGGAGTTTTCTTGATTAATATGCATTATTGTTCTACAACGTCTCCTTGAGGGTGATGGCTTGGGTGAGGTTAATGGGCTTCTTGTGCTTGGTTCCTACTTCAAAGTCTTTGTTCTATTTTTTTCTTCTTCCATGAGCTGCAACATTCCTTCTATGCTTCTGTCAGTGGCTGCTGATTTGTCAACTATGGTGGACCTTTGGGCTAGGTCTTTGGATGTTTTCTCAGTGTTTCTAGCTATTATTCTGTGTGTTGGAGGGAGGGTGGTTGGTAGAAGTTCCTTGAGATGTTCTCTCTGGTGCCCTCGTAGGATTTTGAGCTCCTTATGCTTTGTTCTTCAGAAGTGTCTCTTTGAGGGAGACGGTTTGGGTGAGGTTATTGGGATATTTGTGCTTGGTTTCTACTCCAAAGACTTCGTTTTGTTTCTACTTTTTTCCATGGATAGCTATGTTTTAGCTGTGAATCTGTTGGATATCATTGATTTGATGACAATGGTGGACTTTTGGGTCGGATCACTGGTTGTCTTCTCTGTGTTTCTTGTTGCTAATTTGTTTGCTAGTAGGAGGCTAGTTGTTAGAAGTTTCTTGAGTTGCTCTCTATGGTGCCCTCACAGGTATTTGAGGTATTCTTCCCTTTCAAATACATGTTTCGCTGCTTTGCTTGGGTTGTGTGATTTTTCCCCATCTTTATGGGTGCTCTACTTTGTTTCCCTGCTCTTGCTTTCGGCTATTTTTATCTTGTTTATAGACTCGGGGATCATCGGGGTTAACGAGATTTTTATTGTCTTGGAGTTGCTCGTCCTTGCTTCAGTGGGTTTCAAGGTTATGGTTGTCTTTCAGAATTTGGCCTCTAGAAGGTTTGTTTTTGTGGATTGCTTTCTATTTCTCTAGTTTTCCTTAGTGCATAGAGTGTATGGTCTTTGTTGGAGATGTCCTGCCTTTGTCGACTTGTAGGGTGTTTTTCTTTAACTATCTGTGTTATGATAGTTGCTTTGTTTTGTATGATCCTTTGGTTGTGGTGGGGGGTTTATCATGCTCGTTTGTTGATACTTTTGTGCTTTGGTGCCACTAAAGAAGGTTTGTTCAAGGGTTATAATTTTTACAATGCTTATGAATGTTGCTTTGTGTTTCTGCCTCAAGAGGCTTGGGGTTTGCTTAAGGAGGTGGTTGTGTTGGCCTCAAGTGGAGTTGCTATTGATTCTATGGTGGATATGTTGAACCTGTGGTACAAGGTTTCTTTTGAGGCCCTCTTTGAAGGATAGTTGGTTCCTTTAGTGATAAGATTGTAGATTGCCCTCAAGGGTGTTCTGCCTGTTATTAAAACTATGGTGGATTTGCTAAAAGTGTGGTTCAAGATTACCTTTGAGGTCCTCTTTGAAGGATTTTTGGTTCCTTTTATGACGAGATTGCAGATAGTACTCAAGGGTGTTGTAGACTCCCTTGTTTCAAGAATCTCTTTAGTGGGATGGATTTCAAAGTTCTTGTTGAAGGCTCTGAGTTTTTTGTTGCTTTCAATTGCTAAGCTTTCTCTCTCTATTGGAGTGTGTTTTTTCCTATTAGCTCTTCAGTTGGTGTCTCCTATTAAGGTGGAGTCCTCTCCTTTTGAGGTGGAGACCTCTCATATGGAGGTGGAGATGGGTTTTAAGGGTTTCGTGGGTGGCTCATGCTTCTTCTGCAGGTCTTCTCCCTTGTTGCTCCAATTGAGGTGGAGACCCTTCCTATTGAGGTGGAGTTTGGGTTTGTCGAGGAGTCTTTGTGGTGGTGGATTAGGTACTCTTATTAATTTCTCCTATAGAGGTGGAGAGGAAAATTGGTTATTGGAGAGGTTAAGTTATGGTTCTAAAATTTGGTTTTCCGAGAAACAGGATTACTGCCAGTTGGTTATTTTAAAGAGTGTAGATGGTCTCAATATTTCTAAAAATGCTAATCTTATGGTGGTTCGGAATTTGGGTGGTCTTGCCCACCCTAGGAGAGGTTTTTGTTACCATTGAAGTTAGCCTTGATTGGAGGGAAATCATCTCTCAGATTGGTGACTATGGGGATTTGCTAGCTAATGCCAATTATTGGCATTGTTCCTGTTTCGTTTCTTGATATGGCTGCCCTACTCTTTTTGTCATTTTATTTTTATATTCTAGATTGCTATTTCCAAATAGCTCTATTATGGTGGAATTGATAAATGGTCTTCATGATATTAAGAACTCTAGCAGTAATCTCTAGTTTTTTATTAAGTATAGTGGTTTTATGATTACAGTTCTGTTATTTGGCCTGAGTGCCACCTTGGACATGTTTTTTATTGTTGGCCGGTGGGGCTATTTTATCCACCCTATTTTATTTTTTAAGTTTTGTTTGTAACCATGGGATCAGGGCCCTTCCCCTACTTATCTAATCAAAAAAATTCAAGACCATTCAAATATTCTGACCAACAACTCTTGAACATATTACAAGTTATTCAAAAAAAAACATTTAAATTAGGTAGATTGAAGTAAATTATAACCTCCCACTTGAAATTTGTAGGTCACATTTGACATCTAACACTAATGTGTCCTAGGTGAAGGATAGATCTAGTAGAGATAACCTTAAGAGTGTTGAAGGATATGTTACCTACTCCTACAAATCTCATGGTTGAAGAGTAAACAACTATCCTTGAGCAAATATAAATAGATAACTTGCTTGGAGGAAATCAAGATAACCCATCTTAATGAGATATTTGAACATGTGATGCTCATATAGATTCTCTCCTTTGTTAAACCCACCAAAAATTAACAATTAAATAAAATTTTCATAATTATTGAGCATTGCAAGAAATTCCACATTAACCCTTCTAGGAGATTAACACATTAATTAGATTTACATAAGTTTTAGCAAAATTTCAGCATGTAAATAACACATAAAAGAAAGAATGAGAGAGATAGAAGGGATGTCAACCACAAGAAATAGAATGACACATATAGACCTTGGTAAAACCCTTTCAAGAAAAAAACTAGCCTTCAAAGTACTTGACCAATGCATTATTCAACAACAATAAACCTATTCTAATATAATATCAATTTATCACCTCTATGGAGATTAATATCCTCTTCCTTTGATACAAATCCAATAATGTAACTCTAAAAAATTTCCTCTCTAATGTCTCCATCTCAAGCCATCAATATATAGACTTGTGGAGGCCCAAAAAACCATCGTGAGGAATTATCATGGGCCCAAACAAGGTCTCAAAATGCCATGGTAAAATCCATATGACCCGCACTCCATTATTTATCATTTACCACATTTAGAAAGATGATTTATGATGTATCATAACATTCATCCTAAGTGATTTAAGATTCCTAATCCACTTTGTAAACTCCATCTTAATCATGCTCTTACATGTCATAGTATCTCTTACACCATATATTTATCATAGATGGAACCTACACGTCCTTCGTGAAAAATATTCTTTTACAAATATATTCACACATTTAAATTACAAAATAAAAATAAATAAAACATGTCATAATGGCCAAGACATAGAGTGGAATGCCCCATTTCATTAGGACATGAAATAAGAAAAGTTAAATAATCTAAACATTAGGACTTGCAACATGTATGGCACACCTAATCCCAACATGTTTGAGTTAAATGAAAAAAAATTAATAGCGTCCACATAAAAACCAAATTCTAATAAAACACTAATGACATCCTCCATATACTCCTTCTATTTAAAGAGAGTGGTCCACCTCCCTCACCACCACTAGAGCAACTTTTGACATGTAAGAAAGAGTAATCTTGCTACATATTTGAAGAACATAAACTATTGTGTGTGAAATAGCTTTGGATAAGACAATCACCTTGATGTTCACAAGGTTTTGGATGATAAGTGTGTCACTTTTTCCAACTTTATTTTAGAAGTTTTAGAATTCCCATGTTGTCTTTTGTGTATATGGTATTACCCAAGAATGTCTAGGTGGACATAATTTACAAAATCCCTTGAAGCTAGATTCTTAACATCTCTAATGACCTAAAATATAAGTTCTTACAACTATTTTAGATATGCATAGTAATTGAATACATTTCCCAATTTGAGGGGGTGTCAAATTTCATAAATAGAATCTCAAATTCATCTCTTAAAATTTATTTCATCTTGGGGTTAGAAAGAAATATTTAGGTGGAGATAAAAATGTATAACCCACAAACTATGACATATAATATTATGATAACATTATTGGTAAATGAAAAGCTACGAACTTGCAAAAAAGTTTAGGGACTCTAGATTATTAGTAATTCCCTAGAAGAAGGATTCAATAGATTGAGAAAATAAACCCACAAGTATTTATAGTTTATCAAGGGAGGAGTTAGCTAAGAAGAAGGACAAGAGAATCTATTTAACTATTATTAAAATTAGGGAAAAATGTATAGTTGTAAATAATAAATGTTGTATATCATTGATTTATTAGGGAAACTTGTAATATTTGGTTATGGAGATAGCCACCCAAGATCTAGAGGCCCAATGGAAAGCACAAGATATTTAGAAGATCAACATGAAAAGATTAAAATATATTCCCATAAAAGAATGCAAATAGAATGAATGTACAATGTATGAGAGACCCTTGGTTATATAGGCCAAGTTGAGACATGTTAGACAACATAATACTATGAAAAGTGTCTTAATTTTATGAAATGATACATAAAAATATAAGCATTTTATGTGAACACTAACTAAACTTAAGTTATAAGGTCTGAAACGAACCCCATAGTCAGCCTGGGTGATATCCGAAGCATAAATAAGGTATATATTGTAATGCCCCGCCAAGTAACCTTAAAAGAAGTTGCAATTAACATCATAAGCGAACCAATTTTTTTTTATAAAGTGCATTTAACATACACATTCACTTACTAATTAACAACAACCTCTAAGGCTACAAGGTTAGGATTTACTTAAACCCACACATACATATTACATATAACCATAGCTTTATGAACTTTATGAAATAACCATCATACATCATAAGAATACCACATAACATAATAAAATAATCAACCAAGATACAATCTCATAAACATTATCTTAAACCAATAGTTACATCACTCATTCTCAGAATGAGGCAATAGTACAAATGTATTACAATTACATAACTCCACCTCTTAGAAAAGAGGGATAAAATATCATATATAAACTAAAATATTACAATGCAAGGAATTACAACAAGAACCACGAGCTGTCCATCTGGATGTCTCGCCACCAAGTACTGAAGATCGATGGGGACCCAACGGTTTTGGTGCATGTTCCACCCAACCAATGTGGTACCCGAAGGCCCACCCCCCATGCTAGGAGATAGTAACAAAGTAACATGGACAAAGATTCTACTACCTCTAACCAAAGGCAGACTCAAACTGACTCATACTATTATAACCAACCAAATGAATTAACAAGTACAACTCATTCACCATACAAGTATGAATCAAGTACAACTCAAGTACAATACAAGTACAAATCAAATACAATACAAGTACAAATCAAGTACAATACAAGTACAACTCCAACATCACTGACATAGGTCACATTGCTTCCAGACATAAAGTAGATCAAGTATGTTCAAATAACCATACATATAAAACAATTAACAACAGTTGTCCTAGATAGAGTGTCATCACAAGGTTTGTCATGAGATCTCCTCTGGGCATTCTTCATAGGCTCCGGCACAAGTAATCCTGATGGCCTCAACCGAATCCCGACACTCATACTCACTCATGCAGAATCAACTACCTCTCGCAAGAACAAGATAGTTGATCTTGCCATTCCAGGCCTTCTCACTCATCCCAAGTCTAAACAAGCCCTTGTGTCTATGAGTGAGGATTAAATTATCTTGATTAGTGTGAACTGCATCCTAATCATTTAAGTACATTAATTTAATTATCACTTGATTAACTCACTTCTAAAGGTTACCCGGTTTACCACTTTGGGCTCCGGCCCCTATCAAAAGCCACTCTTCTAATAGACAACGCACTCACAACCAATCACCAAGGGAAACACAAGTGCATACAAACTAGGCATCATAACCACTCCAACACTAGGAGGATACAAATAACAGAAACTCACTCCAAACATTTTGGAGGCAACAATCACATAGTCCACTCCTTTTACAGGAGGTACAAAAGATCTCACTCCAAACATCTTGGAGGCAACAACACATAGTCCACTCCTTTCACAGGAGGAAACAAATAAAAGAACTCACTCCCAACATCTTGGAGGCAACAACACATAGTCCACTCTTTTCATAGGAGGCAACAAAATGAAACCACATAACAAGGTCACTCCATACAAGGAGACACGGATCCCATAATCCGCTCCTAAACCAAGGAGGTGCAAACATCCCCGGTCATGAAAATCAGGTAAAATTGAAAAGACGCCATGCACTACCCAAGGGAAAACAACTGGATGGCATAAATATTCAACAACCCTTATCCTCTAAGTTCTTCTGGAAGACTTATAATTTAGGACTAACACTAAATCCCAAAACCAACAATGCAACTTGACGACATAGCAACAAAAGCATTCAAGTCATTAATCAAATCTAATATTTGGATTTCCTAAATCCATGCCCATTCAATAGGTAGTGTTGACAAGGTCAAAGACACAATAACTCGATCATCTAAAATACTCATAACCTCTATTTCCCTTTTCATTATTGGAAATCTAAAACAATTAAACTTACTTCCCTTTACTAAATACAGAGAATTAAATCCTTTAAGATAATCATGAGGAAGATACTACTTTTGGATATACTAAATCCATATCTCTTTCATAATCCAATCACAATGATTCAATTAATCTAAATAGAAATTAATTAAATAATATAATTGATTGTCTCATCAATAAAACAACTTCTTAATTTACTTTTAAATCGACACAAATCCATGCAAATAAACTCTTTCCATTTTCTAACAAAATCTTACATCTCATTCAATTTTCTATTTAAAATATTCAATTACTTTAATATAATAACATATTGTTTCTCTATCCATTTTCCATATACAATAAGCAATCCATTTTTAAACCTCTAATCAATAATATATTGCATGCATCTCATATTAATAATTGAAAATACTCATGGATATATATATATATATATATATTTCAATATATTTTTTTCAATCATATTAACAAAATAAATATTTCCTTTTAAATCAAGTAATTACTTCTATTAAAAAAATATTTTTTTCTATACATTTTCTACGCATATTAATCATTTCTTTTAAAACATTAATAATACCCAATTTGCAAACAACAGAATAAAATAAGATAAAATATCATTTATTCTCTCAAATGGATATATACTTTCAATATATATATACTAAATATAAATTAATATATTTAAATATATTTAATCATTAACATATCTTCTATTCTTTACAGAATATCAAATTGTTTAATTCAAAATAAAATATCCCTTATCATTAATTTTCCAAAATATATATATATTTTTCCAATTAAATCAAATTAATAATTGGATCTTTTACACATGAATTTAAATTCCACAATTAAATTTTAAATTATGGATTCTTTAAATCAAATATTTAACTCCTTCAATTAAATTTTAACATGCCATTTTAAAATAAACAATAATCTCCCATACGTTTATAATTTTAATTCCACTAATCTAATATACAAATTTTATTTAAAATAATATAAATAAACATAATACTTTAATATTATATATTATAATATAAAATATTATTAAATAATATTTTAATATTATAATAACAATACATAAAATATTAATATTTATAAATATCAATTTATTATTATTTTATCTTCAAAGCAGTCATGGGAAAATAACTTAACAGCAGTCTCATGTTTCAAGCATAACTCAAAAACTATGCTGTGGGTATTTGCAATTTTTTGATAGGGATAAGAAAATTTCAAAATGCAAAAACCCTTTAAATTTCCTGACAACCCAGTTTGTGAAAGTGGAGTTATAGGCGACGCAACCAGACCATTTTACCATGAAAAATATAACTATACTGCAGATTTTAAAATCCGTTTTTTAATAATAAACAGAGGGTTTTATTTTCTAAAATCATTCTAAATGCATTGTTCAATCTCTATGTTTGATTTTCAATAACAACACAATCTATTTCCCCAAATAGTTTAAATTCAACTGAGGTTTTCACAATTTTCACTCAAGAATTTTCACAAACAAAGGCTGTAAATTTATTTAATTCTTTTCTTCTAATATCAAATTTATTTTCTAAAACAGATTTAACAAACAAATCTTTAATCACTACTATTTAAAAGAAAAACAATTAAGACAATAAAACACAAAGAGGAAAACCTGGTACAATAAGCTACAGGAAGAGATGAATTTCTGATGCAAGCCTCCTCCAAGGATTTCCTGAATTTTTTTCAATCCTCCAATGAAACCAATCCAAAATCCAACAAATGCAAACAATCTTTCCTTCAATCAATTCTACAATCAAACTTTCTTCAAACCCTTGTGCAAATTTTCCAAAATTTATTCCCTGCTGTAAAAATGTATTTTTCTAAAAACTTTCTGCCCTAAAATTAAAACATGTATTATTTATAAATCAAAAAATACCTAATACAACCCTAATTCACATTACATGCAAATTAGAAATTTCAATTTCAATTTCAATTTCAATATTTACAACCCTAATTCACATTACATGCAAATTAGATATTTCAATTTCAATTTCAATTTCACTTTTCGAAAACCCACTTTCAATTTAAAATGCAATTTCAAATAATAAATTAATTTTCAAAGTTGCAACTAATTTCCCAAATAAACATTTAATTACAATTTCTAATTTAATTCCCACACGTTGAAATTAAATTCCAAATTAAATTTTAATTCTTTTATTTCCTTTCATTCTCTTGCATCACATTTAATTATTTAATAACTAAATTCAACCCCCTTGGATTAAATTTAATTAATTAAATAATTTAAATATAATTAATTAATTTAAATATCAACTTTTATCCACATTGCATTATTTAAATTAAATAACCATCAACATGATTTAAATGCAATTATTCTAAATATTTATTTCCAAATCAAGAATTCTTCAGAACTAAATAACATTAAAGCAAGACAGACAATGACTCGACACACTAAGGCTAGGGTGTAAATTTGACACATGTTACCTAGCTACTATCTCCCGTTCAACTTAACCGTTGGATCGACACGCTCAAACCTGTGAAACCAAGTGGAGTCGGTGTCATGTACCTGCAATCCTGCAACCAAGTAAACAACATCATATAATATATCCAGCATATAATACACACCGTGAAGAAGGAATTACGGATTCGTAGGGCGCTCGCAAGGGAGTGATGCGAAATCGTCATCTTCACCAATACACTCATCGAAACTGACACTTCCATCATAATCTAGGAATCTCATAATAGCATCTCATGTTAACTCTTCAACATCATTAATCCATAATGCATGTGAAACAAAATCAGATAACTACATCCCACAATAATAGTTGTCGCTCAATAGTAGCGATCAAAACATCATAACAAAATGTATCCAGTATCAAAGTAACTGCAACCAAACATAGCATAAAGCAACTTGAACAAAAAGCAAAACAGAGGGGTATTACATATATAGGAGGCAGTGAGTCTTGTTTCATCATCATATTGCAAATTATTTTCTCATTGGAGATATTTGGAGGTTTTCTCCCTCAAAGTGGCTTGTTATTCTCTGTTATTATCAAGTATTTGTAGCATATTTTCTATCATATTATTCTATTGTGTAAGTTATTTCATTATAAGTAGTATCAAAGCATGATCTTGGCATCATAGAGGCAAGGCATTTTCTTATATTGGAGGTCATTTTGGGAAGATCACATCTCTCAAATTTTAGTGAACTTTCTTTTATTTTTAAAGGGATTTTGAAGGAAATATTCAAGAAGTTACAGTCCATATTTTAGAGGAATTAGAGCATAATTGAGCGATTTATTACAAAATCAGGGTTTCTTCCCAATTTATTTGGAAAGTGCATATCTCCCAAATCCTATAGAATTGGTTTCTAATTTTTAGTGAGTTTTTGAAGAAATAATAGAAGAGTCTACAATACAAATCGTATAGAATTTGAAGCATAAATAAGTGGTTTATTGCAAAATTAGGGTTTCTATAAAACTCACTCTCAAGGCTACAAATCACCTAATTTTTGGGATATTTTTTGGGAAAGTTTGACCTAGGCCTTGGTAAGTTATAGTATTTTTTAAAATTTATTTGTGTGATTTATTGCGAAATTATTTTCTACCATCATGATAGGGCCTGCAACAAGAGGTGAAAAGAATGCTACTACACCAGGGAAATGTTCAGAGAAGGATGAGGTATAAATTGAGGCCATTAACCCTAATAATATTAGCATTGTCAAGAGTGATGTTTCATCATTATAAATGAAGATGATTGAAGAAATTCCATCAATAAAAAGGGACATGAAAAAGGACACATGAGTGAATTGAAATCACTTATTCAGGGTATGAAGTATAAGGGAGAAGATTCACCTGATAAGGAGGAAGACAATGCTTTTGTTGGACATGAATTATTTGGGCTTGACTCAAATTTCAAGAAGGATCATCCCTTTAATAATCTCATGCCTAGGCAATTCATACCTAAGTTGGATATGAGAAAGTTTGATGGCTTTGCCAAATGGAGTAGTTCTTTGATCTTCATCATGTTCCTAGTCAACAAAAGGTAATTGGGAATAATATACCTACTTAGACAATATTACTCGAGCTCAATGAAGAAGGAAGAATCATATTGGAAATAGATTTTATTCTTCAGAAATGCACAAGAAAGCTAAGGACTAGAACACTCACTTGGTATCTCATCCAATGGAAGAATTTACCAATTGAAGATTTTGCATGGGAGGATAGGAGTTCATTTAGAAGCATCCAAAATTGATTAGCATTGAGGACAATACTTTTCTAAAGAGGGGGCATGTTACACCCTTAATATTAGTGTACATATGGTTATGAATAGTCAGCTTGTGGTTATCTTAACTCTTAATTAAGTCATATTATCATTATTATATTTTTATTTAGTTAATTAAGTCAGACTAAGGCTTATATAGGGCTAGCTGAGTTAGCCTGGGTGATATCCTATGCATAAATAAGGTATATATAGGAGGTAGTGAGTCTAATTTCATCATCATATTGTGAATTGTGTTCTCATTAGAGATGTTTGGAGGTTTTTCCCCTCAAATTGGCTTCTTATTCTCAATTATTATCAAGTAGTCGTAGCATATTTTCTATCATATTATTCTATTACGTGAGTTATTTCATTACATAAACTAATTGTTCCATTTCATTCACAAAAAATCATCAAGTTGTTGCATATAAATTTATTCCTCAAGATCCCCATACAAGAAAACAATTTTAACATCTATTTGCTCAATTTCAAAATCACAAGTTGCACCAATAGATAAAAGGAATCTAATAGGAAGTTAAGTTAGCAACATGAGAGAAAATTTCACCAAAATCAACTCCCTCTCTAAGAGTAGTCCTTGGCCACCAACCTAGCCTTGTACCACTCTAATCAACTGTCTGCACCAAATTTATTTTTAAATACCCACTTGAAACCAATGAGATTTCTTCCTTTGGGAAAACTAAAATAATCCCAAGTACCACAACTATCCAAATCCATCATCTCCTCCTATATGCTCTACATCCAAGAATCACTATACTTTGAAGAGAGAGCCTCCTTGAAAGATATAGGTTCATCGTTTGTACTTAACAAATAAAATAAACAACAAAAATCTAATCTAGTGGGCTATACTTGTCAATTAGATTTTGTTGTCTTGTGGACATTCTCAAGGTAGGAGTAATGGGTTATGTTTGTTCTTCTATATGATCATCTTGCACACCATCTGAACTCTTTGAACCCTCTTCTTGTTCTCCATATTTTGATCTATATGATTGTTCTCTCACAAGCTTCTATTTTTATCTCAAAGTGCAATATTTGAGTCTTTCTTTCTCCTTTGGTTTTTATTCACCTGAATAAGCTCTAAAATCCCTAAAAATTGCATCTCTAGAATAAATAGATTTTTGGGTTAGAGGATTCCAAAGCTTATAACCTTTTACATTCTCATCCTAACTTGTGAAGATGTATTTCTAAGCTTTTGGATCTAATTTAGATCACTTTTATTAAGGCACCTGAACATAATCCTCATAACCAAATACCCTTAAATGCGAAACAAAAGTATTTTTACCTATCCACACTTGATAAGGAATTTTATTAACAAGAGTTGAACAAGTATGTCTATTAATCAAATAATAAGCAGTACTTACAACCTCTACCCAAAAGCATTGATCTAGCTTTGCATCGCTTGACATACTTATAGATCTCCCTATTAAGGTTTGGTTTATTATTTTTGCTACCCCATTTTGTTGAGGAGTATAAGGTGTAGTCTCCTATCGAACAATACATGTATTCTTACATAACTCATAAAATTCCCTAGAATAATATTCCCCACCATTGTCATATCTCAACACCCATAACTTATAATTTATTTTCTTCTCAACTAAGACTTTAAATTCCTTAAACTTACTGAAAACCTCAACTTTAGCATGCATAAATAGATCCAAGTGTATCGAGAGACATCATCAATGAATGTAACATAATATCGATATTTTCCAAAAGAATCATCTATTGGTCCAAACACATCCAAACTAATGATTTATAATAATCTCTTAGCTTTATTAGCTCCAACAAGAAATGGTGATCTATTTTGTTTACCAAAAATACAAAGAACATAAATCATTTTTACCAACGAAATAATTAGAAACATCATCAACTAACTTTAAATTAAGAATAGTCCTTAGACCTTTTTCATTTATTTGACCCAAATAATGGTGTCACAACATACATGTATTTTTAATGCCAATCACATTGGTATAATTACAAAAAGTGGAGGCATTAATCCTAAATAAAGTTCCAATATGAGATACTTTATCAATCACCAAATTTTCTCTTACCAACTTGTAATTAGACTTGTCAATTATCACATGCATTATAGACTCATTTAACTTGGATACAAAAGGTAAGTTTTTTGCAAAAGTTGGAATATGTAAAACATCATCAAGAGTTTTAACTCTCCCATTACTAAAACACAATTTTACCTTTCCCTTACCAACTATTCGCTCGGTATTATTATCACCAAGGAAAAATTCTCCTCCATCATAAATTGACTATGTAGAAAACTACTCCTTGTGAGGAGTCACATGGTAGGAGCAACGTGAGTCAATAATCCATACATCGTTACTAATAATATTATCTAAAATAAATAGAGCATAATTATTACCATCATCTGAGGACTTTTTCATTAATCTACACTCTTTTTTTGTTTTTATATTCCTTTTTTATATGACCCCTTTTACTATTTACCACATATTATAGATGGTGCTATAGTAATTGGCGATGGCTCTTAAGAAAGGTTTTGATGTTGTAAACTCAAGTTCGAGCCTTACAAATTTTTAATCTCAGTCGAAATTATTTATGTATATATGTGTATAATTCGGGGTGTATGTCTGATAGTTGGTATTTGATTGTACTTCGATGTTTAGATCTTTTGTTTGGCATTCGATGACTTTGATTTAAGTGTTATTCGAATGGTTATTGCATGCCTGATAATAGATATTTTGTATTATCTGCAACATTCGATGAAATATAAGGTAGTGTTCACTCACTTATAAAACTGTCTGTCTTTCACAGTTCTTCGTATACTTATTTCTTTTACTCTTTATGATGAATTCATATCTTACATAGTTTTAGAAGAAAAGTCCCATGTATATTTAATAAAACATCTATATTACTTAAAGGAGTCCTAATTGGTACGTGGGCATATTTGAAACTTAAAGGTTAAGAATATTTTCCTTAGTATATGTACTATATGCATTATTTTATAATGAGGAAAGCTTAAGCAGTAATATTATTTATTAGTTAATTATTTAGAAAGAAATTAAAGTAGTAATATTATTTATTAGTTAATTATTTTGTAAGAAATTAAAGTAGTAATGTTATTTATTAGTTAATTATTTAGTAAGAAATTAAAGTAGTAATGTTATTTATTAGTTAATTATTTAGTAAGAAAGTAAAGTGGTAATGTTAGTTATTAGTTAAGAATTGGTATTATGGTTTCTTTCGCAAAATATTAAGAGTCTCATATTTGATTTATTGGTATGAGGATATCATATTGTTCATTTTTTATTTATTTATTGTAATATTACTTCAACTAGAATGGCCGAAGTTGTTTTTATTATACTTATTTTATATCATGATTCTTATAATAACGAGATTCAATTGACTATAACCTTATTTTTTAATTTTAATCTAGTTCAGTCAATTATTGTTAATTTTCATCTTGCACAAAATTAGTTACCTTATATTGTTGAATTGATAATAGATGATGATTTAGGATGTAACGTTTACACGTTTGGTTGTATTAAATGATGTGTTGAGTCACTTATAAATTTTATTTTTTTTATAATTTCTTTAATTATTTTAGTGACTTCGTAATGATCGATCTAATAAAATGTAATTGATTATTCATTATCCTTTGTGGTTAATATATATTGAATGTATTCATGCTTTTAAAGGTTGATTCTTGTTGATTTCATTTTGATGTGTCTTCCTCTTGATGTTATTTTGTTTTGAGGAGAGTTTACTTTTTGAATTCATGTTGGAATTTATTTGGAAACCCGAATTAATTTGACTTACCCTCGTTAGTGGGATCTTGAGTAGTTGGTCTTGTTAGGCTTCCAGAGGTGGGGGAAAATATTGCTTTATAATTGGTTTTCATGTGGGCTCTTTTTGAATTATTGTTCTTATACTTAATTAGATTTTGGAGGGTTTTAGCCTTGCACTTGGAAGTTGTTGACTATAAATTTCTAGCGTGAGATGGCGCATGCCTCATTTGGTGTTATTACTTTTGGTCTTGGTGTCTTGTGCAAGTTGGCTTACTCGTTTGTGATTTTGAGTCTTTTGTTGTTAGTAGGGGGAGTGGCTCTTAGTGGGGGTCAGCGCACAAAGTGGCGTACGGGTAACTCATTGAGAGTTTCCATAATCAGTGATAACCTAATAATTTAATTAGGGGTTTTGGGTAGCATCTCATATTAATTCAGATAATTTAGCCTCACTCATGGCTCAAGTGCTCGTTTGGGCTTGGGATGAGTGAGAAGGCTTGGAATGGCCAAGATCAACGACCTTGTCCCTTTGAAAGGTATATTGATCCTGCATGAGTGAGAATGGGGGTCGGGGATCGGTTGAGGTTTCCAGGGTTTAACCAGGTAGGGGGCTGGTAATCTACGAAGATTCGCATTGGGTAACCCATGTTGAGCCTATGTGATGACACTCCTTCCTTTAGCAACCATGATTTTTGTTGTTTCCCTTTTATCATTTTTGGGTCTCTAGAAGCGAAGGTTCCTTGTGTTTTTTTTATGTGTTGTTGGTGTGGTTTATTGTGTTTTGTGATAGAGTCTTGTTAGCCTTGTTTATTTTGATTGTTGTTTTTGGTTGTGGGTCTTTCTTGTCATCTCCTAGCATGGGGGGTGGACTGGCTGGGCTTAACCGGCACACTCTAAGCATCTGACTGCTTAGGTGGTCGGGTATAGGTGGGGCCCTCTTAACTCACCCTTGTCCATTTCGTCAATGCTTTTTCAACCTTAGTCTTTGCAAGTTTCCGTTCCCACAGTATTCCACGTTGCAGTTCAAAAAAAGCAGTTTCCATTTTCATAGCCATTTGCGGTTAACGTTTCCACCGTTTGAAAGAAATCTCCACTCATCCCAATTCTCCAATAGAGTTTTAATTTTATTTAACTGGCTAATCTTAAAAAAATCCAGCAAACTAATTTCACTTGTTTAGGAGGGATTAAGTGAAAAGGGACCCTAAAAATATCCTAACTCCAACCTTTTTCATTTTTTTAATTGCAACCTTAAATTTAGAAACCATAATAAATATAAATATGAAGTGCAACCTTTATGTTACGTAAAAAAATCTAATGAATTAGCATATAAATTAAGTCTCCATATTTATTTTAAATATTTGATAGATGTTATTTAATACATTTTTTTTCAATTTTACATGTTTTTGGTAGAGTTATTATTGGAAGGAGAATATAACTATGAACCATATATTTTATGCAAATCAATATTATTCTAGTATTAAAAAAAATTAAATAATTTTCTTGTTGATATCTTGTTTACTTTGGCATGCATTATAATAGTTCACATGCACATCAAAGTGGGAGAAAATTTTAATGATATATTCATATGCCCTTTTCCATTATTTTTTTGGCACACTTTGACTAGATTATCCTTTGTGCATCTAAGGATCTAACTGAGGATAACACAAGCCTCACAATTTATTAAATTTTGTAATGGTGTTTATAAACATTGGCAATTCATATCGAGGTGTAGATTTGTTAGAAGATAAAAAGTGAGTGAATTCCAAAAATTATTTTTTTGCTAGTGGATTCTTGCAATTATAGGTTTAAACTTGTACACATGTCTAAACCAAAACCAAGAACATTTAGTTTACATAATTTTAAGGCGTTTATAAAATCTCGCTCTAAACCTCCAATACTTGAAATAATGAATATCTACATAGCCCATAACATATTTGTATTATTAAATTTTAAGATAAGCATCACATTTAATTTATTTAATTTTACTATTAATCTTCTCATAAATCTTTTTTTTTTTAAATAAAAAAAAATCATAATAAATAATCAAATACAATAACATTATTAAATGTAAATAATAATTATTAAAAAATATTAAATATATATTTTACTAGAATCATTAACAAATATTAAATATAAATAATAATAATAATAATAATTATAAACATTAACAAATAATAGTAGTTTTAAGATACAAATCTTTTAATTAAAAAACTATTAATTAATCTATACAAGAATAAAAAGAATATTAAATTTCTATTTTCTAGACTCATATTTATAAAGGGGGTTCTTAATATAAAAATTTGTCCTCACCTCAATCTATGCAATAAAATTAAAACTCCAATGGACGTGAGTGGAGATTTCCTTCGAACGATGGAAACGGTAACTGGAAACTGCTATGGGAATGAAACAGTAAATGTGGACTCAACGTGGAATACTGTGGGAATCGAGACTGAGGTTAAGAGCGGGTTAAGAGGGTCCCACCTGTACCCGGCCACCTAAGCAGTCAGATGCTTAGAGTGTGTCGGTTAAGCCCGGCCGGGTGGACCTTAGGGTCCACATGGTCAGGTGGAACATGCTATGCACCCATTGGGTTACCCACCAATGATTGTGATGTTGCAGAGATGTACCAATTGCAGTGTGGTTCCTGAGCTTCGATTGTATTGAAGACTGTTTTGTATTATGTATTATATTCATTGCAGTTGTATCATACTTGTATTGATGTACTCTTCCCATTGATATAAGGGAAGCATTATGTAATGTACTATTGTATTTGTGATGTGTTTTATCTGTGGAAATATGCTCCACAATTGTAATATTGCACTATGTATTCGATATGTAATAAATGATGTATGTATCATTGTCGTCTCAATTGATTATGAATGGATGTATGTTTATCTTTATGCTTTCTCGAGTAGTGTATGTTTCTATCGCTTTATTCTAGGCATTTAAGTAATAATGATGCTAAGTGGTTGGGAACGAACGTGAGTAATGCAACCATGCAACCCCATGGGACTAGTTAGGCATATTTATATAGTAATAATATTGTTGTATGAATATTTATTTGATAGTGTTGCGTAGTTGTTACTTTTAAAAAAAAAAAATCTACAATTGTTAGTTGTTTAGTTGTCCTATGGGGTGCGCATGGCAAGGCGTTACAATTACTTCTTCAACCTATAAAAACATCTATCTTCTACTAACACGAGTTTATAGAAGAGTGTGGATGAGAATACCATTGTTGTGTCTCGGAATAAGAGAAATAAACCACTTGAAAAAACCATACACCCCCACCTCCTAGAAATACCATAAAATTAGTAAAACCTAATAAATTATCACATGGCTTCACACGGGCACCTAGCCCATATCTAATAAGAAATTTTTAACTCTAAGTGCTCAATAACTCCCAACGATTAACATGCATAACATGAAAAATTTAGCACCACTTGGGATAAAATACAAAATACATGCAACAACATGCACCAACATTCAAGTGCAAGTGGTCCCATCTGACAAGTGGATACTTAGAAAGAATATTCTACCATTATGATAAATAACCACCATCAGTGACTAGATCCTCCTTTATGAATGACGTTACAAAATTTAATAGATATAAATATTAAATATTTTTGTCCTACATGTCCTTAGGCATCCGAGTACACCTTCCAAGGACCATGGAGACACATGAAAATGACTTAGGATTGCAAGGTTAATGTCACCTTATCCTAACATTAAATTCATAGCAAATGGTAATTTGGAGCAATACAAGGCCTTGTTTAAAAAGGCAAAATATTACTCCTAGGTTGAGGTAGTGGATTTTGGTGAGATTATTTCTCCCATAGCTAAATTAACCTCTATTAGATTTTTTTTCTATCGCCACTACTTTTAATTTAGAGGTGGAGCAAATGAATGCTAATTTTTTTTACATGGGGATCCTAATGAAGAACTGTTTATGAAATAACTTGATCATTTCGTGGTGAAGGGACATGAAAACTTGGTTTGGAAGTTGACAAAAATCTCTATATGGTATGAAGCAGTCACTAGGGACATGGTTTCAAAAATTTGATGCTTTTGCATTGAATTGTCTTTATTGGAAGTGAAGAAGATCATTATGTCTATTTTAGATTAATTGATGAGAAATTACTGAGCATTGTCCTATGTGTTGATGATATGTTGTTCATGGGGAATGATAAGGGAATTATTATAAAACTTAAGGGTTATTTAGTTAGTACCTTTGATATGAAATATTTAGGGGTTGTAAAATATATCTTGGGCATGAAAATTAATATGGATTGGGTTAATTAAAATGATGGTTAAATAAAAAGAAGTATGTCAACACTATTTTACAACATCCTTCCATGAATGGTTGTAAAATAGTTAGTATTCCCTTTTTGGTTGGGACTATGCCATCTCTTGATCAAAGTCCTAAAATTGATGATGAATTTGAAGAGATATATAAATTTTCATATTTTAGTGTTGTAGGAAGCCTTATGTGTACAATGGTTTGTACAAGGCTCGATACTGCCCAAGCATTGGAGTTTTAAGTAAATTTATAGAAAATCCTAGTAAATATATCTACACAAGACTTCTTACTATTTAATTTTCTATCATGGATTTAATGATGTTAGTAGGATGATTGATTTTTAGGAGTTTGTTAATTCATGGTGAATTGGAGACCTTGCTTGCAAGAGGTGCATAAGCAACTATGTATTATTTTATTTGGAGGAGCAATTAGTTGGATAAGCAAATGACAAGCTACAATTGCACTACCCACCATACAAGTAGAGTATATGACTACAACACATACTTGTAAATAAGTAGCATGGTTAGGAAGATTATGTTCAAAAATTGGCTTTTAGTATAAATAGTTGAGGATTGGATGTGATAATCAAAGTGCCATATATTTGGCTAAAAACCTAATGTATCATTCTTGAATAAAGCATATCATTGTTTGATATAATTTTATTAAAAAATGGTTGAGAGTGGTAGATCCATGCTTCAAAAACTGCATACTTCAGAGAACGTTGTAGGCTCTCTCACTAATCCAATGAGCACATAAAAGTCCTTTTGGTGTAGGGAGAACATGGACCTTGCCTCTCCCAACACCTAATTCAATTTATTTTTATTCCTTGTTATACCATTGCAATGTGAATATCAAGTGGGATAAAATTAGGATTGGTGATATTAACATTGCAACTGCATGACTATGTATTTTAACTTTAATATTTTATGAGTTAGTTATTATTTTATGTGACTCCAAGATTCATGAAGGGGATATTCAATCTCCCACATGAATAGATTTTTTTGTAATTAAATATTATTTTCTAGCCACTTGGAATATTCTTTGCAAGGTGGCATTAAGTGGAGAAGCTTTCTTTGGCCAATGAAAATATCTTTAGAGACTTGGCATGAAGTGGAAGACAATATCACTATTTATAGTGGTGTAAGAATCATCTATGATAGTGTAAGAGGTGTAATAAAGCATCTTAGATTTTGTGTAAAAAGTGGATATCCTTTTTTGGACATAAGTAGTTATTTTTTCTTCTAGTGGGTTGTACTTGTCCCTTAGTGAAGTTGGACACCCAAGTCCATGAGAAAAGTCTTGGAGCTTCTATAAATATGCTTGTAAATCCTGGACGTTTGTCATGAGGTATCTTTTATGTATGTAGACCACTTGGATCATGGTATTGGAAATCATTTATGGTTTCTTGTATTGCTTTTTGCGATATATTAGAGCTCGAAGTAGAAATAAAATAAGTTATTTTGTAGGTTGAATGATCAACAAAGTGCTACAAAATTTTAGAGAGAGAATTTGTATTTATGTTACTCTATTGAATGATTAATACAAGCTTTGGATCTCTTTGGGTGTAGATATTTTTCTATCAAGTTTCTCCATGTATCTATAATTATTTGCATCTCTTGTTTCATTATTTCCATTTCCTTATATGATTTATCATTGTTATGTACTTGGATGCTTTGATTTTACAACATACTTCACTTGTAAGTTATATCTTGTTTCTCCAAAAGGTTTATGTTTTTATTGTTTTTTTTCCTCATTTTTGTGTTCTAGGTTTTTTTGTTGTTGGAGTTAAATGTTTATCCCAAGTTATCTAAATAGTAGCACTTTGCATGTACATCCATGTGGCATGCTAACATCTCATGATAATTAGATTGTCATGACTATTTCTAAATATTTTAAACTCTACCATTTCTTTGGTATTTGGTAGGTAATCATCTTGAAGAGATTCAAAACAATTATCCACCACTTTTTTTCTCTTCTTTTACTTAGTTCAAACCTTATTTCATGCATTTTATAACTCTCTTGGAAAATCTTCTTCCATTCCAGCTCTCGATACTAGCATAGTGTAAAAATTCTTAAATGTCTCTATTGTTACCAACTTTCTCCATTGATGTGAAGATTGTTATTGTGCTATCATATTTATGGAGGTGTAGTAGCAACATTGTAATAAGCAATGAAGTCTCATTTTTCTCTGACACAACTTAAGTGGGGTGATATTATCTTTATACTATTGCTTCAACTTCTTGTTTTCTCACTATTAGTTTATTCCATCCCCTTTATGCTTGCATCTTTGGTATTGTGGGATCATGCTCTTGCTTATTTGTACTTATACTTTTATTCCATTGTAGAAATTTTATTTTATTTACATTACATCTTGTATTTCCAATATAATTATAAAAACTAGCTTGTTGTGAAGGTAAAAATGCCAAAGCAAGGTTTTGAATTGAAAGAAAACCTCCAAACAACTACCAATTTTTTTTATTCTCTTTATTAAGCTATAATTCATTGATGAGAAATATTTCCAACCTTTTGTGGATTTGATGATATCTTTCCTTTCCCATATTCAATATATATTTTTATTTAATATTGTAATATAATATTTTTAAATTCTTGTTATTGTTTGAACTCCTACTCACTAGTAGTCTATTGGTATCCCTTTTGTCTCTTTTTTTGTGGATTTAGAAATATTTTCGAAATCATATCTATATTTTGGACTTTTCAATTGTACATGACTATAACACACCATGTAGATGTTTATGCTAAGTGCTAGTGTCTAGTCCAATAGGCTTCAAATTTTGATTCGAAATTCCTTTCTGATACTTTTTTTCTAGTTTTACACTTTGCTTGTCTTTTATGTTAGTCATTGTATAGTAATTAGTAACATTCTATTTCCTTTTAGTATTTTACCTAAGTTAAATAAACAACATTTATTTATAACTAAAACACTTTTAGGTTAATTAATTTAATCTATTCTAAAATAGTAGAATATTAGTTTCTTTAAACTTAGACAAAGAGATATAACTCAAATATAAAGTTATTGAGCTCATTCATAAGGAAACATAGTATTTCTTTTGTAGAGTTGAATTTAAATATCTACATTTTGGTGAACCCACTACTTAAACAACCTTCCTAGTGCATAAAATTTTGTTTTAAAAATAAGATGCTTCATTCTTGGAAACTTTGATGATGTGTTTTGAGATGATTTATGAGTTTCATGACCCAATCCTTGCATTTTGATAATGAATTTTGTTGAATCTACCATAACATTAAGATGGATTACTATTGAGGTGTAACAAATCCTCTTCGAAATTTTACTTTTGACCAATCAATGACAATTTTTTCTTCTATTTCTCAAATTAATGTTTAACATGGTTCTCTTTTAATTGACATTCATGACATGAATATTGGTTTCCATCATGAGGCTACTGCACAATTCTATTCCTCCAAGGTAAAATACCTTGATCAACACTTGGGGGATTACATGAAAGTATTGAAAAATGAGAGTATTTATAATGAGGTTGTGCCTTTCCTTGAATCCCTCGACGTGTTTTAAATAAGAACTATAAGGGTCTTGAGTTTCTTCATGTATAGTTAGTGTATAATGACTACTATTATGTTTTGGTGATACGGTTTATCCAACTATGTATTTTTTTTTTCAACTTCGAGTAGTTATAAGCATAATTTGGTCGATAGTTGTGTTCCTCTAGGTAACCATTAGGTATTTTAAATAGATCCAATATCATCGAGGGAAAATTATTATGATCTAGTCGAATTGACTTTGATCCTTGGTTGAACATCTTTGCTCTTCTTATATAATACTTTCATGTGAAAATAAATAGATACTTTACTCATGTATCTGCTATGCATTGTTATCTCTATTATCAACTCATGTATTTATTTTATCAAATAGAGTAGTAAACATTTCATGTCTTTGTCTTAAAATAAATCATGTTAGATTTGATAGATTTATGCCCTTAGACCCCAATAAAAAAAGGAAGAGACTACAAAATGGTTAAGAATAAAAGATCATATAATCTTTAAGGATCATTGAGTAGAGGGAATGAGGAAGAAGGTTGAGGGGAATAGTTAAAGAAATTTTAGGGTTACTAACTAAAATTCTAAGTCCATCTTGAGAATTAAGTTAAATCAAAAGCATAAAGAATCATAGTCGAGAAGAGAAAAAGACTCTCATGACAAGAAAATACAGAAAGGCATAGTGAGAATAAATAGTAAGGAACTTACCACTCCTTGATGAAGTGTACATGGACCTTGCCAATCAAGATAATAAATCATCATTATAATCACCACTAGAGGAATAGGAGTCTGTAGACTCACTATCATAAACATACAAAATATGCATTAAAAAACCACTACTTATATAAGAGTTGATAGTCGAAGGATTTGAGCCTCAAACGTTGGGACAAAGGGAGCATAGGAAAGATTTTGAGGGCAACTCAAGCATGAAAAATGATGAGATAGGATGAGTACAAGATTATCACGTGGCTTGGAGTATGAGAGAGGCATTGGAATGCATGAGTCAAAATTTCCCAACCAATTTCTAATTAAAAAGGTTGCATTAGGGAAAGGTGGTGACTATCCTAGCACTTTGAGTGTGGAGAGGAAAAAATCTCAAAATTTACAGGTAACAAATCAGAGGATCCTTGACGACATTGTAAAACTTGTGAAATAATATGGATAGCCAATGGCCAAGATGATAGATCCCACTGGTTAATATCATTTTCAACAACCTTTACTGGTATAAAAATAGATTGGTACACAAAGCTCGAAGCAACCTCCAAAATACATGGGATATGTTAAGGAAAGCATTTGAAAAAGAATTCAAACTTGTCTAAGATGATAATTTATATTAGATACGAGAGTGAATTATATATGTATTTACACATGAAAATATTATAGAAGAAGATCAGAGATGGTCAAGCAAGGATCAAAGTTGATTCGACTAGATTATACTACCTTTTCCTTGATGATACACAACCTATTTAAAATACTTAACAGTTTCCAAGAGGAACATAATTGTTGGACAAACCACATCATCGAAATATAATAATAAAAATTGTACACTAAATACACTTTAAGGACTGGCTCACATCGTACATGGTGATGGCCATACCATCATTATAACTCTTAAATTATTTCATGGTTCACATTCTCACACAACTCACACACAATACTCTATCTATATGCTAATTCCTATTATACACATGTCATTTAAGATGAATTTGGTGATGATAATTGTATAGTTATGGGAAATGCATGCCTCATTTTTTGGATTTTCCCTACTTACCTAAGTGAGGGACTTTGGATTTCTTGATGACCACTTTGGCACGTCTCAGCCCCTTGGTTCATAAACCTTGCATGTAGCTAAATCTACCACTTTAACACCTCTATTGCATACTAAAAACCCCATCATAAAGAGTTAATATTAAATATTGGAAACTTATAGTATAAGTTTGCATCTTGACCTCTACTTCTTTTTCTAAGCACTATAGGCATAGCCTACTACATTTTTCCCATTCTTGGTACTCCCCTTACCATAGGGTTTAAAGTGATTTGATTTGGTAAATACAATGGTAAGCTTGATTCACAAGCACACAAGTCTACCTTCACTGCATTATACAATGATTTTATATTATGTGATTCATTGTTAGTAAAATATTCTTGTAGTTCCTAAAAGAAATCACATTGGACTAATTTTTATAACTAGTTGACCATTATATACGTTCTTTTTATCAACTAGTAAATCAATTTCTCCATCACTTCCAGACCAACATAGATCCCTAGTTCACTTTCACTGATTTGGTGCACTTTAGACATGATACAAATGAGGTAACTAGTTTTATATTGTATTACTAGTCTTTATTTTCTCAAATACCTTATGCACTCCCAAATTATAATGAGTAACAATTTTTCATTAGAAAATTACAACCCTTAATCTAAGATAATATATTATTGTTGAGATATCCATTATTTACATATTGGTGTATAAATTTCCATGACTACCAATAGATGCTTAGCCAATTTGAGGCATCGGTCTCACAGGCTCTGGTTGGTGTATTTGAGGGCTCTTATTCAATATTTAATTATATAAAATATAATATTTCTTCAAAAATAATACTTTTGTAGTTAATAATGATTTCATTACAACACCTTGTATTACCCTACCCACTTCCACTGTTGCTCCTAAGAGAAACATGCAATTTACCAAGTTATTTGAGTGTCTTTATTCTATTCTCTTGCAACTTCTTAAAAATATTTGATGTAGCTACCTCTTTGTAATCCTTTAGATACCAACCAACCTTAAACTACCTTATTATGTCTCAAATTCCCTTTGTTAGTTTTATAGGGTACCTAAACACAACATAGAGTAATGTCTATATTTGAAGTACATCATGCAAGACCACATCAATTATGGTACTATCTAGCTCTGTGGTGCAAATTTAAAAAGTAAAAAGAACATAGCAAATCCAAACTATAACCTATAGATTTATACAAATCCTTTTCCACAACATTCTTCTAATTCCATAGAGCTCAGTCCCCTCCACCTTTGCAAGAGTCTAATTTTGAAATTCATTCATCTTATCTCTAGGGCATGGTGGGGATGGTGGATTACCACCCTTGAATTCTTCAAGAGCATTCCATTCCTGAACCCACCACCTCCTCTTCAATTGACATGTATAATTGAATTTATGAAATACCTCTATATAGTCTAGTCAAGTTTAATGGGAAACCTATTACAGGAGTACTTGTTGATTTATCCAGTATGTGAATGTTATAACCAAGGAAATTATGTACGTGCATGAGCTAGATATAAGGATGAGTATGTGATATTGGAAACTTCTTTAAACAAACCCACAATGACCTTAATTTACCTACCCTAGGTTGAATTATCCTAGATATCTAGGTAAGACCCAAATGCATTGACAACCTTTTTTGTTATCCCTGATTTTGATCACTTTTGTGTGAAGCCAGACCACTTGTGGTTCACTTCTATGAAAGCGATCACTTTTTTCATCCACAAGTATTTTAAGTTCACTCATAATGGAGTTGTGCACATAATCCACTACAGTGGATTCCAACCACTCTATTTATGTGGGAAATTTTCCCTCATTTATGTTTGTCCAACATCGATAGGACCTCTTTGACCACACAATGATTTTCGATTCAAATATTATCAAAAGTTCAAAGTGACTCATTTAGCTTCCTTGTTTGTCAGTCATTCTTTGTCCTCTCTTGCGATTGCTACCCCTTCAACTCCCCATTCTTTTGTAATTGCTCCTATTACTCCACTTATGCTTTATTTTTATTTACTTATAATGAATAAAATAATTTTAATGAAATAAAATGAGTAAATACAATAATAAATAGCCATGCATTTTATTTCAAAATAATACTAATCTTAAAATAATTATATGATTCAATATGTAATAAATAATTTAATTCATTTTAAAACATATTTTAAAAAATAAAATAGCAAGTAAAATTTTAAACTTTAGTAGAAATAAAATAGTATCTAAAATTTTAAATATTTGAAGTATATTTTAGTACATAGTAAAGTAGATTTTATGTATTTAACAAATAAAATAATAAATTATATATCAATATGTAATATTTATTATACTTCTTAAACAATTAAAAAATAGTAAAAAATAATCAAATATTTATTAAAATAGTTATAAAATAATCTTTAAATAGTGTCCAAACATATTGTCTTAAATATAAATTAAAATATTATTGAAATATATGTATGAAATATATAAAGATTAGCAATAAATATATGTAAATTTCCAAATCTATATAAAAAGTCATAAAGTGATGAAGTGATTATCTATTTGAAAGACTTTGAAAAGTCTAAAATCTAAAAAATTGACTTATTTTTGCAGTTTCTTCTAAATAAAAAATAAATTCTATTATATAATGAATCTTAGTTAATAATAAATTATTAATAGAATAAAATCAATGTCTTTAATATTAAACAAATTTAATTAAACTAGCATATGTATCTTTAGAAAATGTATGTAAAAGATGTCCAAAGATATTGTTTTCAAGGTGTCTATTTGTGATTTAAGTAGAATAGACACTTAGGAATTGCATCTCTTGATGTCTTTTACATATTATTTTTTTAACATAGTTATGTCATTTTTTTTGCTTGGTAAACTTGGACTAAGGAGGCCATACCTTATATTAGAACATTAAAACATTACATAATTAAAACAATTCAGTTAACATAGGACCTATTTACAAAAGGAGGGAAGAAAACAACAACCACCTTGAAACTTGTCGACATGTAAAATTGACCTAACACCTATCACACACCTAAAATGACATTTTCACATCATTGGCATCATTATCATCGAATGTCACTGCATTTCACATCAATTGCATCCAAAAACCCTAAATTCCCCTATTAATTAAATAAAACAACATTATTTAATTAATTCGTGTTTCATCAATTTCAACCAATTAAATAAATTGCATTTATTTAATAAAGTCCTAATCTGACTTTATTTCATCATGATTAGTTAAATAGCACCAATTATTTAATTACGTCACTAAACCACTTTATTCCCCTAAGTTGATTGAATTATTAAAACATAATAAGTTAATTAACTCACTTTCCCTCCAAATTTGAATAATTTAAATAAACTATTCAAATCATCATAAAAATCAAATCAAACTAATGCAACTTTGTTTGTAAAAGCAAAACTTGATTTGCACGTTCAAACTGCAAAATGAATTAATTAATTAAATCAAATAATTAATCATTCTCAAACACTTTCCTGATTGAGCAAATTATGAAACAATAATTGCTCAATCTAATTCTCAAGTGATCAATCTAATCCCTGACCGATCAATCTATATTCCTAACAGATCAATCTATCTCCCAATCCCACAGATCATTCAATCTATTTCTTCAATCACACTAATCATGCAATCTATTTTGCACAGATTATTCATGTCTAAATCCTCTCAATAACTTTTGACTGTTGATCTAGGTTCAACATTGTTTGATCTTGATCGTCCATTTCAAATCACAAATTCTATATAAAAACCCTCTTTCTTCACAAAAAAGGATCGAAGAACCAACCTATTTTTGCACAACGAAGTACTATCGATATTCCTAATCATCATTGACAACACTTCAACATATCTTCGATCACTAACATCATTCTTCAATGCTCTCGCAACACAACTATGGAGGCTTCACATTGATACAAGCAACCAAATCTTCGTGAATACACTCTGACACAGGATGGTAATGCTATGATTTTTAAGAATTCATGTATACTTTCATCTTTTGATCTTGTTTCTTGAATTCAGTAATAGTTTAGTTTCATTTTGTGAGTGAAGGAATAGATCTAGATTAGTGTTTTAGATTTAGATTAGCTTATATTTCATTGGATTTATCTTGTTTATGATCCATGATTTTCCCCTCACACATTATGGCATGCCCGATGGGACCTTGGTCCCCAACACTAGTGATTTCGTGATAAAATTTTGAAGTTACAGGTTCTAGAGGCGCTCTGGAAAAATCTTCACGCAAAGGTTTCTGGAAGCTGTTGCACTGAATTTAATGGAATCTGCGCACTTGACTCTGAAATCTACACACTTGACCCTAAAACCAACGCACTTGCTTTTTTCCAATGCCTTTGTCTTCTGACAGAGGGCGCACTTGATTTTTTCCAATGCATTTTCTCTTTGATAGAGGGTGCACTTGCTGATTTTTTTGCACTTTTGCTCTGGGTGAAGCCACAATAGTGGTTTACAATTCAAGTGAGGAAGGAAAACTCACAAAAAATGACCCCAAGGCAAAAATGTGATTTTGGGGATTCATACGAACCTACTGGTTCTACCGAACCCATAAGGGGTTCGCTCAAACCTCTTTGAATCTTGGCCGCCAAAAAAACAAAAAATGCATTGGAAAGGGGTTTGAGCGAACCCATTTAAAGGGTTTTGGTCGAACCCCTAAGGGTTCGTACGAACCCCCCTTATCCCTCATCCCCCCCTGAGACACAAAAAAAAATCTAAATTTTGGCACTTCAGAGCTCAGGTTGAGGATGAAAATGGAGGAATATTCACAAACCCAACTGGAATCAGGTAGTCCTCGGAACGAACTATCCAACAAATATAATTTTAAAATGTTTTGGTTTTATTATGTATTTGTTTTTTTAGTTTTATTAAACATAGGTTTTTCATCGAAAATGAAGGTCTATGTTATACACATGTGGGAAAATAGCAGATTATCAAAAAAATAAAAAATATGAGTGCACTAGATATTGAAGTCCTTGATCCAACAACAAAAAAATAAAAATAAAAATTCGATATATACAAAAAAAGTTACGCGTTATACGGTCACGCTATGTCTGAATTGTAATTGGTTTGACTTTGAAACTTGATTAAAGAAAAAATATTCAATTAAAAACTATCTAACCAAGTGGAATCACTAGATATCAGAGCTACAAATCTAAATTTGAAATAATTAGAATTTTATCCTCATGGGAAAAAAGTTATGCATTATACGGTCTGCGTCACTTTTTTAAAATGTTGTTTTTTGAAAAAAACCAGTTTTTGTGGGAGATGGAAAAAGAAGTGCAATCTGATTCCAAAAATTTTGCAAAAAATATTTTTAGAATCTACAAACAAAATGTGACGAGACTCTAGTTTGCATCATTTTCAAATTCCTCACGATTTAGTCGTAATAGGTGCCCGAATGTGAAGATTTAGTTAAAAATAATAATTTCAGTGTCCAATTTGACCAAAAATTGTAAACCACTATTGTGGGATTACCCCTCTGTCAAACCTGTGTCTAAGATCTACAAGTTTAATGTGGTTTTTTAACACTAAAAGATGCATGATTGGAATGTGTGATGGGTATTAATGGTTATTTATGCAGGATCAAGAAACCACTAACACTTTTTCTGTAGGGGAGACGAACAGTCAAAGGAATCACGATTTTCACGAAAAGCTTTCTTAAATTAGGAATCTTTATTTGGTGCATAAAAATAACAACACAAATGAACACTTTGTTTTTGGTGCTCTAAAAATGAACCATTTTAAAGCTTTCTAAAGTTAGGAATTTTTATTTGGTGCATAAAAAGAACAACACAAATGAACACTTCATTTTTGGTGCTCTAAAAAATGAACCATTTCAAAGCTTTCTAAGTTAGGAATTTTCATTTTTGTACGTAAAAAGAACAACACACAATTCAATCGGTTCTCTACGAAGATTTTTAAGCTTTCAAATTAATGCTTTGAATGTTTGATTTTTTATTTAAATGGACAAAACGATTTCCTTTTGTTGACACACGCTCGCATATGTTTTTGTTGAACAAGTAAGACCAGGACCAATTTAGAAACACTCAAATTTTGGGGCTTAAAATGAACAAATAATTCTTTTGTTTTGTACCTTTTCTATGATATTAAATGATATCTAAAACACTTCCATTGGATGCTTTTAAAAAGAACCATTGATATTTATTCACACTTTTTTGGGGATAGCACCGCTCAAGGCGCTTAAAAAGAATCAAATTACTATGAATTGTATTATGTGCATGCAACATTTGGAAAGCTAGATGGTTGTCTTCTCCCCTCACACCTTTTGGCGTTCTTGGGTGAGCGAAAACATCTTGAGATTCACACTTTTTTTAAAATCATACCTTTAGAGGGCCTGCCTATTGAGACACATCCCGTGTCGAAGAACTCATAGGTTACCCAAGCAACACTATTTTGGTCCACTATATAAATTATTTTGGGTGTGAGGAAAGTTCATCACCCATCGATTGAGGTTATTTTATACCAACATCAGTCTCCCCTAGTATTCGTGTGATACCTAAAATCCCGTAGGGCTGGGAGGCCTCTTAATTGAGCAAAACGCCACATGTATAGACACCTGAAACTCATGACCCCAAAACATGACTATGAACCAAATGTTTTAGAATCCACCCCTTTATCCAAAAACATTCTTTGAAAGTGGTGCATCGAAATTTACTTTTGAGAAGTTACTTGCCATGTTCGACTTTAGGCCCGAGCCATAAGTTGCATGTAAAATCATCCCTTCGAGGCATGAAGCAAGCCTACCTAAAAGGATGGTTTCTATCTCTAGGGTTGTAAATGTTTGTTTATGTTAAATTTTCCAAAAACATTCAAAACAAAATTTTAACATCAAACATTGTGCTTGATCTAAAAAGAACATATTGAAACAAACACTAAACATGATGGTTGAATCAAAAACCCTTTGACTTAGTGTATGCTTTTAAGAGAATCCCTGTATTTTCACTCATTAAGGGATATCCTTGAAGGTTTCTTAATATCTAGGCTTTAATTTCAGGCTACATTGGCTCAAAATAAACATTGGAAACTATGGCTTGGGTATTGTGATTCCATAACTTAAAGCCATAGACATACAAGTCACATAAAGTACATGCTTTTTGGAGTTAGTCAAAGTTGTTGTATCACTTACCGCATCTGGAAACAAATCAAAACATCCAAAAACTACAATAAAAACATCAAATTTTTGGTCGAAACACTGAAACTAGAAAACCAATTTACACAGAGGTCGCTTTTGCTACTGTTTCTATCGCACTTGATCCAAAATTGGGCGCACTTGCCAGAAAAAGTTCACTTTTTCTCTTTATCCCAAAAAATTCACTGCTGAAAATCAATTACATTTGATAGAATCCATGCACTTGACGAAAAATATGTGCACTTGCTTCTTTTTGCTCACACTTTCTTCTCAAAAACTAGCGAACTTTCCTAAAATCTGCCTGCACTTGTCAAAACAACTCGATTTTGATTGAGTAAACCACCATATTTGATAGAAACACATAAAGTTCGCACTTGATATTTCAACTCACACTTACTTCTTAGAAACCAACACAATTGACAAATTGTAGGTTGTAGTTGATAAATCTGACCGATTTTCCTCACAGTTTGTCACCTTTGGCTCAAAACACATCGTTATTACTCTATCCAGCTAACAATCAGAGAAAAAATCAAAGTTGCTTATAGGATCTTTGTTAGAACGAAACAATTGGAAACCCAGATAAGTCATATAGTCCTTCATCGACTCTCACACTCCATCCTACTTTTGGAGATCAAAATCAAAATAAACAAACCTGGATTATTCCCTCACTCGTACTTCTAAGACATCAACAGATACTTGGAACTCACAGATAGTTCAAGTAAGCTTTTCTGCAACATATCCTCTAGAAGAAGAAGTGAGATATCAATCTAGGCCTTTCAACATTTTTACTTCCAAGAGTAGTGCCACCTCCAAACAACACTCAAACCTTAAGGTCTTGAGATTCATAACAAATCATATAAAAAACATCCACACTTTCACCATATGACCATTTGGCGTCCGATGAATCTCATTCAAAACATAAACCTTATAGCACCAATCCTACAACCAATTATCACACACATTCAAGGTGAACAAACTAAAATCATCAGTAGTTTAAGAACCTTCATATTTGAGAAGAACAAAACACCCATTCCGTGGAGAAACATAGCAAACATCTTGGATAAAGAAGAAGATAAAGCAAACCTAGCATCCGGAAGACCCGTGTTACCACCTCTTGTGTGGCAATAGATATACACCCTTCATGATCTCTGGCAAGAGAAAATTCCTTAAGTGGAAATCCATATTACAACTTTCAATGAACCGTCCTACTCTAAAGTTTTCCAAAGGGTACATCTTAAGAAGATATCACACTCATCAAAATCAACTAGAACATTTCTATTTACACTTTTCAATGGGCCAACCACCCTTAGATCTTCAATAGAAAATACAAACAAAACAAAAAAAGCAATTTCATTTTCCTTAAAAATAGAAAATCCAAACAAACACATTCTTTTTCCATAGCTAGGAGTCATGAAAACGTTCGCAAAAGCTTGACATTTGTTTATGACAACTACAACACTAGCATCCCACCAACAAACACCACAAACAACGAAGGTGGCCCATGGGGCTATAGGCCAAGTGACCTTGAAACACCCCAAAAGACACCCACGCACAAAGAAACATTCAATGAAGAAGAGATAAATTGCAAACGACAAGAAGTGATAGAACAAAACAACCAAGACCCAAAAAGAGTGGTCATAGAGGAGGTAGATACTAAGGAGGAAATAAATGATGATGAACTATTTCAACATTTTAATGAGCCCAAAATGCTCAAACTAATGGATAAATTGTTGAAAAAGGACCCAAATTCGTACTTCTTCAAGTTAGCACAAAGTGGTACTAAACTAGAAATAGATTTTAATGTTGAGGCTTTCAAAGATCCTAATCTTATTCCCTTAGGGGATGACTCAGTTGTGAGATAGATAGTTGAATCCATTGAAATTCCAAACATGTCACTCGTATTCTCATAGAATAATGGTCAACCCATAGAAGACCCATTGTATAAAAAACCAACGCAAATCAAACAAGCGGTAGTGGCACAACAATATCAAGGATGTCCATCTCAGTATGTACCAAAAAACAACAATCCACCTCTATGATAATATGTACCTCAAAACACTTTCAATGTCGACCCTTCCCAAAACACGCAATATCATCAACAAGGTGGACCACAAGGTGTCCTTCTCAATCAACATCACCATCAACAAGGTGGACCACATGGTCCCCTTCTCAATCAGCAACACCATCAACAAGGTGGACCATAGGGTCCCCTTCTCAATCAACAACACCATCAACAAGGTGGACCACAAGGTCCCCTTCTCAATTAGCAGCACCATCAACAAGGTGTACCATAGGGTCCCCTTCCATATTTGTCCTATCAATAAGGTGTGCCACAGGGTACCCTTCCTAATTCATCCTATAAATAAAGTGTGCCACAAGGTACCCTTCCCAATTCGTCCTATCAAAAAGGTGTGCCATAGGGTACCCTTCTTCAGTTGTCCTATCAACAAGGTGTGCCATAGGGTACCCTTCCCAATTCATCCTATCAACAAGGTGTGCCATAGGACACTCTTCTTCAGTTGTCCCATCAACAAGGTAACCCACCAATGCACCATCAAGAAAACCTTTAGTATAGTCTGTCCCAACAACAAGGTGTGCCACAAAGCACCCTTCTTTAGTCATCCCATCAAAAAGGTAACCTGCCAATGCACCATTAGGGAAACCTTTAGTATAGTCTGTCCCAACAACAAGGTGTGCCATAGGGCACCCTTCTTCAGTCATCCTACCAACAAGGTAACCCGCCAATGCATCACCAAGGAAACCTTCAGTATAGTCCATCCCAACAACAAGGTGTGCCACATGGCACCCTTCTTCAGTCACCCTACCAACAAGGTAACCCGCCAACACATCATCAAGGAAACCTTTAGTATGGTCCATCCCAACAACTGTTGGAATCATGGAACACTGAGAGGGGGTTGAATCAGTGTTCTACAATTTTCAACTTTATTAATCTGAGTCTTCAAGCATTTATAAAATCCAATCAAAATAAATATGCATGAACATAAAAAAAACAACCATAACACCATAACACAAGGATTTTTACTTGGAAACCATGTTAGGGAAAAAACCATTGTGGAAGGCCAATCCACAATATTATCTAAGTATACTCAAAAATGTTTTATAGAATGGGAATGCACTTGCATTCAGGAACACTGCCTAGAGCTCGCTGCTCAAAGGAAGACTCACTATCTTACAAAGATAATCAGATTAAATCCATCTGAAGAAGTTGAACTGAGAAAGTAGCATCTTCTAACACCTGGTTACAGTTTCGGTTATGCACGTTAGTTGATTTCTTGACCTTTTGTTTGATTATGCTCTTTTGCTCTGCGCTAATTCGCATCACAAATCTCTTTTATGCACAAGTGAAAATGTGCATAATCACTTTGCTATTCGCAACACACACCAACTCTTTGCATCTATTCATATTCAAAATGATATAATCAATCGCTTATATATCTACTACTAGGATTTAATTGCTTGTTGTCGACTCAAATAAAAGTGTGAATTTTTGTACAAACTGTTGGCTCAATCCATGGTTAATTCTTGATGTGCACCAACCAAAGTCAGCCATAGCATAGTAATGACTCAAATCAACATTGTCGAACACAAAAATACTTAAACAATTACTTCACAAACATCCGCAACATATTATATCCTCGAAGTTGGCTTTCTGCACTGATAAACATGAAATTAATCAACCAGATCTTCTAACTTGCACACCAATGAATGCGCACCCTAGATAAGGTATCATGTACATAAAAATATCTTCCCTAAGATCCATAACTCAAAATGATAACAGGAAATCGCATGTGAATCGATGAAATACATTTATGTCAGACACTCTGTTCTTGTTTGACTGTTAAATACAAAACTTCAATCTGAATTTTGGTGTGAGAAAATTTTGACATATGGATCGAATCATTGACTAGAGTTTCCATCAATGACAACACCAAATAATATTTTCAATGTCTCTTGCCAACAATCTCTCCCTTTGGCATTGATGGAAATAATTAGAGAAAAATGACTAAGTGTCAGATCAGTACCAACATGAATACAATGCCACTCTTTAAAATTCAAAAATGTAACTCTCCCCTTGAGATGATTAAGACATTTTTCACTGTCTCATTCTCCCCCTTTTACATCAATGGCAAAGGCAAGAATCCGCATATCAAAAATCAAACAAAACTGTTATGAACAAACTGCATATGTACAAACAGGCTTCTTCAACTTACATAAGCTTGAATAAATCTAAAAAATTGTTCTTCAACAGGTTCAAACTCGTGTCCCAAACCTTCTTGAGACTCTCCAAGATAACCATGTGACCACAAAATAAGTAAGATTACATTTTTGCATATTCAAGGTTTGTTGGATCATTGACTGCCATAGCATCTTGTGCTTCTTTTAATGCGCTTAACATTATTTCCATCTTTCAACCATTTTGATTTCGTCATGCTTGAAGTTTTTGATCTTGTCAAGCATGGATATTACTTGACCTTCTTGTTTTCCAACAGAGATAGTTAGAGGATTGAATGCTTCAGTGATGTCTGCTAATTGTTTTTCATATTATTTTCTTTTCTTTTCAAAATCCTCAAAAAACTTAGATAAAGATAGACATGATTTGTAAATTTTTCCACCTTCAGACATAGCACTTTGAATATTATTTATGCAGGTAACTACCAAATATTTATCCCTAGCTATCATCCCTTTTAATTTACCAAACCTTTTATCATCAAATTCCTTCTAAACTTTATCCTCAGTTGATTTCTCAAGAGACTCAAAATGAGTACTTACAACATCAATAAGTTTCTTCAACTCATCGTACGGAGTACTAGATGGATCCTTAACATATGTAGGCATGATTTTCTCCATAACATCAGATGCAAGATTTAGCAATTCACTATCTTTAATATGAGATTTGAGAATTTCTTTCGTTGCCTTGTTCTAAGTGAATGAAGCTACCTTCATCTTCTGAATGGGAGATAAAGTGTCCAAGTTGATAGGACCTTTTAGTAGTTCAAAGTCAAATTCTTTATGTTGTTATTCCAAAAACTCTTTTACTGCCTTGGTAGTGTCTCTTGCTTTCACCAGAACTTCCTTTATATCAACTTTCTTTTCCTCAACCACTGTTTCCACAGCTACAAATTCTTGCTTATCTTTTTCAACTGATACAATTTCAAGAGCTTCAATCTCCATAGGAATTTATGTATTATCCACATCAAGAGGAATTTGAGTATCCTCAACTGTATCTTATTTTTCTTCTTCTTCTACCGGAGCAGATGAGACATCTTTATCATGTGTTTCTTCAGATACAACATCAACTTCCTTTAAGATTTTCTCTATTTCTTTTTCCACTTCTTTAGTTCAACGAATCATGAGCTTGTTTACTCTTGTTTTTCTCTTGAAACCTTTCTTGGCACCATTCAAAATTGTCCTCATTTCTTCAATAGACATTACTGGACATAAATCTATAAGAATTCTCTCTCTCAACTGCTCATCTTCAGTTCTTGCATTCACTCTTCTCATTTCCAGAATTTCATAAAGACTTTTAGGTAAAGCAAAAATTATTTCAATAAGTGTCTTATTGAAATTATTCAAGTACTTAATTGAGGCTTCCTCAAGAATTCTTCAATTGACACTACCAAAGGTGTCATAACATTCATGAAGAGGCCTAAGATTTCCATCTTTAATCAATGCATTCTCTACTTCCTTTACAGACATACCTGCTTTGACAGTTTTCATCTTCTTCTTTGCTTTTACTTCTTCATCAGAGGACTTGTCCTTCGAGATTGTTGTTGTTTTTGTACTCCGATGCTTAATTTCTCTCAATCCTTCATCAGATTTTGTTTCTTCATCTTTAGAGACAACAACATATACTCTTTTTCTTTTGTCCTTTTTTCCTTTTCCTTCCTTACCAGATGACTTCACTTGAGTTTTCACAAGACTTGATTCCTTTGCAGGACCAAAATGGAGAGTGGAGCTTCTTGTAGATCTATTTCGGGTAGAGGGTGCTACCAGACTAGCAGTTTTAGTTCTAGCCGGCTCTCCTGCTTCAGCTCATTCTCTCTTCCTTCTAGTTTCTCTCACAGCTTCAGTAAATATACCCATGCTTTCTGCAAAGATTTCTACTTCTTTTCTTACTCTTCTGACTATCACAGGTTTCCTTAGTTCATTTTGCACCTATATATCTTTTTCTAAAAAAGTACCAAACCTTTCTTTTGATGGATCCCGAGGTTTGCTCAATAAATGTTCAACATACATTTCCAAAATGTGTTCCCCAATATCATATCCCATTGGTATAATCCAAATTGTTCTAGGATCTTCTACTTCCATCAGGCATTGATCAATGTCAACCATAAAACATATACTATCTTTGTACTTCGCCACAATAGATGTGAGAATTCTTTCTCTAGCATGCATCATACTTTGAAAGTTTTTGAAATATCCCCAGATTATAGTATTTTTTGTCTTACTATCAACAAATTTGTGCAAGAGATCTCTGATTTGAGCAACTACAGGTCTATCTATTTTCCATTGTACCTTTTCAAATCCCAGAACTTCATTCATGAAGTAAAAGAACAAACATAGCAGAAAATTACGATACTTAAAGGAATTCTTCTCAGCTGGAATGATAGATTTTGTAACCAATGACCATAGATGCAAATCTGACATCTACATCAATTATATCATTAATTGTCATAGCTCTTCTATCATACTTTGAACCGGTTGCATCAATAACTGTTTGATTCTTTACGAACTTCAAAATCGGTAACCCACTGGAGGAATTTAAACCTATAACAGTGCTTATAGCTTCTTTTGTAATCTTGAAGGGCTGATTCAACCACATCAATTATGCATGAACTTGGCTCAAGATATACCAGACCCATTCACTCTCTTCAAACACAAGAAATTTAATAATCAATGTAAATTTCTTCTCCTCTAGGGTTTTGACTTCGGGTTTGACACAAAAATATTCTCCTATAATGTGATTTTTATACAGATTTAGTAGCTATGAGCTTCCTAATTCTTCATTTTTTGAATGAATATATGCTCTAATGTCTTCAACATGTAAGACATCATACAAAACAGACAAAAATGCACCTAATGGGTCTGTCTCGACATATTTGAAAGGATGCCACTTGAATTTTGGACGGGGCCTGTCCTTGATATCAACTACCAATGGAGTATTCATTTTCACAAATTTACAAGTTCGCAAGTTTTTTCAAAAATACCTTTTTGTCGGTTAGGGGTTTGATCACGAAATCGCCTTCACACTTGTAGTTTTTCCAATTGCCAAAGTTCGCTTCAAAGCTCTCTAAAGTTCTTTTTCTCAAAATGCAAAGTGACAAATGAACAATACAAATGACCTTTTATCATTTTTATACCTAAATTTTTGTCACAATAAATGCTTCTACCCTAACTCTTTCAGATACCATATTTCCATACACTGTGAAAGTAACTCTTCTGCAAACTTCCAACTTAGCATAAATAGTTTCTTCAACTGTTTCAGCGGCATTTGTGGATCATCAATGTAATCACTGTACTCATCCATATCCTGATTCCAACTTCTGACAAGGGGTTTGAAGGATTTTCTTGAATATTCCCCTTAGGCCAGAGGCCTATATCTAATTCTTAGAGGAATTACCATATCCTGATTTTTGTGCTAGTGTAGAATCATTTTCTTCAGTAGACAGATTATTTTTCACCCATGTATTTTTCATTTGCTTCCTGATCTCACTTGTAGTGACTTTCCCTTTCTCTTTTTCATCCTTCTACATGTTTCTTCTTTGATTTACCAGACCCTTTTTGCTTCTACAAAATCTAGCAATATGACCAGATTTGTTGCAATTGTAGCACACCACATTTCTTTGCCCAGACTAGTTGTTTAATTGATTTTCTCTTGATCTGCACTGGTTAGCAATATGCCCAAATCTATTGCATGTATAACATCTGACAACTCTATGAAAGTTGTTTATCATGTTTCTGCATTCATTTGACTTATGACCATACTTGTTGTAGATAAAGCACTGACCAGAGAATGATTGACCATTTGAATTCATTCTACTTCTACATTGAGAAGCCATATGACCAAATTTAATATAGACAAAACAATAACCATTGAATCTTTGAGCATTAGGTTGTCTTACCGGATACCTTCCAGATTTGTTCATCATATTTCCTTTCTTGAATCTCCTTTGTCCAAATCTAGAACTTTCTCCTTCCTCATATCCAAGACCTCACTTGTCACCTTCTATCCTCTGACTTTTAATGAGTTCATCAAGCTTGGTTGAGCTAATATTGAACTTCTCCTTGAATATGTTTGCAGTAGCGAGTTCACCTCTGAGGGTAACAACCTGTCTTTCAAGTTCTTCTTCTTTGTTTCTGGATTGTTGCAATTCAAGTGCCAGATTAATGAATCCATCATTAATTTTGTTGCATTCTTCAAATTTCTCTTTTAGGGACTGAGAAATATTCTCTTCATTCTGCACGACTAAGGGAGGTTGAAGTCCCTATCTTTGTGAAACTACTTGGGAAAATATTAAGTAACTTCGAACATCTTTTTGAAGTGAGTTATTTTCATTCCCATGCTACATTGTAACTCTTTTGGAGGTTCTTTCGGCAGGAGATATCATTTGTAACTCTTTTACAGACATGTATAATAGTATTACACCTTTGGAGATCAATAAAGTTAAGCAAGTTTTGCCTTCTCAAATTATGTTTCATTGTGTGTGTTTAAGTGATTGATGCAATTTTATGTGAAGTATCTCATCCTTGTTATTGTGTCTCATTAGTAGCACCTTTATGAAAAAAAAATATGTATGTTTGCAAGTTGTAGGTTGTGTTAGTGATGCAAGAAAATTTTAAGTTGTGAAGAAATTACATTTTCCTTCTAGGGTTGTGAGCATTATAGCCTTCTTATAAAACATTGATGAAAAAGCATATGAACCCCTGAGTTGTGTATGCATAAGATTTTTTGTTGATTAAACTATGTGTAAAATCAGTTCTACAAGTTTTAGATAATCATTTTTGTGTATCACCTTAGGAAATAGTTTCATTTTATGCTTTTCTTTCTACCCTTTTCCATCGAAAGTAATAGTTTAGGTGATAGTTTCATGGGAACCAACCCTCTTTGGAGGTTCTTTCCATCATAAGTGACCCACAAACCTGCAAAGATCCCTTGTTTCACTAGTAGGCTAAGTTTACTTGGCAAGGGTGCACTATTAGGAGATAATAATTTTTGGCATGCCCGGTGGGACCTGTATGATGAACTTCTCATCAAAATACTAAGAGATTTGGTGTTTTTCTCAGTATTATTAGCCTTTGGAGGTAGTACAAGCAACACCATGGTGACTCTAATCACAAATCTATTGGTTTAAGCAAACCAAGTGCTTAAAATATTATCAAAGCCCTTGCTTGTGTGTGCATACTTTTTGAATCAGACCTGGTTTTCTTATTCTCAAAGAATATTCCATGATTTTCTAGCCCATTTTAATGATATAGCATGGAAAACTACCATGGAGACTATGTTTCTTCTCCTTCATTTTACCAAACAACAGTTTATATACCTTCTTACCAGCCATATCAAATTGAGAACCTTGTTGGTTTTATCCCAAATAACTTTGTCATAGTAGGATATCCACACTCTTATCATGCTTTCCACCCTCCCACCCCTTCTTAACTTTCTTGGCAACCTATCCATGCCTATAATCATTTGCAAGAAGATCATTTTTCTCATAACCAACATGACTACTCTCTGAATCTACCTCAAGATTCTAACAACATGAGTATCAAGGAGATAGCAATATACTTGCAAAGGAAATTAGAGGCTGTCACAAAAGAGTAGGAGTACAATATGCAGCAGGAAGAGCGTGCTAATCAAGCTCATATTCATCAAAGGGAGGTGGAGGCACAAATATATGAAGAGGAATTTCTTGCTAGACAATTTGCAGCCAAAGAAGAATAAATAAAACACTTGCTTGCACAAGTACAAAGGTATGAAACCTAGTCAATCCCTTGCATTCCTAGTTTCAGTTCAACTCTTCCTGTAATAATGAATCATCCTTTGAACGAAGAGGTTTCCAAGTCCAAAATTCCTAGTTTGAAACAAGAAAAACCTTTTGAATCCTCAAGTAAGCCTCCTTGTGTCAAAACTCCAAGTTTTATGAGTGCTCTTTCAATCCAACAACCAATTCATGACCAAGAACAATCCATAATGCCACATAATCAACTTAGCAATGAGCATGTTTATCCTACTTCGTCAGTTAAACCCTTTTTCCCTCCCATCATCTCTCTTTTCAAAGGAGGACCCATTAAATGGAGAGAAAATGAAGGCTATGTAGGTGAAGAGGAGCAAATTTCAAGTGAAGATGAGGAAGAGATAACTATTTTCAGTCCCTTTTGTGCCACCAAATCAGAAAAATCAGACATGGAGCAAGATGAAGAATATGGTCTTGATGAGGAGGAGTCCATTCTCTCAAGTCAAGAATTTTCTCATGAAGTTGATTTGCAAGATCTTAACTGGTTGGAGGAGCTTCCTTTCTGTTGTACAGAAGAGAATGAAGTTGATATATCAATTGAAAGTTTGTTGAAAGAGGCTATCTCATTATTTGAACATTTCCCTTCCTTCATTGAGGAAGAAAATCCTGATTTGGAGTGTACCTCCTTGGGTAATAATGAGGAATTTGAGCTTGGACTAGCTATTCCTAAGCCCCTTCCAAGAGCTAATAAATTTGATGAGTTATTAGCTATCCTAATGCAAGAGGATGGTCCATTGACCATGGAGGAGGAATCAACATGGCAAGTTATCATGCAAGGTGAAGGTAATGATTTTATTTCTAATCATTCAAATTGTCTTCTCTCTTTTCCAAACTTAGCGATGAAACAGGACAACCATAAAAAAATAGAAAGGTTTGAAGAATGTAGCCATGATAACATTAAATCAACCTTCTTAAGTTCTTTGAAAGAAGAAGAAGATCACGAAGTTCCAAATCAGCTACTTGTACCACAAGAGCACCATGATAGTAAAATGAAGGATACCATCACGCTAGAAGAAGAAAATCATGAAGTTCCAAATCAACTGCTTGTACCACAAGATCACCATGAGAGTAAAATGAAGGATACCATCATGCTAGAAGAAGAAAATCATGAAGTTCCAAATCAACTGCTTGTACCACAAGAGCACCATGAGAGTAAAATGAAGGATACCATCATGCCAAAAGAATAAAAAGAAGCAACCAGTCCAAGGATTTCAAGGGGATGTACTATCAAGCATCTAACTATGATGGAGACCAACAATGCATCATAGGTCATTCTTGCACCCAAGCATGAGGATTCTAATGAAAGAAAACATACCCAACTGTCCTATCCACTTCAAGACAACATGAATGGTAAAAATAAGTGGGTAAGTGGATTTGTTTTCTCCATTCAAGATTCATTGCAACAATTGGTTAAAAATATATCATTTCTTCACTTCCTCTTTGATGCTCACAAACATATGGAGCATTGCAAGTTGCAAAGAAAGGGCAACTACTTTCATGAACCCGTTAATGGTTTTGTTTAGGTTATCCTTTACTCGGTTAGTCTAGGTTAGGATAGGTTTTGTTTCAAGTCAATAAGTGTTGTTTGCACAATTTTTTTATTTGTTTTGAGTCTTTGGTAGGTTGAATAAGGTTTGGAGGTGTTATGCAGTGTTTTACGTGGGTTACAACTGTATGCAAGACTATTTCTTAAGTCTTGTCAAGTTCCTTTTGACTCTATGCCCAATGGATAAGTTCAGGCAACCGGTATAAGATGCTTAGAAGGTAAGCATTTAACAGATGTCGCCAAAAATGTTACCTAATTTTTCTTTCAATTCAATCAAGTAGAGTTGGAACACCATTTGCAAGTAAAGATAAAAAGTACACATTAATTTATGCTAAAGCTCCATTTATATGCACAAAATTATTATCAAATGAATTACAGTTTATTGTGCAAATATTTATAAGAGAAAATATTGCACAAGATTTGCATAAGAATTTTGTCTTTTATTCATAATTACAAATGTATGGTGTCTCACACAAACCATGGGAATAACTAATTCAATGCAATACAAGATGTAAACTATACATTTGAAGAAAGGAAAAGCATATGAAAGGAATAGAGATCCATCATTGCTTAAATGATGAACCCCAATGTTGAACTGTTGTATCTTCAGCTCCTCTCGCTTGATTGCTCCAAAAGTTGCTTTGATGCTCCAGAAGTTACCTGCAAGGGATTGAAAAATTTGGTGTTAGAGCTCGGGATACATATTCCCTTCATATCCAAAATCAACAAACAAATAATCAGTTTTACAGTTTTCAAAAATATCAAGGAAAAGCAGAAGATCATCATCAATACCCATCAAATTTTGAGCTTCATTGTTTTATCTAACATGTTTGTTCACTGTGCAAGAATAGGTACATTTTTATTGTTGGGTTATTTTGCATTAACATCATAGCATGTGGAGTAAAATTGGATCCTACAAGAGTTGAGACTAGTATGCTACCCTCTTGGTTTTTTGAGAGGGATAAGAGTGTAAACTCATCACACTTATCAACATTGAGCAAGTGCTCATCACTCATGACAGTGATTTGGCTTAAGTAATTGTCATAAATGACAAATACTTGTTCAAAAAAATCACAATATGAGATAGGGATAGTCACAACCACAGTAATCTATGCATCATTTATAAGACTATTATAAGAAGCTAAATAAGACAGACCACAGTCAGCTGAGTAATAGGGCACTCTTTGAAAAGTATGCCCTACTGCACATGGAAAATCCATCTAAGGGCACATGTCATATTGGAAAAAATACAGTGAGATGTATGAGTGAAAATCTAAAATCTCAATGATGTGGTAGTCCAAGAATGAGTTGACAGTAAGTAATGAGAACACAACAATGGTTGCGGGACATTATACAAAAGAAATAGTAACATCATTCTGTCATAAAGCCATGAAAACATCTCAAAGAGTTATGAAAGTTTTTCAAAGACTAAAGTCCCTCAAAGATAATTGCAGAGCATTGAACAAATCTCCTTATCAAGATTAAGGAATAAAGCCTTGAATACTTGCAAAGAGTACAAGCCCAAAAGGAAGATTATGAAGTTTATCAAGGTCGAGTACAAGAAGGGATATACAAAATCAAATAAAACCTTTCATCACTTCTTAAAATAACAATGAAAGATTTAGAAGCATTCAAGGTAAACTCTCAACCACAGCGAGGAAGAAACCCTCGAGATACCTGTAGTCACCTATGAAGAATGCTTGAAAAAAAATACAAAGAAGCAAGATTTCTATCTTTTCTTTCACAGAGAGTAGAAAAATTTCATCGTTTATTCTAGAAAGACCGAGCATGAAGAGAAAAGTACATAAAACCAAAAAATCTTCATTATTTTATGTATAAATGAGCTTGAAACAACATTTTATTCACAAACAATGATGAAAAAGGGCAAAGCTTATGTAGACAGAGGCTTACCCTACTTGGTCTCGACATATTTTTGTAGAGATTTGCATATGAAAGCTCTAGAAAACCCTTTAGAGACTCCATGAAAGCTCGGGTTCAGACCATGGCGACGCCCTCAAAGAGTGGAACAAAGTTTCTAGAGAATGCAAGTAAAAATGAAATGTGAAATGAGTGTCTAGCCGCAGTTTTGTGTTAGGGTTTCTAAAACCCTAAGTTGGCCGACAAACAAAAGGCATTTTTGCCTTTGTTTTAATTTTTCTTCTTCATAAACTAATGCCCCATGTTATGTATTAGTATGCCTTGTGTTTCTTTTTTCATATTTTGCAAAGTCTAAATCAAGTGTCCCTTTTTGCATATGTCTTCCAAACATGGTCGAGCCAAGTACCTTTGTTTTGGACCAAATTTGAAATGTAAGAACATTATTGAAGTGATGAAATTATAAATCACTTTATTTAATGTTGTATGTAATGCAAGGTAAAGATGTGTTTTCTTTCAAGATATGGTCAAAGGGGATAGTTGAGGGTTGATGATGAGTTACACCAAGCATCTAAAGGAGGTTGGAGAAGTTGAAAAACAAAAGGAGAGAATATAGGACCTATTTTGACTCAGTTTTGAAGGCCTTGGAAAGTATTTAGGAGAATTTTTAGGTACCTTTATGGTAGGAGAGGTCAAGGCTTGACCTTTTCTTCATTTTAGAGCCATTTTGGAGTCTTTTAAGGGGCTTAAAAATAGGCTTTATTGTCGTGCACGACTAAGGGAGGTTGAAGTCCCTATCTTTGTGCAACTACTTGGGAAAATGTTAAGTAACTTCAAACATCTTTTTTTAAGTGAGTTATTTTCATTCTCATGCTACATTGTAACTCTTTTGGAGGTTCTTTTAGTAGGAGATAAAATTTGTAGCTCTTTTATAGACTATATAGCAATATTACACCTTTGGGGATCAATAAAGTTAAGCAAGTTTTGCCTTCTCAAATTATGTTTCATTGTGTGTGTTTAAGTGATTGATGCAATTTCATGTGAAGTATCTCATCCTTGTTATTGTGTCTCGTTAGTATCACCTTTATTCAAAAAATATATGTATGTTTGTAGGTTGTAGGTTGTGTTAGTGATGCAAGCAAATTTTAAGTTGTGAAAAAATTGCTTTTTCCTTCTATGATTGTGAGCATTATAGCCTTCTTATGCAATATTAATGAAAAATCATATGAACCCCTTAGTTGTGTATGTGAAAGCTTTGTTGTTGATTAAACTATGTGTAAAATCAACTGTGCAAGTTTTAGATAATCATTTTGGTGTATCACCTTAGGAAATAGTTTCATTTTATTCGTTTCTTTCTACCCTTTTCCATTGAAAGTTGTAGTTTAGGTGATAGTTTCATGGGAACCAAATCTCTCTGGAGGTTCTTTCCATCATAAGGGATCCATGAACCTAGAAAGATCCTATGTTTCACTAGTAGGCTAAGTTTACTCAACAAGGGTGCACTATTAGGAGATAACACCAAGATTACCGCCATGCTAACTATACATACGGTGACACAGCTCTAGGTGGCCTCTCTCAAGCTGATGAAAATAGGGAAAATGTAGTGACTATACGAGGTGGAGACAACTATAATGTAACTACCCATCGAGGGAGAGTTATAATATAAGGAGACCTACCCAAACCTGCAACTAAATCACTAAATGATTACAACATTATGGACTAGCTGAAGAATACTCTTGCCTTAATCTCAACCCTAGAATTTCTAAAACTATCACCCACACATAGGGAGATACTCAAAAAGGCATTGGAAGCATCAGTCCCTAATGACCTCAATCGAAATCAGTTCTAATCCATGGTTGGAAAAATCACAACCAACAATCATTTAGTCTTTTTCTGAGAAAGACCTTCCACTAAATTCATTTCATAACCAAGCCCTCTACATAGAGGTTGGTGTCCACAAGAACATGGTCAAGCGGGTGTTGATAGATAACAACGCAGGTCTAAACATCTATACATTGAAATTCATCAAACAGTTGGGGTATTTTGATGACATGATTGATAAAGCAAGGAGCATTATTATAAGGGCCTACGATGACTAGATAAAGCGATGAGAATTACTATAAGGGCCTACAAGGACCTTGAATGGAATTCTAAAGGAATAATTAGGCTACTAGTACAAATAGGACCAACCACCATGGAACTTACATGTCAAGTACTTGACCTTTGGTTACCATATAACCTACTCCTAGGATGCCCTTGGATCCATGCATTACAAGCAGTCTCTTCAACCTTCCACCAATACCTAAAGTTCCCCCATGAAGGAAAAGAGGTGACCTTATATGTCAATCCTAACCTTTCCACTTCTATGCAAATTTGGAAGAAAAGTATAATAAGATCCAACACATACCAAGCAATGACATATCCTTCCATTCATTCTCGTATGTTTATCCTTCCACTCTACCATCGACCTCAACCAAGATCACATCAAATGAGCAACTGAAAATGGAAACCAAGGTTCAAGTACTTGACAGGGGTAATGAGAATTACCAGTTTAACCAACCATTCTACATTGGTATGCTCCCACCAACACGTAAAGTCTATGGAGGTTTGAAAGAGATCAAGCCTACTTAGACAGTGCAAATGATAGCCAAACACATGATTTTTACCAAGTGGGGAGACATGAAAGACGAAGATATATTCAAAGAGGACTTCTCATCCATGATTTACAAAGAGGACCAAAAAGAGCTAGAACAACCACAAACCCTTCTAGTAGACCCTATAAGTAAAGGCTACCCACTAGTTAAACATATGAGATATAGTGGAATGAGTGGCCTTGTGCTACACAAATAAGGTAGGTGGGAGCCCATCATAATGGAACAAAGAAAGAAAAATATGGGACTAGGTTATGAGCCAAAAGATGTGGTTACTCCAAAAATTGGACGAACCTCTTTTAAGAAACAAGAAACTTCTGCTAATGTTAAGGCACTGGATATCTACCATATCATGGATGACGATTTACCCATTGAAGACTTGTTTGAGAACTTTACCATAGATAGATTCCCTCTCCAATCCCTCAAGACCATTCCTAATATCTATTATTATTCTAAGACATATCTAATGAATACAAATGGGATTCTCCTTCCTTTATCACTGGATATGGTTTCCCCACTTCTAGTAATGATGACCTAGACACCCAATGGGAAAGAGATACCAGAGCCATACTGGCCATTTTAACCTCTGTAATATTTCTAGATAATGAAAATAGCATACTACTTAGCTACCCACAACTGATAGATTGGGACCAACAACAACATACACATGTTCTGGATCAATTCCAAAAAGATGAAGCAATCGTTGAGTTCATGGGACTCCAAATAAACATACCAACGAGAGATCACAAAGTAGGGTTTGTCATGGAGCTCAAACATGATTCCTATTTCAATGGAGAGATTGAAACTTCTAGTCATAAAAATGAAAATGAAAATATAAAGATCAAAACGAGGTCCCCTAGAGAAAACCACAATGTGGCTCTATCGGATTTTGAAAAGAGGAAAATAAAGGACGCATTCGAAGGTGAAAACCTCCTAGAGGCACCCGAGGATGGAGGGTTCAATCTCCCTATATTTGAATACCAAGAAATATTAATGCTCCTGGTAGAAGAAGTAGAGTCCATAAATGTTGACACAACAAAGAATCCAAAAATCACATACCACATGATATCACTTGATCCCAAAGAGAGAAAATATCATAGCATTCATCAACGACAAAAAGGTAAATTTTTTGTGGACCTATGCTAACATGCCTAGAGTAGATCCAACATTAGTGATGCACCATTTATTTGTAGTCCTTGGAGCAAAGCCTATCAAGCAAAAAATAAAAAAAATGCATCCTCAAATAGCATTCTCGGTAAAGGTAGAACTAAAGAAACTACTAAATGTTGGTTTTATCAGACCCATATACTATCTGCAATGGATATCAAATCTAGTACTAGTGTCAAATCCTTCTGGGGGCATAAGGATTTGCATAGAATTCAAAGGCCTGAACAAAGCCTATCCAAAGGATTACTTTCCATTGCCAAGTATTGACATGATCGTAGATCAACAACATGGCATGATATTTTATCCTTAATGGATGGTTTCTCCAGATATAACTAGATAAAAATCTCTCTAGATGATCAGCACAAAACAAAATTTACCTGTGCTTAGGGGACCTTCTGTTGGAATGTAATGCCCTTTGGTCTAAAGAACGTGTGAGCAACATATCAAAGAGCAATGAAAACCATATTCCATGATATGCTACACACCATCATTGAAGATTATGTGGATGATATTCTTGAAAATTCAGTCAAAAGGGAAGATCACTTGGCCAATCTCACAAGGGTATTTGATAGGCTGGAACAATATAACTTGAGACTCAACCCTAAAAGGTGTGTTTTTAGAGTAACATCCAAAAAGATACTAGGGTATATAGTGTCAAGGAGGGGCATTGAAGTGGATCTTGAAAAATTAAAAGCAATATTAGAGATTCCTCCACCAAAGACATTCAAAAAAATGAGAAGTCTACAAGGGAAGCTACAATCCATCAAGCAATTTATTGCACAATCAGCAGACAAATGTCACCCTTTCACTCATCTAATACACAAGGATATCATCTTCAAGTGAGATGGGAGATGTGACCAAGCATTCCATAAAATCAAGGAGTACCTACTTACTCCTCTTATACTCATGCTGCCTATTCTAGATAAGGAAATGATACTATATGTGTGTACAACACAAGTAATGTTCAGAGCTCTCCTAGCACAACTAGATGATAACAACAAAGAAAGTGCAGTCTACTACATCAACTGAACATTGGTGGGCTACAAGTTGAACTACTTGCCCATAAAAAGAGTGTGCCTCTCAGTTGTATTTGCGACACAAAATCTAAGGCACTATATCTTAAACAAAAAGGTAAAGTTGATTTCAAAGGTAGACCCACAAAAGTACCTACTAGAAAAAGTAGCCCTAGCAGGCTTCCTTGCTAAATGGGTGATTATTATGACCGAATTTTATATAGACTATGTGGATAAATGAGCTATCAAGGGAAAAATCATAGTAGACTAGCTAGTTGATGCACCAATAGAGGATCACAAACCTTTGATAGTAGAATTTTCAGATGAAAGTATCTTGATGAAAGAACAAACAGGTCATTGGACCTTATATATTTTATGGGAGTGAGTAGGTATTCTATTTCTCACACCACAGGGAGATAGTATACCCAAGGCATATATGATCACTTTTCCATGCCCAAACAATATCTTAGAGTATGAAGCTTTGATCACAGGGCTAAAAATGACTATTGAATGGAAAATAAAAGAGCTACAGGTCTTTGAAGATTCTTAGTTAGTCATTAGACAGGTGAACGATGAGTACCAGATAAAAGATGACAAGTTGATGCCATATAAAAGGATACTAGATAGCTTCAAGAAGTATTTTGTCACAATAACCTTTGAACAAATTCCTCGGATCAACAATAGAGCTGCCAATGCAATGGAAACAACAGGCTCGCTACTGGATATTCCACAAAATGTTCCTAAGTATGAATTCCTCATCAAATAATTACTCGTACCTACATTCAACATCCCATAATCAGAACTAGCATGTGTTGTTGTTGACCCTAACTCCCCATGGTACCAAGACACCTTTGACTACATCTAGCACGGTATCATTTCATTTGACTTAACACCCACCCAAAAAAGAAGACTTTTACCCATATAACTTCTCGATTCACGATCCTAGGAGATACCCTATATTGTCGTAGTCTAGATGGTATGTTACTCCGGTGTCTTAGCGTAGAAGAAGCAAAAACAACCTTACAAGAGGTACATGAAGGTGTTTGCAGATCCCACTCTAGTGGACCTAACCTTGTCCAAAAGTTGCTAAGAATTGGATATTAGTGGCCCTCCGTGGAGCAAGATTGTATTCAGTATTCTAGAAAGTGTCGTTAATGCTAGCAACATAGTGACCTTGTGCACACACCAACATAGGAGTTGAGACCCATCACAACACCATGGCCTTTTCACAATAGGGATTATACCTGGTAGGTAAGATTTCACTTGCTTCATCTAACGAGCACAAGTTTATTATCACAGTGACAAAGTATTTCACTAAATAGATAGAGGCAATTCCATTAACCTACATCACTGGAAAAAAATATCAAAGTTCATTTTGAACTATCTGATTTGTGGGTATGGATTCCCCAAAAAATCATAACAGATAATGGAACCCCATTCAAGAATCAAGATGTCCAAGAACTCTGTTCCAAATTCTCTATCCAACATAGATTCTCCACACCCTATTATCCTCAAGGAAATGGTCAGGCTAAAGCATCTACCAAAACCATATTGAAAATACTAAAGAAGACTATTAATGAAGGCAACCATGATTGGCATTTATAGTTAAACCCAATCCTATGGGCTTATTGAACTGGCATCTGAACACCTACAAGTGCCACACCATTTTCCTTCGTCTACGGATTAAAGGTTGTCTTACCTAGCAAGGTTGAAATCCCCAAATTGTGAATCTCATTAAAGGGCATGGTCAACAACGAAGAATATCAAGTATCTAGGTTAAATGAATTGGAACTCCTAGAAGAAAGGCGTTTGAGCACATTAAACCATCTTCAGGTTTATTAGAATTGGCTCAAACAAAACTATGATAAGAAAATCAAAGACAAAAACTTTCAAGTTGGTGAATTGGTCCTCAAGGAGAATCAGAAGGTACAATTGAATGAAGACGACAAAGGAAAATTTGAACCCAACTGGTTAGTCCCATTTATCATCACAACAAGCTATGGTTCTAGAGCTTATCAACTGGCTACTCTTGAGGGAGAACCCTTAGCTGAACCGTTGAACAACAACCACCTCAATAATTTCTACACATGAAGCACATCAGAATACCCTCGACAAAAGGGTAAAAATCCAAAAAAATTAAAAAGATAAAAATGCAAAAAAAATTAGAAAGCAAGAAAAAGAGTAAAAATAAATAAAACATTTTTTAAGTGAAAACCACTTTGTGGTGCTCATAGAACATGTATCGTAGTGAAAACTTGGAAAACAGGCACTATGTTTGAATAAGACTTGCATCGTTATCTATTAGTACTATCCACAAAATCCACCCATTCATCTCATAATATAACATATGTCCAACCACGAATTGGTACTGATTTAGGAAAGTAGTCTTGTCTCAAACTGGGGGCAACTTCTCAAAGTTGGTCATGGGTTAGATATTTATGTGTCCTATCATGGTAAAAAAAATTCAAAAACATTTGAAAAGCAAAAAAATCAAAACAATATCACTGGATTATTCCTCCACTCAAACAATTTAAGATATCAACATTTGCTTGAACCTCACAACTATTTCAAGTAGATTTCCTACAACATATCCTCTAGAAATAGAAGTGGAATATCAATCCAAGTTATCAATGTTGTTTATCCCAAAAACAAGTTTATGCTTTGAGTCAATTGGTCGAACTAAGTGGTCTCTGCATGTACAACGTAGGCAAGGCTTAACATCCATTGAGGCCTTAGGTTAGTCCCCTTAGGTTTCTATAATGCTTTATTTCAACTTAGTCAAAAAATGCAAAATCCAAAGACATTCACAAAACAAAAAAGATCAAAAACATCAAACCAAGTGAACTATGAGCCTCTGCGTGTACAACGTAGGCAAGGATTATCTTTGATGAGCCCCCGAGGCCCTAGGTTAGTCCCCTGGAAAACAACAAAAACAACATCATAAAAACTCAGAAAAGAATCAAACAAAGTCCTACTCCATCATCACAATTCACAATAAACTCTTCATCCATAATAAACAAATCGTCATCTTCACCCTTTGACAAAACAAACAAACAAACAAAGAAAACATCAAAAGCTAAAACTTTCAAGCAAACAATCACAAAGATTTGATTACAAAATAGACAAAAACAAGGCCAAAGTATTAACTGCCTATCTTTTTGACAAAGTCACCAACAACATCTTGAGATATGCCTTAACGGATCTGTTCCTATGATAGACATGATCAACATCAGATAATAGCCCCACCCCAAACAGATATGGCTTGTGATACTACAAATTTATTTTTATCTTTTTTATAGTCTTATTTTTATGGTTTATTTTATTGACTCATTCCCAGGATCTCTCGAGGATGTCCATTAGGATTTAGAGAAGGAATAGGGGGAAATTGAGCGTTATTTCGGTTTGCTATTTGTAAGATGTTTTTATGATACGACCATGGCAAATACTTGCTTTTTTGAGTGTATGGAAGTTATTTTGAAATAGTTTGTGTAGCAAGTACATGTTAGGTATTCTATACCTCTCTGTGTAATTGCTTTGAAATGTTTTAGCACAACCCAACTATATACTTTAAACAAATTTTATGTATGATTGGTATGAGCAAAAATATTCTTTGTATGTTGAGTCAAAGTCCACGTAATGGATACAAAGTCACCTTGGTCATTAATACCTTGGTGCATCGTATCTGTTTGCTACATCAAACATGATTGTTCAAAATACGAAGCCTCCAAGCAAAGTGAAAGCAATACTCATCAGTACTAACAACATCAAATTTCTATCCATCATCAAATATTTATTCTAAACTAACATCCATCTTGCATCACAATATCATTAGTACCATATCCATCCTCCATCCATAATGTCGTCGATACATATCATGTTGATAATAAAGCAATGAAAAAATCATGTATCATGAATAGAAGGCATACATCCATCATATATCAACATCGTATAAACACCATATATCAAAACGATATATTGATCATCCATAATGAAACAACATATGAAATAATATATGATCCTGTATAGTAGAAAATTTTCGCCCCTTAGGCAAATTCCCCTTTCACATACCCTCATCTTAGAAAATCAAATCCAAAGGCGAAATTCCACATTACCCACCTGCCTTCCATCCACTTGGAATTTTTCATGTGTTTCGGTGAGAGAATATTTGTCGAGGACGCGAGCATGTTGCATTGCCGACCCTAACGGATTCCTGCATCTAAAGTTGGTAGAGGAATTACACTCCTCATTGGGGATGAATTGTAATGTCCTCCTATTGACTAACTGATCTTAAAACAACAGATTCTTCTCATCCCACCTTCAAAAACATTCTTCATTCATTCATTCCATCCTCTAGGCAATTCCACAACTCAAGCAATCTCACTTCAAGCATTTTTCATAGCTCCATTGAGCATTATAGTAGTTTGATACTTCATTCACTCCACCTTTATACGTGACACGTGTGGTGCTACTTCAAAAGTTGTGGGCTTGGAGTCTTGCGAGATCTCCCTTCATCATCGTTGCGGTTGTGGTGACTTTGTCAAGTCCATACCTTGCATTCTCCGTTCATTAACTAGTGAGCCTTTAGGTGGAGGTGGTAACATCACACACTCTTTCCTTTGTGGTTTGATATAATAACACATTGTCTTTTGTAATGTTTAGTTCTTTCATTTCTATTTTCTTTATCGCATATTCTACTCTGTGCTTTCTGGCTATCCGTGGAGGTGGAAACACCAAAAATGGGTCCGACTGAGGCAGGCCCCTATAAATCCCCCAAAAAATTCCCCTCTTGCTTGTCTATAGGTGGACGTGTGCATGGATCTTGCTAGCAAACTGGTGTTTTTGTGAGTTGATATTCGTCACTCTTGTGTTAATCTATTTATTTTATTATCTTCGTACTTATTTTTTGTACTTTATCATTCTGTCATTTTTGTTAAAACCATTTAGCTAGATTGTTAAGTAGGTTTTTGGCTCTTTCTACTATACTTTACATTTTCTAGCCATACGGACGCCAACACACCAGAGAGACGACAGCGCGGTTTTTGGCTCTTTCTACTATACTTTACATTTTCTAGCCATACGGACGCCAACACACCAGAGAGACGACAGCGCACCACACTGTCGTCCCAAAATCGCACTGCCGTCCTCGGATAAAGAGCTTTCTAAGGTACAATAGTGATCCAAAAACCAACTCTTCTAGTCCCAAACAAAATTTTGGGTCTATAGAGTGACACAAGTACTACATAGTGATCTTCATTCTCGATCCTCTTCCTAAAACATCCTTTAGAATGAGGTAAGTTAGGGAAACCCTCCGCTCTCAGGTCTCTATGACTTGGAGCCTTGACGTGGTTGGTCCCCCTCTCTTACAGATCCATCCATCCACATCATATGCATACATCATAAAAGTATATAAACATATAAAAACATACATCATCATACATCATCATACATCATCATACGTCATCATCACATAAACATATAAATGAGTCGAATCAAAGAAGGTATATTTGATATATATCATCATCAAAAAGGGAGAATGCCATAGTGCATCATCATCATGGAAACAAGTGTGATAGGATAATACAAAATAATACATATATATGAGGCCTCAACTAGGCCGATGAATATATATACAAAAAGTCATATCTGCAATATGTCTATAAATAACATCATAAAGATCAACTACAACTATAACATTGCCCGACAGAAAAGGGAGGACTCTATGGACTAGGCTACAGATCACGATATGGATTTAGCTATTTCACAGAATGACCAGCTGGCTCACCACCACCACCTGCAACACTAGGCTCCCCAAATCTCGGTTGTCGTTGTGCTCAAAGAACAAAAGCATCATACAAAGTTTGGTAGTATGTAGCCCTTTGTAATAACTGATCCCACTTAGCATGAAGACTATCACGCTCGATCCTTAAACTGTCCCTCTCTATAGTGACAAATTGTAATTGTGTCTTAGCAATGAGACATTGCCCAACCATTGTATCTCGCTATATGCGAAGACCATCTTGCTTTGTTGTCATAGTAGCAAGTTGTGCCTCTACGGTTTGTTGCCACCCTATTTTTGTTGCCAACTGAGCACCTCCATCCCTAGGTGGTGGAGGGGAACTTGGAACCTGTCCACGACCTTGCGTCTGATCACCTTGTGCCCCATCCTGTCGAACCTGACCAAGTTGCTCGACTAGAACCTTAATAAGTTGTTGCTCCCTACAACGACCTGCAATGCTTTCTCTACCTACTACGAGATCATTTTTGAGATCTATAAATCTCAATGGCACATGTCGTGCCCACTATTGATCAAAATCGAGAGTAGTACCTAGATCTGCTAAACCCACTAGACAACCCCATCTGATTGGGGCAAGCACTCTGAAAAACATCAATGACAACATCTTTATCAGCTTGATGACCCCATACACGAACTTCTCTGGTGGTTTGACCAAATCGAGCCTCATATGCATCAGGAAAATGGCCCTGACGCTCTCTAAACTACCAACATACTTTGTCAAGTAAATGTCGCTTTAGAAGAGAGTGAGAGCAAACAATCAACCATCTAGTCTGTTGACAGTACACTAGATGCTCTTGATCCTCCGACCATGCATCACAATCCATATAAGGCCTCCAAATAAAACCTAGCATGCCATCAAACACACAACACCAATATGAAAGATCCCCATGCAAGGTATAACGAATAAATTCTCCATAACAATAGTACAGATCACCATCAGTACAATCCTATATACCATTGGGCCGTGTCACCGCAATATGCTCCCAAGCCCATACATGTGAAAGAGAGACACTTGCAGAAATGGATTTCCTACCTCGATATGCAACCTCATCCATATATCTATAGAGGTGGGCGAGAAGACAAGGACCCCATGCATATATGGTCCCATGCTCAAACATCTCCTCAATACAAATACCCAATCCAACAGGGAACTGGCGACCTCTCCTATCAGGAACAACTAGCTCCAAAACCAAACCCCAAAGAACAAGGCAAATAGTGTCTGCACTGCTAACAAACTCTGATAAATCAATCTTAGATTGTCAAACTTCCAAGTGTCTGACACCAAGCACATGCTGCATGGCGCGAGTACCTCGTCGAACATGGCATGCAACGATCTCACCATGGATAGGTATGGAGAGGATCCTCCACACATCCTTGAGAGTAATGGTGGCCTCCCCTATAGGTAAGTGGAACCAACAAGTCTTTGAATGCCATCGCTCCACGAGTGTGGTGATCATCGCTGTGTGACATCTGATGGGAGGTATGTAACAAATGTGACGTAGCCTGACTGCATCTAGGAAATCTCGCTCCAAAACATCAAAGCCGACAATTGGGTCAAATAGATCACGAGGTCATCTCTCCCTCGATTGAAGTGGTTTAAGGACCACTTGCAATCATTTCAACCCACAATGTTAGGGTTTCTCTTTGTACACACAAAATGAAACAAAAACGATGAAGAAAGTAACTTAGTTTCCAAAAAAGGTCAAAAGCGAAGAAATCTTAGCAAAAGTGATGAAATTATTAACAAGAGCGGTTAAGCAAAGAAAGTGTGAGGAATTTTTTTTAGCCAAAATCAAAAGTGCAAAACTTTATAAAAAACGCAAAATGATCTCAAAAGCACCCAAACTGAACACAAGCATTCAAAAGCAAAGAAAAATAGAAAAAGAGAGTTTCAAAGGTGAAAATAAAGTCAAAAGCATAGAAATAAGTCAAGTGCATAGAATTTTTGAAAGAGCGAGCTTCTCAAGATGAAAAAAGCGCTAAAATTGAGGCAAAAGTGCTAAAATCCTTAAAACTGTGCATTTGACTTGTTGAACTTTGTGCACAAATTACGAGAACATAAAAAGATGAAAATGAGAATCGAGAGGGTACATACTGGGGCATCGATGCCTGCGGGTCGTCTAAACTCTCGAACCAAGTCCGAACGATGTGGGGCTCCCTGAATCTTAGGCATTGCTCCTCGACAACAGACAAAATGAGAAATCCAGAGGCTAGAATTCTCTATAGACTCAAAATGAAAATGAGGTAATTAGAACCCTGATTACCTATTTTAACCCTTCAACCCCTAATTTTTACTTAGGAAACCTTCCTACGTTCAAATTAGGACTTCTTGGGAACATTGAAACAAGCAACGAGGGACCTATAGACCTAATTTTTCATCCTCTATGCATCTAAACTGAAATAGAATAATGTCGCGAGCTTGACCTCAAAATCAAAATTTTCGGCCAACCTCTCGAGGGGGCAGCACGAAGTCCTACCATCATTTCGTTGACCATTGGGGCATATTTTTTTTAAAAAAATCTTGATCTTAACATTGAATCTTTGAAACAAAGTAACCATTATTTTGTCTCAAACATGAGCAAAATATAGACATGTAAAATTGACCTAACACCTATCGCACACCTAAAATGACATTTTCGCATCATTGACATCATTATCATTGAATACACTACATTTCATATCAATTGCATCCAAAAACCCTAAATTCCCCCATTAATTAATAAGATGACATTATTTAATTAATTCATGTTTCATCAATTTTGACTAATTAAATAAATTACATTTATTTAATAAAGTCCTAATCTAACTTTATTTCATCCTAATTGGTTAAATAACACCAATTATTTAATTACGTCACTAAATCACTTTATTCCTTAAGTCGATTGAATTATTAAAACATAATAATTTAATTAACTCACTTTCCCTCCAAATTTGAATAATTTAAATAAACTATTAAAATTATCATAAAAAATTAAATCAAACTAATGCAGCTTTATTTGCAAAAGTCAAACTTGATTTGCACGTTCAAACTCCAAAAAGAATTAATTAATTAAACCAATTAATTTATCATTCCGAGTGACACCTATATTAATACTATTTTATTTTTATTTGGAAAATTATTTTTACTCATACAATTTTATATGTAATTTATATTAATTTTAATTTAAAAACTACCACTATTATTTTCTTAATTCTTATGTTTTATTTAATTTTTTTTTAATAAATTTTTATATATTTATATTATTTTTTAATAATTTTATTTGTAAACATTAATATATATTTTAAAATTTTAATATTTAAAAAATAATGTCCAGCAATATTTTCACAACCTTCTCCCCCGTCCCCTGTAGCCTGTCGGCAACGTAATAACGCTGTAATAATTGTGTTCGAATTCTTTTGGAGAAGAAGATAAGGCTCCCCAATTTATATTTCATAAAATACTAAAGAAAAACTGAGATGACATAATGGAGATTTTTTAGCGTCACGAGACCAGAGGGGGAAAGTAGCCACTTACTAGTTAACAAGGGATTGGAGAATATGGTGGGCTAATGCCATTTATTTTATATTAATATCGCTGTCACCAAACAACTCTACATACGGTAAAATCCTGGTGCTACGGTTGAACGTGGTTCAAAATGGTTGGATCAAGCACACACTGAAGTTGATGAAAATATCTCTACAGCTGTGCAGCGAACGTAGTAGTATTAGAAGATTGTGGGAGGGGAGGTGAGGAAAAGAAATATCTCCTTCATAGACAGAGTCCCAGAAAAATCCTCACCTCACCCTTCTTCTTAGATATCTCCATTATGGAAATCCACTCTGGTGCACACAAAGATGCAGATGCACCCTTCAACTCTTGCTCTCCGAACGCTAATTCCCAGGTAAATTGTCTTCTATATTCATTTTGGAAACCCGCTTTTTTCCCCTTTTATCTGTTTGTTGAAATATTTGGTTAATCCGAGTCGCATAGCAGTCGGTGGTGTCTGGAAGGATTGAGAGCCACCCGTATACATATACAGAAATCTACTTCTTCAGCTTTATTATACCCTTTTACAGACGAAGGCTTTGCTTCGCAAATCTATATTGCTTCCGAGTTAGGTGTTAGCAAACACTTACGTCTAACCAAAAAAAACCCCTTAATAAATTCAACCTTGGGGCAAACAGTAGCCTTCATGTAAATGGCTTTGTATGGACATGATTGTGTGAGTGGTATGTAGAGGAGCGACATGTTTGAATTTGGAGTGGCGTAGGGTAAGTACGATTCATTGAACAATATACAAGGTAAATGGTAAAACACTTTCCTTATGGGTTTTCACAAGAGAAGTCTTATACACCAAGTTGGTGCCTCGCTTGACAATAACCTTAAAAATTATCTTTACTTTTTACCTATGATGATGGGCTGATAAATGGAATCGCTTGACATTCCAAGGATAATCTCGCAAAGTTTAGCCACTTCGAATATAAAGACTTGCACTAAGGGAAGTATTTGGAATTATGGAAGACATTCAAGGATTGCGGATTGCATTAAAAAATGTTAATAACAATCAACAATGATTGCATGATGGGAACATTAGAAACTATGCAAAGAGGGGCACCATCACACAGATTTGTACCCGTTTGAGTGTGAATTGGACGTGTTAAGTGGGTGCTTACCATCTCTAATACTTGTAGCCGGCTAAAAGAAGTATTCTATGGAGTCCTTCGTAAGGATCTGTGTTTGAGAATTACAGCTCCCGGAAGAAAAAGGGCCAGCCATCTCTGGTATGAGTATTGAAAGAAATGGATAGAGATCTGCCTTGGATCGCATAGCAGAGATCTCTATTTTCTAGAAGGGGCAGAGATGGAAGATCCTATTGCCTTGTGGAATATGGTGCTCATTCATAACCTATAACTGGTGAGAGGATACCCCCAGCTGGCCAATGGGAATCCTCAAGCCACACAATCAATAATCATGAAGATAGTTAGGGTGAACGATTATGCTACCAATACATAAGAAATGTATGACAGATAAAGCCAACTTGATTTTTAGAGGCTTTTGGACATCCAAGTGCTCGAATGCATTTTCAGCGTATATTTCCTTGACAACCTTATCGACAATCTACTTCAAGAGAATAGACTAAGATCTGGGAAGTACTTGAATTGAGGAAGATGATCAATACAGATGCCAGTAGTTTGGAGGAGCATACCGCTCTCTAGATACCATAAGTGTTGATGTCTAGTGACATGCAAAGGGCTATTGTCTCAGAAGAACAAAGGGCCAAATATGGGTACCTCTTCGGTTACCCAATAATCTGCCTTTGTGAATGTTGAAAAGTAAGTTTGAAGATATTTTTAAGACAAAGGAGCTAGGTGGAAAATTCGACTTGCACATGGCATGAAGGAGTTGTCCAATTGCAATTAATCACATGCCGAAGCATGAGTCTGGATCCTCTCAATAGAACCATGTGCCGGGTCCCAAACTATGGTCTCAAATCTTTAAAACCATAGGTTTATTGATTGCATAAGAGAGGCGCATTTCCAAAGTGATGTCTTGAAATTGTACTTGAAAACACTTACCTTGCCTGGATTGGTTTGTGAGGCAAGCTTCGAACTTAAAGACGGTTTCAAAAACTGAACTTCCAAACAGCTATAGGCTGTTTTAATCTCTGCAGGTTCTTTCGTGTAAAAAGATTGAAATCTAGATAGAGCATCTCTAGAATTGTTAGAGACCATGACTTTAATTTTATTAGTGTCACAACAGGTTGGTGACGCTTGCAAAAATGAGCAAGGGATTCCAAATTTTATTGTAAAATATTGGTAGAGTGAGTCATGAGGACAGCATCTTAAATAACTTAAAAAGTTAAGTTTAATGAAATGTAAATCATACCCTTAAAAAGTAAATCTCAAGGACTTAAAAGTAAAGTTCAAGGAAATGCATGTCATACCCTTAGAAAGTAGACTAGGAAGGTTGAAATCTAGATAGAGCATTTCTAGAATTGTTGGAGACCATGACTTTAATTTCATTAAGTGTTGCAGCAGGTTGGCGAAGCTTCCAAAATGAGCAAGAGATTCCAAATTTCATTGTTAAATATTGGTAGAGTGAGTAAGGAGGAAAAGTTAAGTTTAATGAAATGGAAGTCATATCATTAAAATGTACATCTCAAGAACTTAAAAGCAAAGTTTGAGGAAATGCATGTTATACCTTTAGAAAGTAGATCTCAAGAAATATGGATAACCAAAAAAGAAGAAGATAGAATGCACAAATAGAATACTCACATCTAGGAATAAGAACTTGTCATTCATATGGTGTTCCCAAGGATGTGTCTTTGGGGAGAGGGATGGATGTCACCCTCTCATCCCACGTATTAAAAAAATGTTGGAGTGTTCGAGAGGTGGCTAGGAGATGTTTGGATGTCTCTTGACTTTCCTAGGGATGCGCATCTCAAGAACTTAAAAGCAAAGTTTGAGGAAATGCATGTTATACCCTTAGAAAGTAGATCTCAAGAAATATGGATAACCAAAAAGAAGAAGATAGAATACACAAATAGAATACTCACATATAGGAAAAAGAACTTGGCATTCATATAGTGTTCCCAAGGATGTGTCTTTGGGGATAGGGATGGATGTCACCCTCTTGTCCTCCGTATTAAAAAAAATGTTGGGGTGTTCGAGAGGTGGCTAGGAGACGTTTGAATGTCTCTTGACTTTCCTAGGGACGTCAAGGTGTCCTCCACATCATACTATTATAAATAATGGGAAAAAATGGGAGGTCTTTGGGGCCTAGCAACCTGCTTTGAATGTTCAAGATGGTTTGTGGATGGGGACGGACATCCCTCTCTTGTTCCCCTTATTAATAAATTTTGGGGTGTCCTAGAAATGGCTGCAGATGTTGGGACATCTCTTGACTGCCTTGGGGACATTAGGGTGTTCCCCAAGTCATACTATTATAGAAAATAGGAAAATACCAATTCAAAACCAAAATGGGTGTGAATTAACAACCTTAAAAAGGGGTCTACCAAGGCTCCTCAACCTTAAAATACTCTTAAAACCCTATCCTATTGGACTTTTGGAACCACCAAACTAGAAAATAGGAAAAATAGAGGAATAGGAAAAGAGAAAAGAGGAAGAGGAAGAGGAAAGTCTTGACTCTTTTTGCAATCTCTGTCAGCAATAAAGCTAAGACAAGGTATGTACATTAACTTGAAACCTAATTTTTAATATATTTATCTTTGCAAATGCCAAACTCAAAGGCTGTTGATTTTTTTTCCTTAGTTGTATTTCAGAGTTGGTTTTGATTCATTCTGATTTTCAGCACATTGAAGCTTGAATGATTGGAAAATGATTTTTTTCATTGTACATTGGTTCAATGTGTTAAAAACCAGATTTTTCTTTTCTTTTGTGGGTGTTTGAATTTTGAATTTTAAGTGATAGAGTGAAAGAAATTGCTGTATTTAAGTTTTTATTTTTATTTTGCTTTTGGACTAAAAAATGCAGATGGAAAGGGCTTAAAGTTAATATGTTGCTGTTTTGTTTTTGGCACTTGATAAAGTGTTGTTTTTTATTCTATTTTTTGCAATTTAAGTTTAAATGGGCCAAATTAGAACATGTTGATGTTTTTTAGTACATCCTGCTATTTTAAAAAATTAAGCTATATTGCTATTTTGTTTTTGTACTGCCAACATGAGTCTTGTGAGGAGGATTACAAGGTAATGAAGGACACACAAACGAAGAGATTGGAGGAGAAGGGGAACAAACAATGCAAACTGAAACTTAAGTTGCAAGTTCCATTGCTGGGAAATTTGATTTCCCTTCCAAGTTGTTGGAGGAATGGGCCAAGGGGCCATTTAAAAAAAATCCCTTAGCAACAGTCTGCTACCATTGTTAATTCAATCAAGGCAATTAATTCTGGGGGAGTGGGCTTTGGAAGTGCAATATTTGCTTTCTTAGTTGGCAAGGCAGCTGGTCAATGCATATTTTCTTCATATCCTAGGAAAGGGCTTGGGGTTTTGAGGACATTCACACTTCGTGAGAGGGCTGAATTTATCAAATTGTCTCAATGAGATTTCTCCACTCCATTTGTAGCTACACTAACCCCTTCCTTTAGGACTTCCAGGCAGGTTTCTAGTTCTGCACTTTCTACATTTCCATCTTTTAAGGTGAGGGGATGGAGCTCAAGGGGAAAAAATATCTGTGTGAAGTTGAATGGTACCTGGCTTGACTTGTTTGAATGGGAAAAAATACCTCCTGCTTGACTGGAATCTATTGCCACACTGAAAAAATCTGTTTTTTAGCCTTCAAAGATATAGTTTTAACTTTTTCAAGAGAATTAAGTTCATTTTTGAAGAGCTACATTTGTTGACCAAATGGACTGAAACTAATGGTATTAATGCTGAGGGTCTATGAATAAATGCTGTATGACAAGTTTACATAATATGGTAGTAGTTGACCATCATACATGCTAATTGCAATGCAAGGAATGCTGCTTAAGTTCATCGAATCAATTCCACCCAAGGTGCTTATCTTGTTATTGGGTTTCAGGAAGTTATTGTTGGGAAATATTAGTTATTGCAACAGAGCCTGAAAATCTCTTTGTTACTTTGTGTTTTAAATCAACATATGTTGATATTGTGATTATTTAAAGATGTCTACAAATTTGCCCTATTATTGGGTGCATGTAAGCTACATTGTGCAGGAGTATTGATTTGGTGATGCTTGTGGACAGTCACGACACTTGTAAATCTTGATGCTGGGGTTTGTAAAGATAGCGAATATTTGAAGATGTGTGTAAGATGTTATTGTTTAGTGTTTGTTAAATGCCATAGGATTGACTATTGATTATGGAATTGGTCATGCCAACTAATGTCTTGTTGTTAGGCATGTGGAAGTTATCACATGAAGGATTTGTTCCTAGAAATTTCCCTATAAGTTGTCCCTCAAGCTAGGAGACTTTAGGTGACATTTGAAGGACAAGATATACTTTCAATTTGATTATAGATTTGGATATATGATTGTTTTGGGTTAGACAACAAAAATGAGCTGGTTGGAGTCCTAAATTAGTGATGATTAGCTTGAGATGTCCGGCTTTCAATGTAGTGTAGTGATGGTTTTCATCCATCCTACACCTATTGGGTTTGAAAATGGAGCTAGGAAATTTGGAGGAAATGCCAATTTTAATTTAACATGAAATTGGAGGCAAGAAAGATGTTCTTGCATTGATGAAATGATGAGTATATAAAAGAATTTTGAACAAATTGAATTTCAAAAATTGGAGGGAAAGCTTTGTTCAAAATTCATAACAATTTGTGAGAGAGAACTACCTCTCTAACTACCAATTCACCACCTAAGCAAGATTAATCTACAAGTGTAAAATAAATCCTATAAATGAGGGTAAAACAAGAATTTTACACCAACACCTCCCTTAAGCACATATTACGTGGGAACAAAAGATTGGGTCTCAACAACAAGGCTTGATAAGCTACCTAAGGAAAATGTGACCTCATAAAGCAGAGGAGAAAACCCTGTGAGAAAAAACTCCCCCCCGAATGAGGGAAATAAATATGCTCTCTAAAAGATGAGAACAAAACCCCATGTGAGGAAAAAGTCCTCCCCGTAAGAGAGAAGAAGAAGAGAGACCATGTAGACCCCCCTCAATGTAGAATCTCCTATAGTGATGGTAGATGCTGGACAATGAATGCTGAAGATGATCCAAGATTGTCGAACAACATTCCTCCCCTTAGGAAGAAATAGAACCATAGAAGTATGCAAATTGTCTTCCCATCCCTGAAAGTAATATAAGGGAAGAAAATTTAACATGAATGAAGTCTCTGAACTTTGCTCAACTGCCCCATGTTGATGCTGAAAGGTACCACAATCAAATCAAGTTCTAGGCCACATTGATGAAGATGACAATTAGAACCTAATGGAAATGAATGTAGAACATAATCTATAGACAATGATGATCCCTCCAAATGCTGTTCAAAGGTCTCCACACCAATGCCAAACAGTGACAAATGATGTAGAGAGGAACAGGAGGCTCCGAAGATGCCCTCACAACATTTGAAGAAGATGATGCAACTCCACTGGAGCTAACATCAGAGAATATGAATATCCTCAATATGTCCTTCAAGTTTGCAAGATAGGACTTACAAAACAAACTTGCAATGTTTGTCAATTACTCATCCCAAGTGGCTATATTAGAAAGATGAATAGTCTGCTGCACTGACTCACTAGAAGCTCAAAATGATTGTGAATTGATGGCTGAACCTTAGAAAGCATGTGGCTCACTTTGATAATCCTCATTCTCATTGTCAAAACTAGAAGAAGAAAACATTGCCTCAGGAGAATCATCAAACCCAAGTAAGTCCAAAGTAGAAAAAACCTCAAGAGCAAAGTGAGAGGTGTATAACCTAGCTTGGTGATCTGCCCTTCCAAAGGCTACTAAATTGTTGCCGTGCAACTATTTGATCTCAACTAAATTTGGAGAAAAATCAACTTTCATGCCCTTCCCTATGTGAGCAATTTAATATATTGATAGGAGATTAGTTGAAAGTGAAGGTACACTTAGAACATTTGTGAATGTTCCTCCTTCATCTAACAAACCCTCTCCTTATAACTGAAGCAGGAGTGTCATTTACCCAAGGTGATAGTAGACATGTTATTAGTTTCTATGGAAGAAAACTCAACCGGTGAAGAACCCATATGGTGTGAAGCACATGAGTCGATGATCCAAGATGGAGTTGATGAAGATGCTACTGCAACTAGTGCCCTTCCCTTAGATTTCTCTTTTCCTTTTTCCCTTTCCTTAGTATATTCTTGGGTTGATGAGGACTCTTGATGGATTCAAAGACCCCTATGTTATTCTTCTTAGGAAGATCGAGAGGTGGTCAATTTGTTTCTGCATACATTTGTGCTCATCATGCTCAAGTTTCTTGCAATAGGCACACTTCACTCTCTCTTTCTTTCTTAGGTTTCCTTGATTTAAAGAGCTTTTAGTGTTGGGTTTGGTGGGCTCAAATTTTGGTTCCTCCTTAGTCTCCTTGTCCTTTTGATTGGATTGCTTCTTCCCTTGGTTTGAAGTCTGTTGTTTCTCATTCTTAGCAATAAGGGCTTGAGGTTTTGTAGACTTCAATGTCCCCATCTTGCTCCCTAGTGAGGCTGGCAATAAAGTCATCCAAAGAGGGCATTTTCCAAGTGACACCTATAACACTCTTGGTGGAGTAGAAGGTGGAAACAAACATTGAGTAATTAGGACCTAGCTTAGAGAGAATAGAAAGATCTAATCAATCTTCTTTTTTCTCTATTCCACATTCCTTACATTGCAGCCTTATTGATTTAAATTTGGTGAAGTCTTCTAAGGTGTCAAAAGAACTGGGGCTCAAATTGATGAGCTTATTCTCCAATTCATAGCTTCTCATCTCATCTTGCTTCCCAAATAGTTTTTCTAAAGCTATCCAAACTTCATTAGGTGTATTTAAAGCTTCAACATGAAAAAGAAGTTCAAGAGACATAGTTAGACACAAGAATCCAAAAGCTTGATACTTGTTAAGCCACTTAACTTTACTCTCTCATTAGAAGGTTCTTTTTCAATCCCCATTGTCACTCTATATAACCCCTTGTTCTTTGATATAAGTTGTATCTTAGTTTTCCATTGATGATAATTAAATGGAGTCAAATGAGTAAGAGGTAGATTTCCATTCATGCTTAAGTTGATTTGTTGCAACCAAATAGAAGTGCAGAATTGAAAATTTAGAAGGAAGTGCACACAACACAACAACACCCCCCCCCCCCTTGATTCAATCGTAGAGACCCCCCAAAATTTTGGCAATTTACAATTTTATGCGTAAGCAAGTCCAATTGTAATGAAAAATGACACTTTATAATTTTAGTGCGGAATTGTGTCCAATGGATTGGGCATAAAAAAAATCATTTAAAAAAAATGGCACTCAATTTTGAGTTGCCAATCAAAAGTTACACCAATTTTAAAATTCGCCTAAATTTGCACAATTATTCTTTTACAAAAACTGCCTTTGAATTTTTTTTGAAAGAATGGAGGTGAAGTTTAAGCCCCCATTGTCTGGTTGTGACCACACCATATAACCAAAGGCTTGACTCCTTTTGAGGCTCTTATAGCATAGACAACAAATTTCAAACGTCCTTGCAAATATTTCAAATATTGCAACCAAATTGAAGATAAATTTGAAGATTTGAACATATACCAGATGCCTTTGCAAGTAGATTTTGCAAAGTACCAGAAACAACTCATCCTTTACACAATCAATCTATCATGCAACCTTTGCACAAGAAATTTTCACTTAGGCTGAACCTTCACGAAGTTGCATCTTTATGAGCACATAGAAGTAAGAACTTACATAGATCCACGATCTCTCACAGCATCTCAGATTCAATTGCACCCAGAATGAATCACGACTTGCGAGCAACAATAAAACCGAGTTAACGTTTGCCCTAGACCTACTTTGATACCATGAAATGGAGCCAAGAAATCTGGATGAAATGCCAATATCAATTTAACATGAAATTGCAGGTAGGAAAGATGTTCTTGTATTGATGAAATGATGAGTAGATAAAGGAATTTTGAGCAAGCTGAATTCTAAAAGTTGGAGGGAAAGGTTTGTTCAAAATTCATAACAAATTGTGAGAGATAACTACCTCTCTAACTACCAACTCACCACCTAAGCAAGATTAACCTACAAGTGTAAAATAAATCTTGTAAATGAGGGTAAACACATGAATTTTACACCAACAGGGTTTTGAAATAGTTCTATATTGATATTTCTCTGCAATTTTATTACTCTTAAATAAATAAAAATAGCTTTTAAATGAAAATAAAATAATTCTATATTGATCTCTCTTGGTGTTTTTTAATAATATGTATTTAAGATATCTAAACTGGTTTATTTTACTTATGTGTGGATATTCAGGTGGGACAATCTGCAGCATATAATTGCATTGGCTAAGTGTTAGGCATTTGCATCACATCCTATTTGGCATTTTAAATGTTCTTATAAGATTGAGACATTGGTATCATAGTTTGTGAACTCTGACTCAGCCGGACTTAGCAGACCCCAAATTTTAAAACTTGGCAAAACTCAGCAACTTAAAAAATACTCGGGGCAAAAAAGTGGAAGGTTTTTACTCTACAGTCGCATTTAAGGGCATGTTTTTCAGTAGACAGGTGTTTTTAGGGCACCTTTTCCTGTTAACAATCATGTTTTTCTGTTTACAGTAACGTTTGTCAGTCTACAGTTGTGTTTTAGGTCTCATTTTTCAGTATACAGTCATTTTTAGGGCACATTTTCAGTCTACAGTCGCATTTTTCAGTCTACAGTCAAATTTTAGGGCACGTATTTGGGCAAAAAGGTTTTTTTAGGGCAGGCGATAGGCACAGCAGAACTACCAGTTTTTGCAATGTTTTTGGGCATTTTTTACTGAATTTCCTGCACTTCGGCAAGTTAACCATGGAAAATCTTTACATTAGAAATTTTCCATGAGAATTCGGTAACTTGCCAAGTACTCTGCAAGTTTGCTAACTAGGATTAGTATCATATATTTCCCATGGAAAGGAGGGTGTTTGATAATATAAATATAGGTTTGAGTTGAAAATCAGGTTGTATATAATCTTTTAACCAAGTAGAAATTGGTACCTGCATGACAATCATTGTGAATTATATGTCACCCACTGCTCCATCACATTCAGAAATTGTCAAATTGATCTCCATGGGCAGTCTTAATTAAGTCCTGCCATGAGGACTGAGATTGTAAATTAAATCATACTTCACGTGCATTCTAGGAGGACACTTCCTAATCAGAAGAGTTTTTATGTTGGGCAGATTCTGAGTTGGTTTCCAGGCATGTTAAGCTTGTTGATTTGCCATCCTAACTTGTTTTCTTGTGTTGGCATTTTTATGGTTAACTGTCTGATGGTTGTGATTGTGCTTTTATTTTCCTTTGTATTTACCCAACATAATGTATCCATAGCTGTCTTTTGCTGATGCTGTTTCCCTTATTTTAGGTTAATTGCCAAGTTCCATTGTTATTCACTGTGCCTTTATCACCCTTTTGAGAATGGCAAGTTTTCATAAGATGATTACATGAGAAACACAGAGAACACGCATTTTAGATGTTGAGGTGAATGGTTTTTTGGTTATGGATGTGTCCAAGCAAGTACAGGTGAATCTTGAATGGAAGTTGCATAGTCAAATACAAACCCTAGAATTAGGCCTCATGGATGGTATGCATATCTTATCACCCTTATTTGCAGCAAATTTTTCTTTTTAGTCATAACACTCATAATTGTGCTGGGGATTTCTGTAGATTGATCCTTAGTATCCCAAGTTTTAAAATTTCATCTATACACAACAGATGAGCATTTAAAGTTGAAGGAAGGCAAATTCTGAGCTATGTTGGAATTTATGATTGATTTACACACTTGCTGTCTTTTTGTTGAAGGGAAAAGTATGAGTAATCTGTTTTATTTCAGATACATGATCATGTTTCAACATTTGTTATGGTCATATGGTGTAAAGAATAATTCCTGTCTTTCTTGCAGAATTTTGAGACTTCTAGCTTAGTTGATCCAAGCTATATAATATATCTCATTCGTCAACTTCTGCCAAATGGTGCTGGCATGAAACACGAAGCACAGCAAGATACAAATGACATTAACTCAGAAAAGGACAATTATTCTCTAAAGAGGTTACACGATAAGTACTATTTAGATTCAAATGGAAATACAGAAATTATTGACACTGATTCTGCAGATCCCAGCTCTTGTAATCACCAGGATAATGTTTCTAAAGAAAATTCAACTGGCAGAGAAATTAATCAAAGGAAAATACAAGTTGTGGATGTGTATGATGCTATGCAAGCAGTAGAAAACCAGCTTGTAACTGATGAAAGAAAAAACAGTGATTGTAAACTTGAAGTGGCAGAGGCATTAGAAGATGAAAGAGAGGATATAGAACCAAAGGTTCAGGAAGACCCACAAGAAGAGGCTGGATGTGTTTTGTGGGACCTTGCTGCAAATCCCACTCACGCAGAATTCATGGTAAGTGTTTGTAATCAATTTTTTCTCCTTTTGACACATAAAATCCCATTCCATGTGCATGACATTGACCTTGCCCATTGTAAATCACATTTCAGATTATTGAATCTTTTGTTTGAAAATCAATATTTTCTCCTAGAGGAACATACTATTTCTAGGTTTTCTGTTAACATTTAGTCTTTAGCAATCTGTGATATATTATTGAGCATTCTGATTGACGTTCAAATGGCTGTAATATTATAGAAAGAGGCTACTGAAAAAGACGTATGAGAAATTATAAAATCATCAAGGTTTGGGATTGCAGTATGTGATCTATCATCAGTTTGTTAGATTGCGAATATTGTTTTCCATTTGTGTGATTTCTAAACAAGGTGGTTGAATATGGCAGTTTGCACTTGAGAAAAAAAGTCTTGTTAAAATAATTAGAAAGTGTAACCTATATTATAGAAGATATTGATATGGGTTACAGGTTAGATATCTCAAGCAAGACTAGTGCAGGTAGATGGTGAATTCTGTACCTTACCTCACTTGAATTGAAATTCCTGCTTCAGATTAAAAGATTTCACTTATTGTGTCTATGAGAGGAGAAAAATACTAAGCTAGGTAGCTTTATATTTGACTTTGTAACAGAAATGTGTGATTTATCTATTCCATCTGATGTGGGTTGATGAGGGATCATGCTCAGATCAGCTTCCAAGGAAGGAATGAATTTAAGGCGGGACAAGGGCAGCAAACCTATGTTATGGTCCGCTGCAACAAGCACCAAACTTCATTTGACGAACATAACAAAGAAATATGCAAGAACATGGTTGAACACAACTTGTTAATTTTCATTTCCTAGACTAGCAAGTGTGCACTGATGAATAAACTGTAAACTTGTTAGGCTTTGTGATTATCTGCTTTTTTGATGCGTGAGGTAATTGGGTTTTGTATTAACTGAAAATAAAAAGTTATATCATATCAAGTTTGTCATCCGGACAAATTTCCAACTGAACCATACATGATAAACTGTGCTCCTCCCAAGAGGCACCGAGACCTTCAAAACACTACCATCCTATAACATTAGAAAAGGGGAATTAAAGGACCTATTTTAACAATATCACCCTAAAAATGGAATAGAATCAGCAAGGTCATGATAGCATATAAAAAACCCTATAAACTGCTGGGATCAAAACTCAGAGATAGGATGGTTGCAGCCACCTCCAAACCCCCAGCTTGTGAAACAGAAGCAATCCTCACGAGTGCTTTGGCTGCATTCCCTGCCCATACTGCACATTCTGGATATTGGTAAGGGGAAGGAATAAAAATTAGTTTAGCCAACCCAGGGAAATCAAATTCCCTCAAATCCTCCTCCACTTCCAGAACAAGGGTCTGTAATATTTCCATCTGCCAGGCAAGAGCTAAAAACTTGAGTTCCAATTCCCTGAAAGAGGCAAAGGACACCATAACTCCAAACTTTGTACCTGCAATTGGCAAAGGCAGCATAGGATATTTGACAGAATGATCCAGTGCTGTTTCCAAGCCTTGTCGAAAGTCTTCCCTATTGAAACACTGACATCTTCCCCACAACCACTTTATCTCCAACCATAGTGAGCAAATTCAAAATGAACATTGAAGCAATTTCTGAATTTACTTGCCTTCTGACATTGGTTTCTGAATGATCCACTCCCAAAATCTTCCTGACTGCTTGATTCATGATGCCATACTGAATAATGGAAACATTATTCAGCCTGATATCTGAAATAGGACTCTTGAATGCCATTTCTCTCATCTCTGCATACAAGTAAAATGAAGGCTCCATTACAATCAGGCACACTCCTTTTGAGAGACAAACACCTCGACAAAGAGGATTTCACTGTATTGGAAAATGGAAAATGCCCCAAACAAATGTTATAAAACAAAACCTCCATTGTGATGCCCCTGGTTGAACCTTGGCAGACATTACTCCGTTGTGCTAGTGGGCATGTACTCGAACCAGATGGTGGGGCCAGTAGCCACATGTCCATGACGGCTTCACTTGTGGTGGCACTCTAGTGGGATGAAAACCTCACCCTTAACATTGGCGAGTGCCATTCACTAACAATTTAGTCTTTTGGTGTAGTGGTCATTTAGCTTGTTGTAATGCCTGAAATGAACACAACCTTATTATTACTGTAACACAGGTAATTGATAAAATTTTGATGTATTTACTAATGATCAAACCGTTCATTAAATAGAATTACAAAGAACGAAGTTTCCGAAAAGAAACTCGTCAAAAATAGAAAGAATCTAAATATACAAGATTTACAGAGTATTGACCATTAAACCAAAATAGAAACAAATAATACGAAGATATTATTCTAATACCCTCCCTTAATGGTCAATCTGTTTACTACACCAAGCAGCCCTCTGAATTTGACAAACTTATTTGGACTGAGTGATTTGGTGAGAATATCTGCTGTCTCCTCCTCTGTTGGAACATACAGCAATTGAACGGATCCGTCTCCAACCAGCTTTCGAATGAAATGACAATGAGTTTCCACATGCTTGGTTCTTTCATGGAAGACTGGATTCTTGGCAAGTTTGAGAACTCCCTGATTATCACAGAACAAGGGAGTCGGACTTGCTTGAGGTATTTGCATATCCGCAAGCATCTAGCGAAGCCAAACTGCCTCACAAGTTGCCTTAACAGCTCCACGATACTCTGCTTTTGTCGAGGAGAGAGCCACTGCCTGCTGCTTCTTACTAGTCCATGTGATTGCACCAGATCCCAAATTGAACACATACCCAGATGTTGATTTCCTCTCATCAACTGAACCTGCCCAATATGAGTCTGTGAACCCATTGAGTCTAGAATATTGACTCCGAGTGTACAAGAGTCCATAATCAAAAGTGCCCTTCACATAACGCAGCACACGCTTCACGGCTACCCAATGATCAGCCTTGGGTGCTGTCATGAAGCGTGAAATGTAGCTCACTACAAAACTGAGGTCAGGTCTAGTGGCAGTGAGATAGATGAGACTGCCCACTAGTTGCCTGAACAATGATTCATCAACTACTGGTGAGTCTGAATTGGTTGACATCTTAAGCCCTTTTTCCATGGGCGTGGAGGCAGGTTTGCAATCCTGCATTCGAAACTTATCCAGAAGACTTTGAGCATACTTGGACTGGGAGATGAAGATACTGTTCTCTGTTTGCCAAACCTCAACACCTAAACAATAATGCAAAAGTCCCAAATCTGTCATGTCAAATGTGTTGCACAAATCCTGTTTGATCTCAGTGATCAAATGTGCCGAGTTGCCAGTAATGATCAGGTCATCCACATAGACAACAAGAAGAAGTATTTCACTACCAGTCTGTTTGACATACAAATTAGAGTCAGATGGACTCCTCTGAAAGCCATGTTCTGTGAGGTACTTGTCAATCTTGATGTACCAAGCTCGAGGAGCCTGTTTCAGACCATAGAGTGCTTTGACCAATCTGCACACCTTCTGTGCTTGACCAACAACCTTGAATCCTGGAGCTTGCGTCATGTAGACTTCTTCCTTCAACTCACCATTGAGGAAAGCACTCTTAACATCCATTTGATGAACTTTCCAACCAAATTGGGCTGCTAAGGCAAGGACGAGCTGTATGGTACTCATTTTGGCTGTAGGAGCAAAGGTCTCCTCGTAGTCAATGCCTTCTTTCTGTGAGAACCCCCTTGCAATTAGACGAGCTTTGTACTTGTCAAGGGTTCCGTCAGCTTTGTATTTCACCTTATACACCCATTTGCAGCTAATGGGTTTCGTCCCTGGAGGAAGATCAGAAAGGACCCAAGTGTGATTCTTCTGAAGACTTTGGTATTCAGACTCCATAGCCTTTTCCCACTCAGGAATTCCTTTAGCCTCTGAATATGTCTGAGGCTCATAGACACTATGAATGTTGGCCATGAGAGCAAAATTAACTGTATGCTGCTATTTGCTCTTGTTTCTGGATGATCTCCCCTCAATGAGCTCATCATCATGAAGATCTCCAATAGTCTTAGCCCACCATTTAGGCCTCTGAGAAGAAGTGCCAACATCAGATGCAACAGGAGGAACTAGAACTGATTGTGAATCTAGAACTGGTTCAGCAAGTAGAAAATCAAGATCATCCGGAGGAAAATCAGGTTGGGCATCATCAAAGATAGAATTTGCATCATCCCTCCCATCAGGTAGACCTAACGGAAGATGTACACCCAAATCAAAAGCCTTCAAGGGCTGATCCTCTGAATGCTGAACAGGCGAGGAAAGGTGAAACGGTCCTCATTCTTCATCAAAGACAACATCCCGACTGAAGACAAGACGATCAGTGTCTACATCAATCAGTTGGTAAGCCTTATGGTTGTCACTGTACCTTGTGAACATAAGCTTTTGACTCTTGGAATCCAACTTAGAGCGTTTAGCATCTGGAATCCATACATATGCCAAAGAGCCAAAGATTTTCAAATGACTGATCCTGGGTTTTCGACTAGTCCAAGCTTCCTCAGGAGTCTTCCCCTTAACGGCATGAGTAGGTGACCGATTAAGGAGATAGACTGCAGTGAAAACTACTTTTGCCCAAAATTTGTTAGGAACACTCTTGTGTTGCAACATGGAGCGGGCCATCTCAACAATTGTACGATTGCACCGCTCTACAACATCGTTTTGTTGAGGAGTGTAGGGTGTGGTTAACTGGCGTTTAATCCCATGTGTATCATAGAAGTTGGAGAATGCAGTAGAACAAAATTCCCCCCCATTATCTGACCTAAGAGTGATTATGCAAGAACCAAACTCTTTTTCTACTAAGGCCTTAAACTTCTGAAATACATTAAACACATCTGATTTCTGTTTAAGAAAGTACACCCACATCTTCCTACCGAAATCATCAACAAATAACAAGAAATATCTACAACCAGTAACAAAAGGAGTATTCATAGGCCCACAAATATCAGCATGAATTAATTGTAGTACCTTAGAAGCTCGCCATGAGTCACCATCTGGAAACGGTGTCTGATGCTGTTTCCCGGCCTGACAAGTGCCACACACACCGTGATGCTGAGTCTGAATATCAGGTAGACCAGCTACAAGTCCCTCCCGAGCAAGCTGAGAGAGATAGTGCACATTCAAGTGCCCATAACGCTGATGCCATAAACTGGTGACAATAGAGTTTTTGGATGCCATGGCTAACTCCGGAGAATCACCTGTGTCCACAAGCCTGTAGAGACCATGATCCTCAATACTGACAGCTACTGCAGTGCGATTCTCCCGATCAACAATAGAACATTTGTGCACACTAAAAACCACATCTAGTTGAGGAGAATTTCGCATGATCTGACTGATTGAGAGAAGGTTGAGTTCCATGCCAGGAACGTAGTACACATTAAGGAATATGAGATTCCTCTTGCCAGACTGAATCTGAACAGTGCCCTTACCGACAACTGTGTATTCTTCGCCTCCTCCAAAAACAACGGAGTCAGTGAATAGAGAGAAATTTGTAAACTAGTCACGTCGATGAGTGAAATGTCGCGAAGCACCTGAATCTATGTACCAGGCAGAGGACTTAACATGGTTTGCAGGTCTTTTAGCCATAAAGGTGTAAAAGGCAGATTCCTTCTGCTCAGTGTGCTTGACAACATGGGCGTTCTGTTGAGACCCTCCCTGCTTCTTTTGTTTAGAAGCCAAACGTGCATGACAATCTTTCTTCATGTGACCAAATTTGTGACAATAATTGCACTGAATATTTTTTTTCTTAGAGCTGTCTTGAGGTTGTCTTGAGCCTTTCTGCTTCGAAGGCTGACCTCTCCCTTTGTTCTTAAACTGAGTGTTAGTTGCAAAGGCCTGCTTTGTAGAGGATGATGAACCACTGCTTCCAAATTGTTGTTTCCAGCGGTCCTGCTGCAAGAGGATAGTGCAAAGTTCTGGAAACTTCAGGTCAACATTAGTCTCTATGAAATGTTCATAGGGCTTAGGTAGGCTCTTCAGAGTGATCACGACAATGTCTTCTTCCTCCATTTTCCGACCAATAGCCTCCAGTTGATCTTGGATCTCCTGGATTTTGTTCAAGTGCGCTTGCAATGTTGTCTTCTCATCCATGACAATAGAAAACAACATGTTTTTCAAGAAAAACACATGGCTTTTCTCAGAAGTTTCATGCAAACCCTTCAAGTGATCCCAAATCTCCTTCGCTGATTTTCCAAGTGGGATTTGAGGTAGCTGATCATCAATTACTGAAAGTTTGATAAGCATCACCGCTTCACGATTCTGCTCATCGAACTTCTCTTGGGCTTTGTTTACAGTGGTGGGATGAGTAACATTGCCTAGAATCATCTGATCAAGGCAGCGGTATTCAAAGATAGTCATCATCCGCTGCTTCCAGGTGTTATAATTTTTGCCGTTGAATCTTTGACTGCCTTCCAACATAATGTTGGTCAAACTCGCCATCTTCACTCTTTTCGAGGGACAAAAAATGAGGTACTAAGAAAAGGGTAAATGCATGAAATTTGAGGCATGAGTTCCAATGCAAAAATAGAGGTAAATTCTAGTACAAAATTGTAGAAAGTACAATGTACGGATGCCACAAAATTCGAGGCACGAAAAACAATGCACCCAAAAAAATTCGAGACCAACCTAGTTGAGCTCTCGAAAAACCCATCAGGAATATGTAACTGAATTTTTTTTTTGTCTTGAACTGAAGGGTCAAAACCCTAGACGAGTTTGTAGGATGCCCTAGGCAGCCATGAAAGCTCAAAAAAATTTGCAGAAATGAGCTCGAATTTGCACAAAAATTTGACAAAAAGAATGCCAAACCCTAGGCAACCACATTCAGTAAAAAAATCGAGCCCAAAAATCTCCAAAAACAAGCTTTAAGATACATCCGAAAAACGCGTGCATAAACACGTCCAAAAAAAAAAACGCGGCCTTTGGAGAAGAGAAACTTCGACTAGATGCACAGTAGAGACGCGACCAAGGAATACAAAGATTAAGAGCCTGATTCGATGCAACTAGGATTAAAATTGCGCCCAGGAACAAAGACTCGCGTGGCCAGAAGAAAAAAGACGCGTCAAAAACAAAACACGCCTAAAAGGAGGTCGAGCCCAAAAGACCAATGGCGACTGGTAAGAGAGAAAGACTCGTCTCTTGTTTGCAGGAAGTCACGCGAACTAGAACAATGGCGCCTAGCACAAAGTTGTGATTTTTCTTTACTGCCCACGAAATTTTCAAAATTTTCGAAAAATATGAAGCAAAAATAATTTCAAAGAAATTATTAATTCGAAAAAATTAATTTCCTGTGCTCTAATACCATATTACTGTAACACAGGTAATTGGTAAAATTTTGATGTATTTACTAATGATCAAACCGATCATTAAATAGAATTACAAAGAACGAAGTTTCCGAAAAGAAACTCGTCAAAAATAGAAAGAATCTAAATATACAAGATTTACAGAGTATTGACCATTAAACCAAAATAGAAACAAATAATAGGAAGATATTATTCTAATACTTATCACAAGGAAATTACATGGAATTTTCAACTTCAAAGTAAAAAGTAACTATTTCTAAAAATTAGGAAAACAAATTTTCTTCAATAATCATAAGATACATTTTCATAATTGAAACATGGACAAACATTTTAGATTCCATTTCAATAATTCAAACTAGAAAGTACATTTCAGTATTCTTTTCATCAATTTTCCTCATATACATTTTCAAGTATAAATAAACATTAAACAAATAAGGATTAAGGTCAAAGATCCATATCTAGATACTTTATTTCTTTTTCGTCTCCCAAGGCTCGGCAAGTCAACTACAAGAGGGAGAGCATCACCCAAGTGGTTTACCTCCAACCACGGACTTAAGCGGTCCCCCACACAACTTCCAAATTAGAAGCGACCTTGACCTTCAACGAAGGGAATGGTTAAGAACCCCCTAATAATAGCCATTTGAGCTTTGGTGTTATGCCCTACTTAACCAATACTGTCTATCAAGTATGGAAACTCCCAACAATGATAGACAACTTTGATTGCGTTAAGCATTCGGTACATGGTGAACCGACACATGCATGCAATGACTCATGCACCCACTTTGGCCAAAGTTGTTTGTATTAAAATACATTCACTACTTACTTGGAGTGAAGTCGTATGTTCACCCACCCTACTCGACTTGGAGACTTATCTGACCTAAGGTTTGACTAACTGTAGGCCCAAAAGGCCCTACGGTCATAAGGTTCATACTAAACCACACTCACTAAGGTGTTCACAAAACAAAATAACTCCAAACTCATATACTAAGTAAGACACCCCTGTTGCGATTCTAGCAACATCGGGATTTAGGCATCTGCCTTTGAAACAAGTACATACACTCTCATAAGGACGTCCATTTACCTTTTCTAAGGTTAACAAATACTTAAAGATGACTCTTATGTCATCAACTTGACCCAAACATGGTCATGCAACAGTTTGACAACTTGTCACACTCATACATAAAAGCATGATAGAACGTATCATGTGAGGGATTACTTCCCTTTTTAAATATAGTGTAGAGATTCTCAAAAGAAAACAATTAAAGGGTTGGTAACATTTTCAACACTAAGTAACGGGTTTTACTGAGGTATACTATAACCCAGTTTAAGAGCATTTTTCATTCCGTGCTCAAACCCCATAAGAATATATACATAAATTTTAGCATGCTAAGACCTTCTATACAACATTCTTTCTTTTAGACGTTAAGAAGTTATTGAAATTCAGTCTTTAAAACACATTTTCATAACTTTCAGATTTCATCATTTAAACAAAACAGTACCTCTCTATTCAAAGTTTCTATTTTATACTTTATCAAAATATTAGCTTTTTACTTCCCTTTTCAGAACTTAACATAATATTCTCAAGCCATTCATGAATACTCGCTCTTTTCACCTACATGCAAGAATCAAGAATAGAAAATAAACCAAAACTTGTAACATGCCTGTTAACACTTTCTGAGAATACTTTCAAGTTTCAACAGCCCTTTGAACATTTTGACCTTTGAACTCTGAGCTTCTTCTCCGCTCAGCTTCTTCCTTATTTCATATATGAAATTGCAGACATCTAATAACGTTTATCCAAAACTTATACCATCAGATTTTTAGACTGAATATACTGTGAACAGCACCAAATCTAAGCTTCTACCTTTTTTGTAACCCTTCTACAAAACTAAACTCCAGAATTTATAGACAGAAGTTCTTAACAACTTGATTCCCACTAGCGCCCTTCACTAATGTAGCTAGTTGAGTTCATTAAATGAAATCAGTTGAGGCAACTTCAAAATAATTTCCACCACGTTCAAGCAGCTGCAAAATAATTAAATATAAGTCTTGTAAAACCTTCTTCAGCTCCCATGTTGAAACTGGCTTCATAATTCGACTCATTTGGAGTTTAATTTATAACAATGTCTTGGCCACTAAGTGGCTATAAACTAGCAGATATGGGTTGACCAGTTTGCCTCCAAAATAGGAGCTGATAACCCACTTATAACCAACTAAAATCTGTTAATAAAAACCTTTCATTATGCTGAGTTTTTCAAAGCTAGAAAAGCTGGAAGTTTAGCGCCACCTTTGGGCTGTTGCAAATCCTACAAAATAGCAATTATTCCTGCCTTTTTCAAGGCACGTGGAGCTGATATTTTCTGTGCACATGGTGCTTTAAATCTGCAGAATATTATGTATATCAAATGCATCATATCCACCAAAATATGCGCCCCCTTATGACCACTTTATTTTCCTATTATTATGCAACAAAAGCAGATTATTCAAACCTTAAAACGACTCCTTTTACACAGCCAACTCGTGGCTTCCTTTCTTGTTAAACATTTGCATTTATTTCATGTTCCAAGCAGCAATATTACAGTCTCTTTTGATGGCCTTTTAATTTGGCTTTCCAAGCCTTGTAGCTTGCCATCTTAACTTACTATTATTTGCCCTTTTTGAATATTATATAACTAATACTTGCATTATTTATGCATATCTTTATATATTATATACATATTATATATGTATATTCTTGTATGTTCATGCATATCTACATACGTATATACTTATACGAAATGATTTATTCGTATGCATAGGTATCTACGTGTGTACATATCCATGCATACCTCATATACATATATCCATATATATTTACTTATTTGTATTTACAAGATCGAACCAAAAGACCAAGATGTATATAAGTTTACAAAATTATATAGTATATACATCATCAGTTCCCTTAATTGAGTATTATCAATACTAAATCCATTTGACGATATATATATATATATATGATAAAAGAAAACACAAACACCCTAAAGCCTTCTACAAGGAAACTTCCCCGACTTGACTTGGGTTTAGGTAACGTCAAGACATGACTAAGGTACAACTTACTTGATTACGACACTTTCAAACCCAACCTAGGCACAACTCAATGAACTTAGATGGCTTTATTATTTAGCTCTTTAACCACTTCCTTCTCTTAGGTGATACTCCCCCTCATCCACTGGAGGCGTGACATCCAGACCTGTCATCCACTTGGCAACCAAAACATGTAGTTAGCCATTTCATTTTATCGCATTCATCACATTGCAAATACATCATTATTTCAATTTCATTGCATGAAACCATTGCATTTCCATATTTTCATCTATCATTTAACTTGTCAATCAACATAGTCTCTTAAATTCACACTGCATTTCATTTAAAGTGAAAAAGTAAATAGTAATTCAGGGATGGGATGTAACATGTCCCTTTCATATTTTTTTGTATTTTTTCAATTTTTTTGAAATAAGAAACAGACTGAAACAGTGAACTGAAAATTGAAATAATGATGGAAAATACTTGATCAAACCCTTGAACACTTCATAAGCCAAATCTGAACCAAGTTTTGATAAATTTAATGGTTGCTAGTTGCTACAAACACTAGGTCACTTCAAATGCTCAGATCAGACTCAAACATTTAGGAAACCCTCAAAGTTTGATTTTATTGATTTTTGCAATGATTACAAGCTGGAAATTGCTCTGAAACCAAAATCAGATCTGGAATCACAATTTTCAACTCACAGAGATCTTATTGGAGTGGTATGGCTGGCTGATCCAACTAGGTTAAGAGCTGTACGAATTGGTACAGAAGCTATATGGCTGTGGTAGGAGCTTACAATGACCAAACAAACTGTTTTAAACCTTCCTTGCTGCAGATGTAATGCAGATCAAACCCTGGAAACAAAAATCAGACCTCAAAGTGCCAAATAAGCATGGACTGTCCTCACAGCTGGCGCCTCTCAAGTCAGCAATAAATATTTAAAAAAATGGTTTGTCACCCTTGAAAAGCAATTTTTGAATTTTTGTGCAGCTGGGCTACCTCCAAAAATAGTGCCAAAACCCTCCAATGATGCAACTAGCATCTGGTATGATTGTAACAATTCAGATCCAGCCCTTTAGGATGCCCAAAAATTCGCCAAAAATCTGAAATTCAATATACAAAACTTCAAATATGTGTCAGTGATAAAATGATGATCTTTGCTTGCCAAAAACACTGTAGTGGCACTATAGCGATGCTGTAGCAAAATCCAAATTTACCTCAAATTAGCACAATTGTGATTCTTGGATGGAATCATCCAAGATTGGAATTAAGGGTTCTAATTAGATGTTTGATCTCCTCTAGTTCAATTTCCTTCTCAAGATCATTTGCATCCTCAATGTTGATCTTTTTAGGAATAATTCTCATGTAGAGATTCGTGACATCTTTTTTTTTCTTATTAGCCATATTAGATGTAAATAGCTTTTGATAAAAAGAGTGAAATTTGGCACTGATTTTTTCTTGCGTATCAGTTAAAACACCTTCGATTATGATTGGGCCCACTTTTTCTTCGTTACATTTGGCTATAAGTAAATTGAAAAAATATTTGGTTTCCTTATCTCCATTATTTATACAGTTTTCTTTAACCTTATTTTTAGCTGCTCAGAAACATAGTTCCTGAACTTTAAGATTCGCATTATTAGAGCTCTCTTTCAATTTTTCTCCCAAAATTCCCGGTCCAATTTTTTCTATTATAGGTTTTTGTTTTCTCAGTATATCTAAACCATAGTAGCAAAAATCTTTTAGGGAAAAAATCGGCAAACCAAAAGTATATGATTTTTTCATTGGGAAAAAATGGGGAAAAAATCGAAATTAAAAAAAAAAACATAAAAAATTGTAGAACAAGAGAAAAACTTTTTTTTTTTGAAATTGAAAGGCATTTCCATAGCATAGAGATATAGAGAGCAAATAAAATAAAGAGTTTAACTAATGAATTGTAGAAATAGATTTTTGTAGTTTATATTCATATCGCTGATTACATTGCATTGCACATCTTTCAAACTCAAAGCATTACTTCACATTGCATAAGTAATAACTAGATGCTGATAGATGACAAAATTTCAATTACAATATAGTTTTTTACAAAGTCAACCTAAGCAATTATGCAATTACTTCACATTGCATAACTAATAACTAGAGCAGCTGCCAATTGCATTTGCTTATCATGGCAGTCCATGAGACCACATTTCTTTGAGGCATTTTTTCAAACAGTTCACTGCCTTGTCTATGCTACCACATTTTCTCGACCAAGACCATCGCTGAATATAACCATTAGCCTTCTGGGAGTTAAGCAATCGGCCAAGCCCTTCTGCCATAAGGATAAACAAATAGGGTGATAAAGGATCACCTTGCCTGAGCCCACAAGTGTCTGAGAAATTTGGGGAGGGGATACCATTGATAAGAACCGAGGAGGATGAAGTCACGCAACTCAAGATCCAGTCAATCCAACCTTCATAGAAGCCAAATGTTCAAAGCATATTTCTGAGGAAAGACCACTGAACTCTATCATAAGCTTAGACATATCTAGCTTGATAAACATAGCCTTCTGCTTGGAAACAACCATAGAATGAATTGCCTCTAAAGCTACAATAACCCCATCAAGAATTTGGCAACCTTTGACAAAACCACCTTGCTCCTGAGAAATGAGAGAGGCTAGACCTTGCTTCAGGCGCTTTGCAATAAGCTTAGTAATGACCTTATAGGTAGCATTACATTAGGCAATGGGCCGGAACAAATCAAAGGAGATAGCATCCGCCTTCTTAGGAATCAAAGCAAGAAAAGTAGAATTGATGGCCTTTAACATTTGTGTGTTAGATTGGGATTCTTGAACCACTTTGAATAAATCCTCTTTTACAATATCCCAAAACTCCTGAAAAAATTCAACTGGAAATCAGTTTTTCCTCATGACTTATAGATAAGGAAATCATGAGATTTTTGTGAATTTAAAACCTTCTCTTTTGAATAGGATTATTATTCCTAGGTACGTGGGAGTTTTTTTTTGTGCAACAACCAGTGTGATAAGTTGCTTATCAAGCAGAGATCAGAGTGCCCAGAATTGCTCAAAAGCATCTTCTGCTAGGAGTTCAGATTCACTAAAACAGTGAGAGGATTTAAGAAATGCTTTTTGAAAATCCATGTATAATTTGTTCTTTGGGTTCTGAAGTACCAGCTGTGAGAGTTTTGGTTATTGTTTTAGTAATTTTTTGTTAAAAGACATTTCAAAAAGCTTTAGGTGTGCTTTGTTCTGACAACCAAAGTATTGTTTGAGTCATTGAAGTGGAAAGGATTTTTCTATTTGCTAAGCAATTCATGGCATAGGTTTGAAGTAACTGTTAAATATTGTTTCTTGATGACGTACCCTGAGGTTGACTTAAGTCCAGTAGGAAGTTGGAACATTTTTAGTTGGACTAGGGATCCTGCTGTTGATTTCATCCTACAAAGGGAAGTCGGAGCAAATATAACTTCAAGGAGTTGTGTTCTAGTGAAGCTGATTTCCTTATATTATTATTTGGGGGGGGCTGTGAGATTCTACTTAAGAACTGTATATTGTGGTTTCTTCATTCAATATTGTTTGTGTATGTGGCATATACGATAGGTTTAACAACTTACAGGTTCTCTCATCCATGTAGATTAACAATTATTGCAAATTTAAGGGTGCTTTGAGCCCAAAATTTTCATTGCAGGAACAAAAGGCAACTGAAGTTCAAGGAAGAACTTGATCATTAACGGAGTATGGATATCTTTTTTTCTTAATTATACTTTTCTGCAATAGTTTTGACTCCCAAATTTCTGTCTATTCCGTCTTGTTTAGTTATTGGTGATAATATTGGTATGAAACCATAATGAAAGGAGAAAATAATTGAAAATTTGTGATTACATCGTTATAGATAATTAATTTTAAGCCTTTTTCTGTCCCAGATTTAACTGTGAGAACAAATCCAATCTCTAATTACTGTTTCTGGTATTTGTATAATTCAAAATTTTTTATCTGTCAACTATAATAAAGTTGCTTATTTAGAGGAGCGTTTAGGCAATCCATATGCTAAATTGTCTTCCTTGTTTTTTGAACAGGTGGAGAATCACTTGTTGGATGTTCTGGTAGCCATGTTAAACATTTTGGTACCAGATAGAATGAGGGTAAACATCCAAGTATTTGGTACTTGAATAGTTTTTAGATTGTACATAAAGATTAGAGTGATGTGAAAATTGAATGTTTGAGCTTTGAATATGTTTCACTATCACCTTGTCTCTTCCTGTCTATCGTCTCATAGCATCTGCTTTAAATTCACTATAAGAACATTGTTCTTTTTTGAGTTTTTATGGAAGTTAGATTCATGGAATATGTGCAATATAAAAGGTAGGAGCATAATCAACTATATACAAATAAAATTTATATAGCTAGCATAATCAAAATTTTGGCAAAAAGGATGATTACAATTGTAAGATTCAATGAGAATCCAAACACAAGTCTAGATCTAGGTGACTACAAAAGATTACAAAAGTTAGATGCAAATATGTAGATGGTGCAAAATGCATATGTTAAGTAAAATTCAATGTCAAGAATATGGACAGATTGAAATGAATTTGATTATTTAATGGAAGGAAAGAGCTACAATACATATCCCCATAGTTTCTAAATCTGATGAGGATGAGGAAAAGACAAAAACCCAAAAAACAAGGGATGGCCTTTGAGTTTCTATATTTGAAAGGATAAGAAAATATAAAATCCAATGAAAGAAGGAAATGACTTGTAATTATTTATCGTATCCTACCTAAGTAATAAAAAGAAACTACTTAAGAAAACTTAATATAATATGATGCAATTAAATAATTACACCAAGACCCCCCTTAAGTGCAACTTAGGAGAAATGTGAAATGTGAAGTGGGTCCCATTAAAAAAAGTCATGTTCGATAGCAATTTACAATGATAAACCTCCAAAGAGAGAGAATGAAGAACCACTCTAAAGAGAGAATGAAGAGGGAGATTAGATACCCCCACCAAATGAGATGCTTCTTGCACTAGAGATGGAAGGATGATATAGGAAGCTGAAGAAGATCCATTTGCACAGAACTACATTCCTTCCCTTCGGGAGAAATAAATGTTCACGTCGAAGTTTTTCCCAATCCAAAAAAGAGGGAAGAAAATGCAAGATGAAAATCTTTGATAACTATGTTGCAATCTCCAAATCGGTGATGAGAGGTGTGAAGATCGGATCAATTGTCTTAGGCCTAACTAAATATGGTGGCAAGTCAAAGCATGTTGGAAACTAAAGTAGCATAGGAGTCAAAGAAGATGTGACGATAATTGTAATGGAATTGGCATCCAATTCTATAAGGTAGGACTCATAAAAATTACTCAAGATCTGCTAAGTACTCGTTCCAATGAATTGCCTTTGTAAAACATATATGTGCTTGCTGAATTGAATCAGTAGAAACCCCAATCGAGTCAATGCTCAACTTTGAAGAAGTACAATATGATGGAGATGAGATCCTTGTGCATGTTATTTGACTACATTGCTCATCCCTGGATGATGTTTCCACACAAGATGTCTAAGTATGAACAAATGGTGTGTCGGCCAAGTTGGAATGCAAGTGTCCTTACCCTCAAGATGTTGACTTGTAGATAAAGAAGAAGATGAACCCTCTAAATTTGTAGTGGGAGTCATAGAAGTTGAAGTCTCAATCTTTGTAGGTGGAGTATTAGGAGAAGTCTCTATGTCATCTTGATGTTTAAACTCTTCCTATTTATCAAGCACTATAACTGTTTTATGGTCATATGGTCAAACAACATTAAGAGGTACAAGACAATTTGAAATGGAATCCTCTGGGAATGGAAATTCATTCAAGTTTGCAAACATCTCCCATATTTTGGTCCAAAGGTCATGTGGGCAATCAATGTGCAATCAATGTGAATGGTGGCCATCATGGTGTCAATATTGACATCACATAGAATGAATCCCAAGATATACTCAATCTTGCATCCTCCTACAAAGTTGTGGCAATAGGATGTGCATTTAGGAGCTAGTCCATAAAGATAGGGCAAAAGATGAAGCCACTTGAGATGTGTTAGGATTCCATCTTGCCATCCAATTTGATTACAACAAGATGCCTTTTGATGTCCATTATTAACTCCTCAAATTTAGCCTCATAATAGATCAATCAAGAGACTCAATCCAACAAAAGCACAAGATCACCCCTTGGCCACAACCACTCCCTCCACTTGCCCTGCCACCTCAACAAATAATAATGATGGCACTTTATAATTCGTGTGATTATAGTTGCCACTTGCTCAATCAGTGAAGTGGTTTTGATTTTAGTGTATTATAGATGCCAAATCAAGCAATAGAGTTGAAAAGTACAATTTTATGATAAATTAGATCAAACAGATTGCTTCAATGAGAAGTACACATACTGCGAGCTTTCAGAAAATTGCAACCAAAAGCATTACTGTATGAGCTCAAATGGAGCCCTAAAAGTTCACAAAATGGAAACTGCTCAACATCAGCTGTGAGAACCTGCAATTTTTGGAAAAACTAGAGACTGAAATTAGTAGCTGTTTGTACCATTGCAAAGCTTAGGTAGTAAAACAAAAATTCCAATGGAGAGGAGGTGGATTGGGGGAGAAAGATGCTGATGTTGGTATGATGTCACCTAACAAAATATGCGAAAATGACAGAGTACGTTTTGTCGATTCCAAATTGCCATTTTCAAGGCTCAAACTTGCCTCCATATGCATAAACCAACAAATTCAAATTTGAAACAGCTAAACCTGGTTGGGAAACCACTTTGGTGGCATAAAGCTGTTTTAAGGGGTATATACCCTGAATATGCTATTGCCAGTTGAGTTGTTGAGGTGCTAGCAGTGGCAGAGCATAGGAGGGTAGGAGGATAGATGCATTGCTACTTGAGGGAGTTGTTGGAGGTGGCAAGAAATGAGTGTTGCCCAAGGTTGTTTACTTGTGGGTGGTAGTTAGTGGCTATTGGTGGGTTGTTGGATCTAGTGGCTTTTGGGCTGCTAGTTGGTAGTAAATATTGCTGGTCAACTTGCGAAGGGTTCGTAAATGACTTGATAGGGTTTGCATAGGAAGGACCTTGTAGGTACCTCAAAAAAAAATGATTTTTTTGTTTGATTTTCATTTTCATTTTTACCTTTTTTTTTAAATAAAAAATTTATAAATGCAAACAATGTAGAAAAAATATTTCTATAGACTTGTAGGGTTGTACCTCCTTGCATAAGCGATTGTGTGATTTGTAAAATTGTTATAGGAAGATTTTTCTTGAGGGCTCCATGCCAAGTTATTCAATTTACACTATTTGACATTTGATTTGTAGGTTTCTGGGCCTTTTGCATGTGATGGCATGACTTGTTTCAAGTGAAGATGCATCAAAGACAATCTCTTTCCCCAAAGCTTTGATTGAAACCTCCATTTTTTAGAGGACATGAACCAGGTACATACACCAACAAAGCTTTGATACCATGTAGGATTCAATGAGAATTTGAACACAAGCCTAGATCAAGGTGACTATAAAAGATTACAAAAGCTAGATGCAAACATGCAGATGGTGCAAAATGCAAATATCAGCTAAAATCCAATATCAAGAATATGGAGAGATTAAAATGAATTGATTATTTGATGGAAGGAAAGAGTTACAATATATAGCCTCATAGTTTTTAGATTACGAGGATGAGGAAAAAGTAGGAATAAAAAACAAGGGATGATCGCTAAGTTTGTATATCCCATGAAAGAAGGAAATGACTTGTACTCATTTATCCTATCCTACTCAAATAATAAAAAGAAACTACCTACGTAAACTTAATATAATGATTTGTGTTACTAGATCCGCAGTCCGATTTGGTCAACTTGCTGATACAAATAGGGTGTGCAATTAGGGAGGTGGGTTTGTTTAGGACGAACTTGGGGGAACCCAAGGAGGATCGAGGTGGACCTAGCTGAAGTCAAGACGAACTTGTCAGATTTCTTACACTTCTTTAATTTTTTTTTTTTTTTTTAAAATTGTTTTTTGTTTGTTGACTTTTATTTGGTCACCCTATGAGGAATTCCCTACCCTAAATTACCATCTAAAGCATTTCAAATAACAAATCAAATTCAATTGAACTCATTTTTATTGCAAAAGACAAATAACATTCCAAAAGGCTGAACTTTCGTTCTTGCTTGTCATTCAACAAAGGGAGCTGAAAATTAAACATTGAGGGTTCCATAGTTGTTGCATTGCGATTCCTACGCATTTGCAAGTATCCATTACTTGCCAAGAAGATTATGGAAGAATATTTTTGAGAAGAGGTAATTTTTTTATTTTTTCCTTTCCCGCATGTTTGTTTTACAAACATAAAACAAAATCTCTGCTTTGCTTTTCTAAGTTTCTTTCAGTTTTCTATGAATGTATCACTATGCTTAACTTTTTAAAAGATTTATGTTTTATATAGCTATATTTTAAAATTTTTATTTGTTTTGAGTATGTTGTTTATAAAATTTCTTGCCACAAGAATTACAATAGATTTACATTCTTCTCTTTGAAAGTATGTTGATATGATACACCGGGTTCTAGGAGGTGGGGGTTATATTTGGATTTACAAGGGGTGTGAAATCAGGGATTGAAGTTCATATATAGTTGGGTGAAAGTTCATTTGTGTGGAATTTTTGGACTAGGTATTAAAGGCTCTCTTAGAAAGAATGGTGTACCCAAGCCATTGGAGCAAGTGATAGCATACATTATGGAACAAGAGCAAGTAGATGAACTAGCAAGTTGTAGAGCAACCATCTTTTAGCAAAAAGAAGATCAAAGGGAATGAAGCCCCCATTTAATCCCAATGGTGTGGTAGAGAGCCACCCATTTTTGGTCACTTCTGAAGAACTCACTACAAATAAGAGACCAAAAGGACCTCTATAAATGGCATTTCAAAGTTAAACTCGAGACATTGTTGATCAACACATAACAAGGTATATTCATGCAAATAGGTTGTCTTTCAATGTTTTTTACTCACCATATTGGCAAGAAATGGTGAGAAAAATTAATGAGGCTCCAAAAGGGTACAAGGGCTTGGGTTATGAGAAGGGGTGTGGCACCTTATTGGACAAAGAGGTCAAGCTTGTGGAAAATTCATTGAAAGCCCATAAGGGATTCATGGGCTGACATAGGGCCATTGTTTCTAATGGGTGGAATGATGCTAAAAATCGACCTTGATCAATGTTATAGTATTGTTCTCTAATGGGGCATTGTTTTTCAGGGCTATGGATTGTAAGGGATAGGTAAAGGATGGCCAATTTATTGCTAATATTCTCATCACAACCATTGAGGAATTGGGACTTTGTAATGTTTTTTAAGTCATAAATGACAATGCAAGGAATTGTAGAGCTGTTAGGTTGTTGGTTGAGGAATGCTATTCACACATCTTTTGAACACCTTTTGTGGTCCACTCTCTCAATTTTATGCTACAAAAGACTTTGAACAAAACTGATTGGATCAAAGAGTTGTATGTTCAGGTTGAGGAGATCCAAATGTTTGTCATCAATCATCACATGTCACAAGGCATATTTGAATCATTGTCAAAAATTGGAGCTAAAGAAGGTAGGTGAAGTAGTATAAAATTTATATTTTAATTACTTGAAAATTTATTTTCTTAAACTTAGTTACTTAAGTCATAATTTGATTGAGAATTCTAATTCTTCTTTAATGTTTGTTTTTTATTTTTAATTTTTGAATAGGTTGCTGAGATTTCTTTTGCCTCTAACATAATCATCTTAAGATGACTTGTGAAGGTTTGAGAGGCACTTTCTAGTATGGTCATTAGCCAAACTTTGTCTATATGGAGGCAAAGTAACATTGAGAGTGCAACAAATATTAAGTGGATGATCCTAGAGGACTTTTGGTGGGATTTTGTGGAGTATCTCCTTAGTTTCACCAAGCACATTTTGAGTATGATTTGTTACATTGACATGACAAGCCTTTTTTGGGAGAGATATGTGGTGGCATTGACTCAATGTTTAAGAAGATGAAGACCATCATAAATGAGAAATAACAAGACCTTGAAGAAACTTTCTTCAAAGAAGTGCACAAAATTATTGAAGAAAGATGGAACACAATGACCACCCCATTACATTTTCTTGCCTTTGCATTTAGTCCAAAATACTATAATGTATAGATTCTTTTTGTGCCAACAAGGATTTCCCCATATAGAGATTATGAAGTTGCTAAAGGCTACAAGGTCGCATTTTGTAGATTCTTCCTTGATCCTAATTTGCAGGATGTAGTCAAGAGCGAGTTCATTGATTTTGTGCACTCCAATGGTCAAAGAATCGAGGCTCTTTGTGATAAGCTCAAGAAGGGATCTGATAGTTGGTGGTACTTCCAACAACTACAACGCCTCACAATCAAAATTTTATCACAAGTAAGTTAAATAAATATTAATTTTTTAATCTTTTAAAGTTTAATTTATAGTTTTAAATATATATTTTTTTATAATGTATACTCTTCTTTCTCCTCATAGGTTGTTAGTTCATTTGCATCTGAGAGGAATTGGAGCGCATACTCTTTCATCCACTTAGTAAAGCACAACAAATTGCACTACAAAAGGGTGAACAACTTAGTATATGTGCATTTCAACTTGTGCTTCCTTTCACACAAACGTGGGTACAAGGGGACACAAAATTGTGGGATATGGAACTAGAGCATACTTACTTGGAAGCTTCCAATTCCCGACATATTGCACTTGAGGACTCCAAAAGCGAGCAAACTTTTAATATGAGTGGTAGTGGCACCACTTGTCGTTCTTTAAATGTTCCTACAGTATCTAATGTCAATGATGATGACGATTTAGAAAATCCATTTGACATTCGGAAGTAATTGTTGAACTTGATATTATTATTTGAATATTGAACTTGAAATTTGAACAAATGAATTTTATGGTGGTTTTGTTTGTATGATGTTATGTGTTATTCTAAACTTAATTCCTGCTTTCAGGTTGCATATATATATATATATATAATGTTTACATGATTTTTGTAGGAATGAACCTCAAATGAACCCAACCCCCAAAATTTTATTGTTGTACCTATGAGTTGGATCCACAAACCCGAACTAGGATTTGTATTAGAATTGACAACTTAGATAATAAAGTTCAATTAAATAATTACACCAACAACAAAATCTAAAGAGGAATAAAGAGTGTTGTTGCCCCTTGATCTCTATCCACTATCATCACACTTGGTTCAAAATTTTCTTTGAACCACTCATTCTACACCCTCCTTGGACAATCTAGGGATCGTAAACAAGCTTAACATCTGCAGATTAGTATTGTGTCACCCTCAAGTTGTTGACATAAAGGGCTAAATACATGCAAAATATTTCCACATTATCCACACAATGACAATTGGTACCAACCAATTCTCTAGGAAAGCTACCTATCTCTCCATATTATTTTGGGCTCAACATCCTTTGCTTATTGTTTAGACCATGGTTTACATACTCGGAAAGTACTCGCGGGTTTACTTGTGAACCGGCTGAAGGAAAAACTCGCCGAAACCCTAGCGTTGACTTGCCGTTGACTCACCATTAACTCGTAGAAAGGTGCCTGTGAAAATCGTGGGAGAAAAAAACGCAGATTTGACACGTTTTTGCTCTTTTTAACCCAAAAAAATGCTCTATTTCTGCACACCATCCATTGAAAGTGATTTTACTTGGCTTTGGTGATCTATTTTGACATGTTTTTTTTTCTCTTTAAACCCTTGAAAATCCATTGTTTCTCTCTTAATTGATAAAATTGTGAAAATTGTGTGCAAGATGAAGTTTTGTGTGGTTTCAAAGGCCTTAATTTGGGCTTGGTGGCGGGGACGTTGCCCCTTGACCCCGTTGGGGGCATTGCCCCCACACTCCCATGAGGGGTGTTGCTCCTTGACTCCACTGGGGGCATTGCCCCCAAACCCCCATGAGGGGTGCTGCCCCTCAATCCCGCTGGGGGCGTTGCCCCTAGATCCCTACTACCCCCAAACCCTGGGGGTGTTTCCCCCAAACCCCCACCAAACTCATTTGATTCATTTTGTAGCTATATTTTGCATAAAGTTGATATTTTTAAAAAAAATTATGTTTTTTTTCAGAACTTGAAGTGTTTTTAAGGTGTCAAGTTTTTGCCGATTATTCTCTGATTCGATTTTTTTTTGGCTTGCCAAGTACTCTCTGAGTCTGAGTTTGCGAACTATGGTCTAGACTATCCTCAACTTGGTGCACCAATGGAGAGAGATAGTGGAGGATCTAGTCACGAACCACTAGATCCGCACCTTGGCCATGAGCATAAAAGCAATGTTTACTATAATTGAAGTTGTGGTCCATAAAACCCTTGATTTTTTATAATGTCCCCTTCCTAAGCTATTAACTTTTGGTGACCGTTAGCCTAACCTTTAGGGTTCCTGTAGGCTAGTGTGGTTGGATTAGGGAATTCCTTAGATCTTGGAGACTTGTTGTCAGCCTATGAGGCCTTTCTAGGTGTTCGCTTTGAGCTCAAACTGTTAGAAGCTTTACAATGACACTTTCTGGGATGTTTTCGGACATTTATTCCGTTCTTACTATTTTTAGTAAGTGACAACTTGGGCCTCTTGGGATACCTCCTGAGAATCTTAAAGTGTATCATAGAGTTAGAGGAGGGGTCCAAGCCAGTGTTACCACACCATATAGACATTCAAAGAGGCACAAGGATGGAATTGAAAAGGCTATTAAGGAGTTGCTTGAGATGGGGCACGTAAGACCAAGTAAGAGCCCCTTCGCTTCTTCAGTGGTGTTAGTGAAGAAAAAGGATGGGATAATGCGAATGTGCATTGATTACAAGGCTCTAAATAAGAAAACTATTAAAAACAAGTATCTCATTCTAAGGATAGATGAGCTGCATGGTGCATGTTATTTTCTCCAAGATTGATTTGAGGTTGGCCTCTCATCAGACTAAAGTTAGTGAGGAGGATGTGGAGAAAATTGCATTTCGTTGTCATTTTGGGCACTATGAGTTCCTAGTTATGCCCTTTGGCTTAATCAATGCACCAACTACTTTCTAGTCTTGCATGAATAGGGTGTTCAATAATAAGCTCCGTAAGTTTGTTCTAATATTTTTTGATGATATTTTGATATTTAACAAGACATGGGAAGAACACATGAGGCACTTGGAAGAAGTGCTAAGCATTCTTGAGAGAGAGTCCTTGTATGTCAAGGAGTCTAAGTGTGAATTCGGCATGACAAAGCTTCTCTACCTTGGCCACATCATTAGTTCCAAGGGTGTTAGAGCAGATCCTGAGAAGATCAAAGCAATAGTTGATAGGCCTCCACTCACAAATCTCTCACAGCTTAAGGGATTCTTTGGTTATGTGGATTCTACAGGAGGTTTGTTATGGGCTTCTCACAGGTGGCAGCCCCACTTACAGATTTGACCAAGAAGGGGCCTTTGTTTGGTTAGATGCAATGCAAAGGTGTTTTGATAATTTCAAACAGGTTATGAGTACTTGCCTAGTTCTAGCCATTCGATAGCCTTCGAGAGCATGAAGTTGAGGGAAGCAGAAAGGAGTTATTCAATTTATGATAAGGAGATGTTGGCCATTATGCATACTTTGGCCAGATTCAAACCATACCTTGTGGGAGGCAAGTTTATTATTAAGATCGACCACAATAGCCTTAAATACTTCTTGAATCAAAAGGACTTGAATGATAGACAATAGAAATGGGTGAGCAGGCTTTAGCCATATGACTTCAACATTGTGTATGTCAAATGAAAGAAAAATATCGTAGCAAATGCCTTATCCAAGAGACCGCATTTATGCTCTTTAGTAGAGATTATTGCTGATTGGAGGGAGTTGATTTCAGCAGAATATGCTAAGGACTCTTGGGCTTTAGGCATCATTGAGGGTACTACACAGGATGACAGGTACACAATGACTAATGAGTTGATCATTTATAAGGGCATAATTTATTTAGTACCCAATTCAGAGCTTAAAGAAAAAATTCTAGAACTTTTCATGATGCTCCTATGGCTGGACACCCAGGTTTCTTCAAAACATACAGGCAGATCTTAGAGAGATTCACTTGGAAAGAACTTAAAAATGAAGTCTTTAAGTATGTTAGGGAGTGTTCCACATGCTAGCAGAATAAGAATGAGCACACTTATTCAGTTGGATTGTTGCAGCCTCTGCCCATTCCCAATCAGAAATAGGAGTTTATCTCTATGGATTTCATTACAGGGCTACCAAAGGTACAGGGTAAGGATTGTGCCCGGTTCAGGGTATGGCGAGGGGCATTTGACAAACTTCTATCCTTGGAATGTCCTCAGGACAGGTACATTTGCAAAAGGGCAGTGGATGCATCCCCATGTACCCTTGATAATAATCAATCCATGTCATGGCAGATAGAGCATTAGCAACAATAACTTACATGTGCGCAAGGAGCCATCTCACTTACCTGGTTTCACTCTTCAAATCATCCAAAATCTTTGTACTGTTAGTAATTAAGAAGCCTTACCAGAACTATTGAGAGTCTGCTTCGTGTCCTTTTGTTTCAACAGCTCTTGTATTCTTCCTCAAGGATAGAAGGAAAACTTTGAACTAATGGACAACTAGGGTAAACAGACAGAGATCTCCTTGTTATTTATTGCATGGCCACATCTCCTTCAAAGAAGAAACAGTGAGTCCCCCCAAAGAGATGACATGATGGACTGCATAACATAATAATAATGAAAGTGGAAGTAATTGTTCTTAACTGTAAATTTAGGTTCTTCACTATTCTTGAACTGTAAATATCCTTTGTAAGAGCCATATGTTCACCTTTCAACTCACATTCCACTATTGACTATAGTTATTAATAATAGATTCACATGCAAGAACAAAGGTGTCCCTCAAACACCTCTTAGCACTAGAGCTTAAGAGGAACTACCATAAATAATGAAGAAATCAACTATCCCTTTTACTTATTTCCCTGTCTTGGAATTCAACTGATCAACAAAAAAATTTCATAAAATCACAGTTTCAATCATCTACATAACAAAATGATTATACAACCTGACCAATACCTTGACAACAACTATGCAGCCCAAAGGGGGTCATTACAATAATGTCATTAATTTGCAGTGGATGGTTGTATTTTATGTATTTGTGCATAGAGAAAATTGATGGTAACATAGAAAATCGTGTTAGTTATTGGTGTTTACTTCTTGATGTACTTCGTAAAATATATTAGAGTATGCAAGTAAAGAGATTAATTAAGATATCATTGTCACAAACCATTAAAATGGTAGATGTCTGTTTACTCAGATGCGTTGAAAAGTTTGGAACCTGCTAGGGTTAAGGGTGAAATGGAGGATGGATATTCTAGTATTAACAAAAAAATATGGAAACTCTCTTGAGAGATTTTTCTACATGCTTAAATTCATATCAATCTAAAAAATGTGTCATAACAGTCAGTCAAGAGGTGTATATTGTAAAGTATCAAATTTATTGGATTTATGGTTTAAGGGATCTGTGCAAGTTATGTTGTGCTAATAAACCGTGTCTGACCACAGGAGATATGCTTGGGAATAATGGGGAATTTGGCTTGCCATGCTGTTCCAGAAAGAGCTATGGTCACCACAAATGGGTTGGTGCAGATAGTTGTGCAACAACTATTTCTTAATGATTCTCCAAGTCTTTCCGAAACTTGCAGGTAATTTAGTTAAATAATTAAAGTTTATACCAGGATATATGCAAGTTGGATATTAAAATTGTACAATTGAAGCAATTTGCATAAGATCATACATCCAAGCTTGCATGTCTTTGAAACTCATCTATGTGCTTTTCCACTTCAACATCTTATAATATGAAAAATTATTCAATAGTTTAGTGAGTAGCGTGTCATTTTTTGAGTAATAGATGTCATATGCTTAATATGTTGTGTAAGAAATAGTAAGTGGATAGGGGAGTTTTTATGGTGTTTTTCCGAAGTTCAACTTTAGGGTTGTTTGATGAAAGGCTTCTGTACATGTTACCTTTTAGGGTAGAAATGCATTTTTTCTCACGTTATATTCATCTTGATTCTTGTATTCAGAAATTTTCTCTTTTAAAATATGAAAGCTGTTTGGAGTTGGCCATCTCTAACAGGGTCACATTTCTTTTCTCAAGTTGTTGATTTGAGACCATTTGTATAATAGATTTCCATAAATCTTCACCTTCTTTTTTCTTAACATTTCATTTCTTTTTTTTGTAATTAGCTGCCCTTTTATAGCTGTAGTCTTTGTCATACCTGCTTTTTTTTTCGATGGTGGATTTTATCACGCTCTTTGTAGTTATCTTTTTGTAATATTGGTCTTATAATCAATACTCTTTGTAAGCATATACCTTCTTAATCTTCTTGTGTCAATATTAAAAAGATGTTATTTTTTTGGTATATATTTGTACCCAAAATGAAATTTTTGGCATTCTGCTTAAATTGAGCTAAACAATGTAAAAATGCCATCGAAAGTAAGTTTTAGGTCAAAACAAGCATGAAGTCTTTGTGGGTTTCTGTCAAGGAACCTATGGTTAAAATTCTGAAAAAATGAAAATTAGGGTTTTACGCCCCTATTTTTAAGGAAACCCTTAAAAATAGGACCTTCCCGGAAATGATTGAAAATAATTCTGATAGGGTTAATTGCCTTCACGATTACATTGATCAAGTCAGAATTATCAAAAGACATGTTTTACTTTGGTGGGTCTATTTCTATTTTTTAGGAACAAAGTTAGGAGCTCTGCAGCCATTAATGGCAGATTGGCCAGTACCAGGTGCTGAAAGCTAAACCTCAAAAGCTTCAACGAAGAAGCCATGGCGGAAAAGGTCCAAAAGATGTTGTTTCAACCATAGTTGAAAAACTCGGACTCAACAATAACTTGGTAGACCCAAAATTTTTAAAAACTCGGGACTCGGCAAAAACTCGGCAAATTTATCGAACATTTGAAAATACATAATTTTTTAAAATATTCTTCAAAAACAAACATATATACGAAATGTGTTGAACATTGTTGGCGTAAGAACTAACACCTCTGGAGTGTAAGTTTGTACGGACAGCTATGCACACTACGTAATGAGTGCTCTTCAAATTAGGAGGGGAAGCTCCCTCGTTGTGCTGGAATGCATGAACTAGAAAACTAAACTAATGTCCTATCTTTTTGTTCTCAACTGGTAGAAGCACAAGGTTAAGAAAACCTAGAACGTTGCAGCTAAGTATTTTCTGGTTTCGCAGATCATGTAACTACAACTAAGCTAACTTCTTTAATATCTATCCAATTTCCTCAAAAAACAGAGCATGAGGAAATGGAGCAGGAATGTATTGTACGATAAACTCCAGGTGCGGGCTCACAACATGAAGGCAAGGTAGGCGCAACTATTTGCTAATCCGGGAAGAAGTTTATTAAAACAAACAAATGAACGGTAAACCTGGTACAGCTTCACAACATGAAGGCAAGGTAGGCGCAACTATCTGCTTGGCTGAATGAGTCTACTATAACACACATCATACGATAAGCTTTAAGTACAGTTTCGCAACATGAAGGCAAGGTAGGCGCAACTATTTGCTCTTCTGAATAGGCTTATAATAAACAAAACAAAAAGGTAAGCAACTGGGACAGTAGATTGTATAGACGCAACACGCATGCAATAACGATCAAACCAGCAACCCCATTTAACTAAGGTCGAATAAACACCATAACAATAACATGAAGGCAAGGTAGGCGCAGCAATTTATTATAACAGCAATTACTCTTTGAACAGATACAATAATAGCAATACTACAGGCAAGGTAGGCGCAGCATGTATGCTATCAAGCAAAAGTTAAATTACAAATGAGCTTAAAGCTCTTATTTATAGACTTCAAGGTGTAGGCAACCCTAAAATCACCTTGAGTCAACTAAAGTCTTGCAATGCATGCAAGATCTTATTCCTAAACCCTAATTGAATGAAACTATACAGTTAACTGGGAAACTATCATCAGTTAACTGAAACATCTAATCTAAATGGACAAGGTGCAACATGCACGTCCTTATTGAAAGCAAGTCAACTGGAATGCTATCATCAGTCAACTGAAAAATCTAATCTAATCTCCAAGTATATGTAGATATTTCCAAGAAAGACATGGCATGCAATGTGTAACAACCAGTTAACTCGGAAAGAAGCCTCGAGTTTAACTCCTGTGTCTAATGTCTATCTTGGAAAAGGTGGGACGCCTTTAACTGAAGTCTACTGGCCCTGATCTTGAGAAATTAACCCATCTACGAGGTCGTTGACTGCATCTCCATCTGGGGAACTGAAGCTCTGGCGAAGAATCCTATGTCTGTGCAGCATGTCTTCTCCATTAGTCATCTGACACTGGAACTCACCCTTTCTCCTGATTGCCTCATCAAACAATGTTGACATGGCTGTAAGCTGATTCATCTTACAGCCAACGGTCTCACCACTGAAAATACCGTGAATAAGTGCTTGGAGCTCTAACTGGATGTCAGCAAGCTCAACATAGTCACCACTCACATGCTGATATACACATGGTAATTGAGACACAAAGTCTCTTATATAGCGGAGTGCACTAGTAACATGCTCTCTGCTCTCAGCCACCTCAAATGCTATCTTTCCTTCTATCTCTGCCTTGAAGATCAACTGTGTTCTCCAAATGTAGACCTCTTCTTTATCTTCTGCCTCTGTGACTGAATCAAATGACATTCCCAAGTTGGCAATCAAAATCTCATCCCTGGGTCTACTAATGGCCAAATCACGTTCCTCATCTTGAAGTCGTAAACGAAGCTCACGTGCATTATACCGCAATTGATACAATTCTGTAAGTACAAGGCGGCCTCTAGCAACAAACTCCTCTTCCCATTCCTCCAATCGCTTACCATATGCAACCAAGAGATCAATCTGACCCTGCGCTGCTGGTGGTTCTAACATATGTGGAAGCGCGGTGACAACATCCCCTGTCCTATGTACAAGGCTAGAAATGTACTGGCGAAGCTGTTGTATTTCAGCCTTGAGAGCTGATTTATCTTCACCATCTTTCACCATCTTATCCTTGGCGCTACTTGTAGCAACCTGTAGGAGATCAATATCTGTCTGACGAGTACTCTTCCGAAATGAACTGTGATAACTTCGAAGTCTTGAGCTTCCATCTCGTCTAGACTCTTATCTTCTGGAGGTGCAACAGTCTCAACAATGAATTCCTTATCTGCACTTCTCCCAATATGTATCTGTTTCTTGATCCTCTTTTCAGGCACATCTTGATGGTCATGATTGAAATTTGAATGATCAAGTATGTAAGATGGTTGTCTCCTTTTTTTTCCCAGTTGACTTTCAAGCCAAGATGAATCCCGACTAATCCCACTGGAATGATCTGTACTAGTCGCAGGAGGATCTGATGAATGTGAATGTGTAAAAGAATCGCTGCGAGGAGGTGAATCCATGTCCAAATCAATGTGAATTGGAATGGGAGGCTGCTCTAATGGTGTCGGTGATGGCATACGGGGCTGAACCTCAAGCTGTGGAGAAGTCTGAATAACTTCTCTGACTGACTCTACATGTGGAATCGCAACAGATGCTTTTCCCTTCGAATTACTAGGTGCTGGATTCTTTTTAGGAGGATTACTCCTCTTCTTCTGCTTAGGTTTTGAAGAAGAAGGCAATGCAAGTCTTTTTGGTGGCGGCTCTGCTCTAGGCATGGATGCCTTTCTCAACCTTCTGCTTTCTAAATAAAGCGTACTATTTTGGATGACCCTGCTCGATCTCTCCTTTACTGATGTGAACTCTTTGGCATACCAGTTCACTAACGGCAGTGGTTGTCCATCAACCTGCTCTCTGTAAAATTGAGGAAGTGTATCTCCCTCATCTTCTGTCAATCCTTCCACATCTTCCGCCAAGAAAACAAAAACTTGTGGAAAAGAGAACCTGCTATAGCTACGTCTGCGAACCTCGAAATCATCCTCACAATTCACCCAGTAATCTTCCATCGTAGGTTTGTGATAAGAGAGATTACCTAGGCGAGCTGCATAATGACCCCAAGGATCATATGTGCGTGTATCCACCAGGTACTTGAGTTTGCAATTTTCTAACTCTTGACTTGCGGTCTTAGCATCAATTGCTGTCTTACACCAATACATCCTGAATTGCAAAGGAAACTCGGCAGCTGGTGTACGCTTGATGCGCAAACGTTTGTGAACTTCGTACAGCTGCCTCAGGAACTCCATGAATATTGTTTTATCCAAAGGATAATGTGGTAACATAGCTGGTTTTCCTGTGTGTCCATAGACACGGATATAGGTGTATGTAGGGAACTGAATGTACCAATCTGCCCAATTCTTCATTGCTGCTCTAGCAATTGTCGAGATGCGAATATGCAACTCCCGGTCCAAGTTTCTCACTGTATAAGTCAAGAAAGCCTCTTGTACACGTTTAAAATGACTTTCAACCTTCGTGAACTCAAGCTGGTCATAGTAACGATAGACCTTCTGTACACTGAGTATGCCCACCGTATTCAAACCGTTAAATTGATTCTGATAAGCAATCAAGTACACTAGGTAAGAACACATGAAATTGATGCGCAGCTAGGAAACCGGTAATTTGCTCGTGAATAGCATCGCTGATGAAGGATGCCCAGTCATAATGCTCTTGTCCAAAGATGATTCTACCAATGATATAATACATCCACGGGTGAAATTTGTTTGCATCTGCATGACTTGAGACACGATTAAGCAGTGTAATCAAAATATTGTATTCATCCTTACACTCGCCACGACCCAAGTTTTTTGGCAACTTGCTCTTCTTTTGTTTCAGCCACCTCTCTATCATCTTGTTCTGACACTTATCCAGTCCAGCATTGAATGCCTGCTCGCTCTGACTCATGGAAATGACCATCCCATCTGAATGTTGAGGAATATCTAGACTTCGCTCGATATCAAGGGGTTTGAGACTGCATATAACACGTCCATCTATTGACCGTATCTCTCGTGTAGCGGAATTGTAATGCTTGATGCAAGATATTACAAACTCCACGCAATGCACCGAAATAGGTATGGAAGCGGCCTCAAGTAACCCGGATTGCTGAATATTCTTGATAACTGAATCCCTGATTTTGAGTGGATCCAAAACTACCTCCGGCAACACTTTATGTAGATTTGTATCAACTGTTCCGATGAAGTCGTGGGTTAAGACCGATTTGGTCTTGAATTCGAGCTGAGTGAATTGCATTCTGAAAAACTTGCCTGTTGACTGTGCACACGGCTATATTCTGACAACTTTTATGGAAAGCCAAAAATAGCCTGCTGAGGCTAAAAATAACTTGTCGGATGAGAATTTTTACGAAAAAATCTGAGATATGGGTTTTGTCTAGAAAATGATTCTAAGACAACCCAGAACGTCAGAAATGCAAAAATTTACCCTTTACTCAGCCATGCAAAAGAATTTCGGTTGAGAAAATTAAAGCTTCAAGAACAGATGTTCTGGAACAAATTTTCCTGAAAAATTCTGGCACATGGGTTTTGCTGAGAAAGCTCTTCTGAATCAACCCAGATATTTTGTTTTGCCAAAATCTGCCAACACTTCGAACATGCAAGAGAATTTAAGACGAGAAGATGGAAGAAATATAGAAGAGAAAAAGACTTTTTATTATTTTGATTGTTTTATTTTTTGTCTGCTTTCAAAATCGCCACTTTGCCTTGAATCTGATGCTGAATCTGTACTTGTACCTGCAAAAGAATATTTTATCACCTTTGAACTTGATCCTTTGATGAAAATTCGCCAATCTCTTTGAAGAAATTCGAACTTTCAAAGCTGTGTGAATGATGAAAGGCGCCATGCTTGTTTAAATAAACAATTCGTACCATCATGCATGCATAATGCAACCCTAATTTAGAAAAAAGAATTCGATTGGCTTCTCTCTAGTTGAATTGCCACTGTCTCTGAGTCTTTAGACTAAAAATAATATCTTAATTTTAAAACATGCAAAAACTAAAAATGGCGCCAATATCTATCTTTGAAGAAATTCGTCACTTTTCAATGCTCTGCATGCAAAATATTTTTTTTTCATTTTTGCCAAAAATAGCATCTTGCTATGTTCAACACACTTCCCTGATTCTAAAAAGTCAAATTTTGATCTTTTAGGCTTACATTTGCAAGAGTTATGAGATTTTTGAGAATCTCCTATTTTGTAGCTGATTGCAAGTTACAACTGACCCTGTTCAACTCTGATTTCCGGATGATTGAATGATCCTGCGACTGTGCTGAGATATCCACCGCGAAGCTTGCATGACAAGGATGAAATGTCTGCTGGGAGCAACAACTGCTAAAATCATCATCTGATACCTTAGAAAATTAGGCGCCTCTGATTAAATTGATGTTTTGACTCCAGACTTAGTCATTTCTTCATATTGCCTTCTGATGCTTCAAACTGCCGCTGACGATGAATAATGAACCCCACTGACTGAATAATGGATTCATTGCATGACTAGAAGTATTCTGCATCCAATGACTGTATGTGAGGGATTTGAAAATTGTATTAAGAACCCCAAAAGAATGAGCGCCCCTATTCTGTGATAGCTCAAACACCATTTTGACAAAAGTGTGATTTTCATCTGAACACCATACTTTGACCCTTGATACCGGGAACTGGAATGTTCCGATACGCGTGCCGCCTGTCTTGCCGTATAGTTTGGTCAACTTGCAAGAGATGTTCTTGGAGACGATGAAGCCATAAAATTGCTTTTAAGGCCTCTAAAAGAAAATCGCCTTTTTCAAAGAAAATTATATTCTTACACTTAGTCATTTTTTGAACTGCCTTCAATCAACTCTTCTTTACAGCATTATCATCTTGACCTCGCACGTACGAGCATTCGCCAAATCCCGGAGGCTGTCGGCTAGACTCGTTGGATAGCTTGAGTAATTGCACACAAGTCTTGTGAAGACTGTAATTGCAAATAACCCCGTCTGGCAGGCCTAAAGGAGAATCGCTCCTAGCCCACAGCTGTGCAGCTTTGTGTAGCTACGCTTCACCATCCTCTGTTTTATGTGCTCGGTAGGACCTCTGTCACAGTTACTCAAAACATCGGATCGTATTGTAAACAGATACACTACAAAACTGAACTGAGCTGGAAGAGATCTCGGGAAGACCTCAATTGCAAATTCATCCATCAAACAGGTCTTATTCAAGATCGCCCCTGGGCTACAGGGGAGCGGATTTGTATTTTGAAAAACTTCTTCTGACATGTATCCTGCCTGCAATTTCCACTTCTAATGTTGATAACCGAATTTCTGTACTGGATACGCTTTCGCTTGATAGCTCGTTGAAAAGCTAAACTAATTCTGCAAAGACTGAAACCATCAAAACACACATGCATCTAGATCCGGGCCTTCAAAAAGAAAATCGCCCTTGGGCTAGAAGGGAGCGGATCTGCATTTCTAAACTGCCTCCTTGATGAAAACACTCTTCGTAACCTCTGCTTCTGTCTTCGTTTGCCGGAGTTCTGCAACTCGGATGATCCTGCTTCATGGCTAATCGGAAAGCTGACTGAAAACTGAACATAATGAATGTATCCTTCATCCAAAACACTCAAATCTTGACCTTCAAATGGAAGGGCGCCCCTGGGCTACAGGGGAGCGGATTTGTTTTGAATTCATTGATTTTCACCATTTTATGCTTTGCAAACGCTGTATCCATCACTGCGGTTGACCATGTTGAAGTGATGTAACTGCCAAAGTGTGTATATGACTATACTTCATCATTTTCACATGTACGGACACTGTAAAGTTGATTTGCACGTTGATTGCGCAAGTGTCTACTACGTTACATAGTGAAAAGTTCCCAGACTTAGAATATTTTAGCACTTTTGCCAATCTGAAAATCCCTTCCATCAAAAAGCATTATTTCCAACATCTTTTATCGTAGAGCGTTCCTCTTTGAGTTTCAGGCTTAGATATTGATACTTGGTACTGGCCGACTGCCATTGATGACCCCGAAGATCCTAACTTTTCTCCTAAAAAATTGAAAACTACCCACCAGCCTTAAACTGACTTTTAACTGAAACTGACTTCACCATTGTGATTGTGATGTGAAATAAGCCAATCAAAATTAATTTCAGCCAATTCGGACAAGTTCCAATTTTTTAGGGTTTCGAGCTAAAAATAGATTTCAGAAACCCTAATTATCAAAATTTTCAAATTTTGCTAGTATCTTCTTGGCATCACACTGACTAAAAGCCCATACTTTATTTGCCCAAAAACTGAGTTTTGACCCCACTTTTACAAGGTTTAGACCATTTTAAGCAAAATGCCTTAATGAAGCAAAAAAATTTCGGTTTGGGTACAACAAACATATTATTGATTTCTATCATATTATTAAACATGACCAAGTCAACGCCCAACACATACAATCATCTTTGCATGCTAATGATTAAAATTCTCTGGTTCAAGTTTGTGGATTCAATTCATGGATTTAGGAATGGATTCATTTTGGATTTGTCTATATTAAAAACATGTAAAACTTTATATATATATATATATATCTTAATAAAATTAATTTATTATAATAATAATTAATTATAAAATATATTTATATATTAATTTATAAATATTAATAATATAATTATAAGCTAATAATATTATAAATATTGCAATACAATATATTTATATAATAATTTGTAAATATTAATAATATAATTATAGGATAATAATATTATAAATATTGCAATACAATATATATAAATATAATATTATTACAATATATAATTACTAATAATATAATTATAAGATAATAATATTATAAATGTTTTAATAGAATACATATTAATATAATATAATTTTATATTATTATAACATATAATTATTAATAATTTAATATAAAGTTTAAACTTATATTATAAAGTATAGAACTTATACTAAATTTTCTTTCTCCTATTATTTTTAAACTTCCCGTAGACATCACATAGGTTTATATCGCCTAAAACTCCGTCGCGTGCTGAGCTTTTGGAGTTCGCGTGCCCTCATTGTGGATGGAAACCAGGAAAATGACCAAAAACGAAGCAGATAATGCCTTGCGTGATAATGCTTGGTTGGGATTTTGGAACTGAGCGTCGACTTCACACAGGATATGATTTCTAAAAAGCACGATGATATTTTGTCGAGTTTCTCCCTGTTTGACACGCGATTTATAGCGAGTTTTTAATAAAAATGCGCCACAATTTTTTATTAAACTCGGCGGCAAGTAATACTGCGAGTAACTCGTGACCATTTTTGGTACGCGAGTACTCGTGCGTCCGCCGAGTTTTAGGCGATTTTTTCATCTATGGTTTCAACGAAGGAGATTCTCAAAACGGAAAAGGCCAAAATTTGGCTGTCTGGAAGGTGCACGTTTTGTCTACCAAGGCAAAACACAGTGTACAGTTGAAAAAGGCGCCCCTCTTGAAGAAAGGCGCCCTTGGATCTCAGAGGGCAAATGTAATCATTTGGCATCTTCAACTCAGTCCTCCTCTTCACTCTCATGCTGGCTCGACAACGAAACAATCAACAAAATCATCTGATTCAGGGATCATTATCCAACCGTCAGCAAAGTATGGAGGATCCATCAACAATGAAGATGCTAAAACAAAGAGCTTCAAGGTAAAAGCGCCCCTACTGGCCAGGGGCACCCCTCAGTTGTAGGCACCAGATGAATCCATAAGCAACAACTCTATACATGATATCTTTCCAGCTTCCTCCCAACTACGTGATCAATCTGATTGTAGGTTCACAAGACACGCCAAACGATCACGAGTTGAGATCAAGCAAAAAAAGCCAGAATTGAAGAGCTAGAAAGACAAGCCAAAAATTGGCTAAGGCATGATCAAAAGCGCCCCTCTTGAAGAAAGGCGCCCTTTCTTTAAGGCATCCAGATTCAGTCAGAATCTTTATTGCCTCCCAGGATGATCTTCTCAGCTATGACCAGTCTCGCCAGTGAAACCATCAGCAAGAACTTTTGACAAATCAGTCATCTGATAGAGGAGGTCAAAGGCAAGTAGTTCACAGCATAAGTAAAACCAGTCAAAAGCTAAAAGCGCCCTTGCTGGCCAGGGGCGTCCTTAAGCTTGAAGGACCTGAACTTGTCTTTTCCAACTGAGAAGTTAGTCATCCTGAGCAAGACCGAGTTGGCTACCCGATGCATCGTCAAGCAGAGCCATCTGACTCATCCATCAACGGGAACGTCAGATCAAAGCATAGAGGGTCTGAAAAGGCCAAAACGAAGAACAGTCAATGAAAATTGACTAAGGCACAGCCAAAAGCACCCCTCTTGAAGAAAGGCGCCCTTCATTCTAGAGGCTCAAACTCAGTTTTCTGAGTTAATCCCTCCCAGGGATATCTCATTAGGCTGATCCCATCTCGACAACGAATCCATCAGCAATTGCTGAAGATCAACTGAGCAGCCAGGATCGAAGATCAAACAGAGGCACTTCAGTTTGCAAAAATGATCAAAAATCCAAAAAGGAAGCCTAAGAAAGTCAAAAGCAAATGTTGACTTGAGTTAACAAATTTTGGAGGCAAAAAGAGGCCAAACACTCCACAATCAGTGGAAATCACCTTTTTGAACTCCAAATGAGGCTCAATCATGAGTTGGATGCCCAATTGATGCTTGCAACTCCAAATTGACATATCAAAGCATCTAGGCATCCATTATTCATTATTTCTTTGCAGGTTGAGGAGCTCAAGAACGGATATTTTTCTTCTCCAACATTTTTGAAGATCTGATAGAGGGGTTTTCACCGTTCTTCATATTTTTGAAGATCTGTTGCACAGAGGGATTATTTATTAGAGTTTGCATCAAAAGGCATAATTCTTGCAAAGTGGCAGTTTATAACTTCCAATCCATCTTCTGTCTACTTCCTCTATTTCTGTCTATATTTCTTTGGATGTCACAGGAAACGACAGATAATCACAGATCTGGCCAACTGGGTATGATCAACACAACTTTTTCAACAAAACCCACATGTTGGATTTTTTCAGAAAAAGTAGCCCTGCTGCCCCCTATTTTTAGGGTTTCTGGAAAAAGTCATAATATTGAAAAACAGACAAATTGGGTTTGTTTAGCTTTGAAGCACGAACAAAACCCATGTGTTGGATTTTTCCGAGAAAAATCACTTTCTGGTGCCTTGCTGCCTCTGCCACTGAAGGGCTCTTGCATGTCATAGAAAAACTCATTTTTCCAAATTTCTGACGATCTGGGTTGTTTTAGAGAATTATTCTCAACAAAACCCATGTCTCAGAATTTTTCGTAAAAATTACCCGCCGGCGAGGCTATTTTTAGCAGTTCCAGAAAAAGTTGTCCGAGCAGCATTGTGTGCACAGTCAATCTTCAAGGTTTTCAGAACGCAGTTCTCCCAAGACGAATACAAGACCAAAATGGTCTTACTCCATGATTTTCTGAAAACGATTGACACTGATTTGCGTCGGGCACACCCAGAGGTCAATCTGGACAGATTGACAAGCATAGACACAAGTCCACAGGTTCCATAATGGTTTCACCTCGTATATCTGATTGCCTTCCAAGGCCAGTTTAGAGGATTGTAACTGTTGGAATTTTACACATGCAGCAAGTTCATGTGTGTTTCTCACGGTTGGAGTGATCGTGGTCAAACTTCGCGGTTTCATCATACGACACTCTTCCATTGAGAAAGATCAAGGAAAACGTCAAAGCTGCAAAAGAACGCAGAAGGTAGTCATTCCCAACACAGAGCCGCCATCGGTTAATACTACACTACCTTCCATGTCAAAGTGGAAACACAGACAAAAAGAAAAGGAGTAACCCTCCTAAGGGAAGTAGAATAAAGGAGATGCATACATCAAGTTGCTGACAAGTGATAAGCTGACGATTGACAGGCATGTAACGATCTTCGTATGAAGAAGTCAACGAATGAACAAAAGCACCATTGACCAATGGTGATGAGGTGTCAAACACCTCAAGAAGGACGTCCTACCCTCTAAAATAGTAATAAATACGACTGAAGTCAACTTGATGCCCCTTTCCAAGTTGACTCCAGATCTCCACAGATCATGCATGTCAGATCCCACTAATCTAGGATGTCAAATTGACTCCCACGATTTGTGGATCTTAGATCTCCTTTAAAGGTGGATGTCTATTAGGAGACATATTTGTAATTATAAGTTCACTTTTAGTTAGGTGTTGGTCAACTGAGGTAGACTTCTAGTTTGACTTTTGTTTAATTTCAGTTAATTGAAGTAGATTTCTAGTTAACTGTTTGCTCACCTACTTTTAGACATAGGAATAAATCTTGCTGATTGGCAAGAACTGTTTGATAACTCAAGGAGATTTTAGAGTTGCCTACTCCTTTGAGTTTCTATAAATAAGAGCCTTAGGTTTTTTATTTGTTTTTTAACTTTTATTTGCTAGCAAAATTGCTGCGCCATTGTTGCCAGAGTTAGCTTGTTTATATTTGTTCACTCTTGGATGAGAGTTCGTTGGTTGATCGTAATTGTGCATGATTTCGTGCCTTTGCTGTCCCAACCTTTGTAATTCTTTGGAGAAGCTTGAAGGAATAAATCAAATGGCGCATGCTAGCTTGATCTAAATAATTGAGTCCATTCAAAGTCTTGTTTTTAAATAGTGCATTGTTTCAATCTCCTCCTTGGACAGGTGTCGTCGCCTCCTTGGATATTTTGTCATCGATCATTATCGTTTGTTGTTTAATGTTTTGTCTTGCAGCCTACACTTTGGACAGGTGTCGTCACCTCCTCGGGAATCCTGCTAGACAGGCCATCGCTCCTTGTTGTTTCCAGTGAGCTGTTTCCAAGCCTACACCTTGGATAGGGGTTCCTCCTCCTTGGCAAGTCTCAGATCCAGTTTACTGTAACGAGTGTTTACTTGTATTGAGCCCTATTTTGGTATATATCCGAAGGTTCAGAGCCTCGGCCATATTCCATTGAGACGGAGGATTCAAGTGATCTAACCATCCATTTCGCTCCTATGCCCTCATGCTCTGTTTATCTTGGGGAGGTAGGATAGTTTAGAAGCTTAGTTAGTCGTAGTTAAGATTTGCGGAAACCAGAGAAAAGGCTTAGCTACGGCGCATTGGTTTATGCACCCTTGTGTCCTACCGCTGAGTAAAAAAGATAGGAATCTTAGTACACCCCTTTTTTACAGTAGAAAATTAGCAAAGAGAGATTTTCCTCTCTATAATCCGAAGAGCATGTACTAACACACTTGCAATAGCTGTCCGTTTCCAATAAGCACTCCAGAGGTGCTAATTGAAACACCAACAATACTCTTGGATGATTCTAGTTATTTAACTATAGAAACCTATGGTAGATTTTGATGTTAATGTCTATATTGCAATTATGCTTCAGCCACAAGGATGTTTATGAGACCAACCACAAGGGTTCCTCTCTAGCATAGTGGTTTAAAAATAACAATAGTAAAACTAAATTTTGGAAGTAAATAGCCGAGTGCTACAAGTGCTAAAAGAAATCTTGTCATTAAGGTATATGAGGACTTGAGAGGTATCTAATTGATTATGGAGGCACCTAAAATTAGCTTGATGAGACATCCATCCTAATAAAAAATCTATATGCAAATTTGTCATGAGAAATTGTACGTCACTACAAAGCAGGGGATCAAATCCATACATAGTTCAAAATGGGAACATGTTTGTGCCATGTTCCGTGGGGATGTGTCTACATTGCCCCATGTGCTTCTTTGGACATCCTCGGCTACATGGAAATTGACATCAATATGCTCAAAAATTTCTAGCTTCTTAGGGAACTGCTGTGCAGACGCCCTCTTTTTCATATAAAAAGGGGGATGTCTAGGCATCCTTGGCAACCTACTAAATAGTTCAAATCTATGTGTTTTAAAGGTGGACATATTTGTGTAGTGTTTAGTGAAGATGCATCCTATACCCTCTAGGTGGTGTTTTAGATGTTTGTTGCATTTTGATGACATGGTGATGGCGAGAAATCTTCCGAGCTACCTAGAAATCGATACACAACTAAGCTTCTTGCCAACCTAATTTTACTAAGCTCTTTGTTGGGGGTAATTATGCGAAAGAATTTTGTTTAATAGTTCAATGAAGGCTTTACAAAGGTTGTCACTCTAAAATTATATAAGGTGAAGCTAAGTTACCATGGGCTTGATTTCTGAATGTCAAATTAAATAGGTTAACCAAAGTCTGTGTGCATCCTATATGGACTGTACCATGAATCCATAAAACTAACATACTAAACCAAGTGACAAAGAATAGTCAAAAACAAGAGAAAGGACATGAAAAGAATAAACATAACCAGGTTTGCCATGTTCTCTTGAGCCTATCCTTGAGTAGCTAGCTGCTAACTCATAAATCCTTACTCCAACAATTTAAGTGATTTGCATTGACCTTCACTCCAAGAGGCTCATCAGCCTCCCTCAATAGATGGTTATGAGGAGTTATTTCATTGATAATGTAATAACCCTCTCACCTCTTTACCTGTTTGACCAATGCTACGATATCCTTCCACGTTATTTCGTTGATAATGTAATCACCCTCTTTCACCTCTTTACCTGTTTGACCAATGCTACAATATCCTTCCACAACAGTATCATACATGTAACATGCCCAATGTTCTACTAGAAAACTTTCCTAAGTTTTATCCCACAAGTGAATAACCCATGATGCCATAACATAGCAATAGACTTTTCTTTTCTAAAATGTAAATTACATGCACACACGAAATAAACACTATTCCAAACTTCCATTGCATTCCATTGTAATTTCACAAATCTTTCCATAACATTGATTTCATATAGAATAAACTCATGTACAACATTCATGTTTACATCCTTCCATACAAACGGATACAAAGTACATACATAGCTCTTCTAAGCTTCCAGCACTAGAAATACATATGGTCCAAGTTGTACACCTTCAAATCTTTGGCCGGCAATTGATGAGAACATCACTCAAGCGCTTTTCCGCCAACCACGGACTTATTGCGGTCCCCCACACATCTACCTATCAGGTAAGATGGCCGTACCCTTCGACGAAGAGATTGGTTGGATAACCCCATAATACTAGCCTTCCCTGAGCTTGGTGTTGTGTCCTACAAACTAGAACTTAATCATATGATAGCTTCAACCTATGAGTATGACAATCGCAGACTAGAATGTCTAAGTAGATCACAGTGAATTTACAGTGTAAACAGTGGCAAATTACACCACTTTGGCCAAAGAATTCATCACCCAGTTACTTCGAGTGAGAGTCATCCTATTCACACACCTTCCTAGCTCGATTTGTTAAGACCATACATATTCTATTCATAGGCAATTCCCTCCATTGGGTAGTCTTTAACCCCAGGAACAACCTATTTCCTCTTACTTAACATTACACTATGGTAACCAAACTGAAACATAAAACAATCTCCACTAACTACCTTATAAACAAACTATGACTATTTAAGCATGACTTAACATAGCCTATAAGCTCTCATACCTACATACGTAGTATGCTATGGTAATCCCCTTATATGGGTATAAACAAACACAAAGACATCTCTTTTCCTATTTCAATCAATTCAAGCAACACTCATAAAAGCAAGCAATCTTTTCAACTTAAACAAAAAAGTAAAGTAGAGAACTAACATGCCTGTAATCAGATAGCTCCAATTGATAAATTAGGTTTCCTAGCACAACCTCCACCAAACAGTTTGCAAATCCTTCGTTTGACGAAATCCCACAAAGAAATCTCTTTAAAAACCTCACTAAACTCACACCAAAAACCTCTCAATCTCACAACTCAATATTGCAGCAGAGTAACACTCAGAAAATCAGAATTTAGAAAGCAAGAATGCATCCCCAAATGAAGTGAAAGGCATCGCTATTTATACAAAAAGATCAGTAACTGAAGGCTGGAAACAAGGTAACAAAATTGACACGTCTAAGCTTAGAAAGTTCGACTCAGCAAAAATAACAAAAGGTGGCAGCTGAAAACAATGTACAAAAAACACATACCCAGCAAAAGAATGAGTCGCCCTGATCAACTGGACAGCAAGAATGATTAGTAGAAATGCAAGGTGATGATCTGCTACAGATCGACTTATTTTGCCAGCTCCCTAATTTGACCAATTCATATATTCTCACTGCTTCACATTTGTAATTGGTATTGCAGGTTAAGACTTCTACTTGGTTCGCACTTTCCTTAGTTTGGCGCCACCAAAACACCATGTTTCCTATTCCTTTGGTATGCTTTAAGTTTCAAGACTAAGTCAAAGCTTGATTCATGCATTGCAGATTGGGATTCTAAGTGTAGAAAAGGTTCATCAGTACTATTCATAGCTTGAGTTCACACAGTCCGAGCGACACTTCAAGTGAGTGCAAAAGGCTTTCTTAATGTACACCGTGAGAAATCTTGATCGAGAGCTACATGTGCACATTTCAATAGAAGCTAGGTCAGCAATGTTTGAATGGGCGGATTGGTTCATCTAGTTCCCTACGTTCACCTACATCCGCGTGTATGGCTACTCAGGTCACCCTGCCATGTTGCCCCGTTATCCTTCGGATAAGGTGGTTTTCATGGAATTTCTATGACAGCTGTACATGGTCCACTCCCATTTGTGCAACAATCGCAAGCCGACTGCCAATTTTCCATTACAGATGGGAATTTACAGGTGCAAGACAACAACTAATACCAAGGCCATGGGTAATGAGATGGAGAGACTTAATTTTAAGTATCTCGTCAAGAGACGCTCATATAACCCTTGTGGTTACTTTTCAATACACTTTGGTTGTCGTTCTTCTCACAAGCCTTCTATAGAAGACTATTGGTACAATTGCGAAGACGAGTTTGAGGTGTGGAGACGCAGCTACGACAGGTTCACTCTCTCACAAATTTCTGATTTCATGTCAGAAGATGTAGGAAGGTTGTCTAATGATGATGGGAATGTTACACTTCCCCAGTTCTTCCAGGATCAAGTTGACATGCAACCTCTTCCAACAGTTGATTGGTACGCCAAAGAGTGCACATCTGTAAAGGAAAGAACAAGTAAAGTTGTTAGAAATATCATGCTTTACTTGGACAACAAAAGGATGAGAAAGGAAGCCATGCCAAACACATAGCCGCCGTCAGTAGTCACTTCACTGCCTTCCACATCGAAGTCAAAGCCTAGACAAAAGGCAAGGAGTAATCCTCCTAAAGAAAATAGGTTGTTAGGAAATGCAAAGGGAAAATCACCAGTTGCTGATTCGGACCAGCGAGAACACCATATGGAGATAGCCCCAGATGCAGTAGAGACGATCCCAGAAGCAGAGGTAGAACTTCCCATGCCATCGCCAACTCCACTATAGTCTCCGGTTCATATTGATTTGGACTCACCACCACGTAGCAGTGCTTCTACACATACTCACTCATCAGAAGTTCTTAGAACAAGCACCGCTCCTTCCAGTGAGATTAGTTGGGACTCGTCTTGGCTTGCGAATCAATTGGGTAGGAAGAGGAGGCAACCATCCTATCAGCTAGACTTCTTTGATTTTGATCATGTTTATCAAGACACACTAGATAAAAGGATCAAGAAGCAGATTCATGTTGAAAGGAACGCTGATAAGGAGATCATCATTGAGACCGCTGCGCCACTAGAGGATAAAAGCTTGAATGAGGTAGAAGTTGATGACTTCACCTTAATAAAGGTCAACCTTGGAAAAAGCACACGTCAAGCAGAGGTGTATCTCCTCAGGGTTGCAACGGAGAGCATAAGGGAAAGAGTAATAAAGGATTGAGAAGATAAAGCAACCCTCAAGGCTGAGAACTAGCAGCTTCGCCAATATATCTCCAATCTTATGCATAACATTGAGAATGTCACCGCCTTGCTCCTGTAGTTGTCAGAAATACCGGCATAACACAATCAGCTAAGTCAGGTGATTGTTTATGGGAAGCGCTTAAAGGATTGGGAAGAGGAGTTCGTCACAAGGGGTTGCTTCATACTTTTAGAATTGTACCAATTGAGGTACAACGCCCATGAACTTCGTCTGAAGATTCAGGAGTTAGAGCGAGACTTGGTGGTAGACAAACTACGGAATGAGATCATGATCTCTCACCTGAGGACATCATATGATTCAGTCACTGAAGAAGAGGATAAGGAAGCAATCTTTGCTTGGAGAGAGCAATTAATCTTCAAGGTAAAGGTACATGAGACAATTTCTTCAGAGTTGGCTGAAAGCAGAGACAAGGTGACAAGTGCTATCAGGTTTGTAAGAAATTTCATGTCACGAGTTCCTTGCTAGTATCAGTGTGAGGATGGTGGATATTTTGAGCTTATTGGTACAGTCAGAGATTCATACACTCATTCATGGTATCTTCAGTGGTGATACAACTGGCTGTAAGTTGGATCAACTTACAGTCATGTCAGCGTTATTTGATAAGGCGGCGAAGAGTAGAGGAGAACTTCAGAGTCAGATCACTAATGGTGAAGAGATGCTGCGAAGACACATAGTTCTTCAGAGGAGTATCAGTGCTCTAGATGGTGATGCTATCAACAACCTCGTGGAGGGGTTAATTGCTCGAGTTCAAGTCCAGTAAACTACAGATAAGGACGTACCACCCTTTCAGGATAGACATTAGACACAGGAGTTAAACTTGACGCCTCTTTCCAAGTTAACTCGTTGTCCCACATATCATGGCATGTCTATTTTGGAGTCTTCTATGTACAGTTGGAGTCCTCATTTAGTTTTCAGTTTCAGTTAACTGATGTTAGTTATCAGTTAACTTGCATGTCAATAAGGACTTGCACGCCCATTTATTTTGTATAGTTCAGTTAACTGATGTTGTTTTTCCAGTTAACTGCTAGGTTGCATACAGTTAGACTTAGAGAATAAACTCTTGCATGCTTGCAAGACTTAGTGTAAACTCAAAGAGATTTTAGGGTTCCCTACTCCTTGAAGTTCTATAAATAAGAGCACCCTTGCTCATTTGTAATTAACTTTTGCTCATGATAGCGAACATGCTGTGCTCACGTTGCCTGTAGTATCGCTATTTAGTATTTGTTCACTTAGTAATATAATTGCTGGTTTGATCGTTCATTGTGTGCGTGTCTCGTTATGCAATTTGCTGTCCCAGTTATTATTCTTGTTGTGATTAATAAGCTTTGTTTCATATCTACACCTTGGATAGAGTATTTTACCTCCTTGGGAATTTAGAGATGAAGATTATCGTTTGATGTCGTTTCTAGTAATCTTGTTTGCAGCCTACACCTCGGATAGAGTATTTTACCTCCTTGGGAATCTTGTGATCGAGCTTGCCGTTTAGTGTTCGTTTCCAGTAACCTACTTTCAGCCTACACCTCAGATAGAGTATTTTACCTCCTTGGGAATCCTGAATACTACTTTACCATTTGTTGTCGTTTTCAATAACCTTTATTTCAGCCTACACCTCGGATAGAGTATTTTACCTCCTTGGGAATCCTGTGATAAAGTTTATCGTATACAAATTCCTTGCTCCTAAGTCCTCATGCTCTATTTCTCTTGAGGAAATAGGATAGATTAAGCATTAAGTTAGTTGTAGTTAAGATCTACAAAACCAGAGAAAAACCTTAGCTGCAATGTATTGGTTTTCTTAACCTTGTGCCTCTTCCAACTAAGTCAAAAAAATAGGATTTAGAACATTTACTTTTTCACGCATATCAGCAAAAGAGGGAGCTTCCCCTCCTAATTTGAAGAGCAGTCATTACGCACTGTGCATAGCTGTCCGTTGCCAATATGCACTCCAGAGGTGCGAATTGTAACGCCAACATGATGTTAAATTTGTCGTGGACTTTATTAAGCCCATATGTGAGGTGATCAAATTTGTAGATTGAGACAAGCCATGTTTGGGAGAGATTTATGAAGAAATAGATCCCATGTGTGAAAGAGTTAAGAAAATAATAGATGCATGAGATCTTTGTCTATATCCTTTGATAAAAGAAAAGATATATGGAAGATGGAACAAACTTAACACACCCCTTCATTGTGCTGCCTATGCTTTAAATCCTAAATGGTATGATATACAAGTGATCAACAAAAGGGCTCCATATGAGGATAGAGAGGTATTGAAGGGATTTTGGGCTGCAATAAAAAAAATTTATGGCCAAGGTGAGGATGCTTCAATTATGAGGACTCAATGGAATAAGTTTTCACGTGGGCATGGTGATTTTTCTTCCATGGAAGCTTTATATGATATGCATGCAAAGAAAGACCCTATGGAGTGGTGGTGGCAACAGGAGGTGAAACCCTTGAATTACAATCATTTGCAATAAGATTGCTCTCACAAGTAGCCAACTCTTCATCTTGTGAGAGAAATTGGAGTACTTCTGGTTTTATTCATTCACTAAAGAGGAACCAATTAGGGCCAAAGAAAATAGAGAACTTGGTGTACATTCATAGCTCACTTCGCCTTCTCTCTTGTGTAGAGCCTAGGTACAAGGAGGGTTCTTCAACAAAACAGGACCAAATTTCACTTGATAGAGATGTTGCAGCCATGGTGGATGTGTTAGATTTAGGATCAGAAATGAAAGCAATCAGAAAATGCAACACATAAGACAATAAACACAACAAGATACCCAGGGAAAACCCTCCTACTCGAGGGAGAAAAAACCCAGCAAATATATGTCTTATATATTGAAGGAATAAGAGCAGAAATCTGCTTACAACTCAGGCCCAACACAATGCCGAATTTGATACATTGAATAATAGCACCTCTCCTAGATGCAAAGATACAAATGAATATGTTTCTCCTTGAAATCGGTTTGCTGCTACAAAATGATGATCTGCTGCTACAAGACGATGATCTGCTGCTCAAGTATGAACTTCTTCTAGGAATGCGAATTATGATTAATGAACTTGATGATCAAATGAATGATCACCACCTTGTATTTATACAAAACTAGGTGACTCTTCATTTGGGTTGGCCTCTTTTAAGAAACAAGGTGACTCTTCATAAAATTATTATATATAGCAAGTCCGACTTGCCTTGGTATTATTTATCCATCATTTATAAATTTGAGAGAAAGATATCTCCCACTGCTATAACATCAACACTCCCTCTTAGCTAGGGAGGTATCTTTCCAGATATCCACGTCATGGAGTCTCTCAACATGACGTCCACAATGGCTACACCCATTTGTGGAAAACTCAAAGGTTCATCACGGAGTCTCTCAACGTGATGTCGTCATGGAGTCTCTCAACATGACGTCCACCATGGCTACTCCCATGTGTGGAAAGTAACACAAGTACAAGGGTTCATCATAGAGTCTCTCAACGTGATGTCGTCATGGAGTCTCTCAACATGACATCTCATCTCAGTCACAAAGATGAGCAAGGGCTCGCACCTCATATTTCTTCGTCTCAGAGATATATACACTACAAGGGCTTTCACCTCATATTTCTCCATCTTAGAGAAATATACAGTACAAGGGCTTTCACCTCATATTTCTCCGTCTCAGAGAAATAAACACTACAAAGGCTTTGACCTCATATTTCTCTGTCTTAGAGAAATATACACTACAAGGGCTTTCACCTCATATTTCTCTGTCTCAAAGAAATATACACTACAACAAATCTTCATGATGATGTGACTCCCTCTGGAGCTCCAAGTACTTGCATCAACCACCTGACCTCCTTGTCCAAGATTGTCTGCAATGCTTGCCTTAGAGGAGCGGTTTCCAATGCACACTTCTGACACTATTGACTTGCTCGAGTCCAGGTCTGTCCTCCTTGACCTCATCCCAGATCACCCTATTCTAAATAGGTTTGCGGAGCTACCAATGTCAAATCCAGATTAATTGTCTTTTGCAATTCTGTTCTCAACTACTGAAGAGGTCTTCCAAGGATTTTGCACTTGGCCTTGCAACACTGCAACCTTCACTTCTTCTTAGTGAGTCACAGAACTCCCTCTTGATCCCTGCCTTAGAGATTTCAAAGAAATCCTCTGGAAGTGAACTCCCCTCCATTGACCTATCTCAAAACCTTAATCCTTTTTCTGGACAAGCTCTCAACTCGTGCCTTGAATTCTCTGAATTTGACTCCCTCTGAATGTCGTTTCCTCCTCTTCGAAGAAATTGATTGACTTTAGAATAAGAAACCTTCTGAATCAACTTTAGAGCTAGGCTCCTTCTGAGATGTCCCTATGTCAATTTCCGTAGTAGAAACATGTTGTGTAGACCTTAATTTGCAATCTCGAGCAAAGTGATCGTACTTGTCACACTTGAAACATCGAATGTGAGAGAGATCCTTCTTCTTCCCCGGTTCTGGGGCAGAATTTGATTCTCTGTCTCTATTCCTCTTTCTTCCTTTGCCTCTTTCTCTAGAAGTATGTGTAGCAAGAACTTGATTTTCTACATCATGATAGTTTCACCCAATTCCTTTTGCTGCCAACCTGGACTCTTCTTGAATACAATCAGCTCGAAGACGATCAAACTTGGGCAACTTGGATTTCCCACTCATGCTCTAAATAAAGGGTTCCCAAGATTGAGGAAGACCATTTAGTGCCAACATAACAAGATCTCTGTCTGCAATTATATCCCCAATAGCACTCAACTGATCTCTCAAATCAACAATCTTCATAAAGAATGAGATGACTGAATCATCTTTAGCCATTTTTACATGGTGAAGTTGTTGTCTCAAAGCAAGGGCTCTGCTGGTGTTGTTGATCTCATACAATCCTTACAGTATCAAACATTTCTTTAGTTGTCTTCAACTTGGAGATGATCGATACTAGGTGATTCATCACAGAGTCTATCATGATCTTTCTAGCCTTTGTGCCATTTTTCTTCCACTGGATTTTCTCAGTATCATCAGAAGGCTCGGGCATATCACTTTCCACGAAATCAAGAAGATCATTCTCCTCTAATGCAATGAGTACCCTGGGTTAAAAAGAGTTGAAGTTTGAAGCTCCATCAAGCCTATCTTCTACCTTGACACCGCTCACCATCTTCTTTTTCCGTACAAATTCACCTTCAAAGATCTGCCCTTAGGTCAAAAATAATTTGAACCTTAGATCTGCGATACTTCAAGATCTGCCCTAGATGAAAAGTTGACTTGATTGCTTAAACAAATCTGATCAGATCTTTTCTTAGACCCGCTTTGATACCATGTTAGATTTAGGATCAGAAATGAAAGCAATCAGAAAATGCAACACATAAGACAATGAACACAACAAGATACCCAGGGAAAACCCTCCTACTCGAGGGGGAAAAAACCCAACAAATATATCTCTTATATATTGAAGGAATAAGAGCAGAAATCTGCTTACAACTCAGGCCCAACACAATGCCGAATTTGATACAATGAATAATAGCACCTCTCCTAGATGCAAAGATACAAATGAAAATGTTTCTCCTTGAAATTGGTTTGCTGCTACAAAATGATGATCTGCTGCTACAAGATGATGATCTGCTGCTCAAGTATGAACTTCTTCTAGGAATGCGAATTATGATGAATGAACTTGATGATCAAATGAATGATCATCACCTTGTATTTATACAAAACTAGGTGACTCTTCTTTTGGGTTGGCCTCTTTTAAGAAACAAGGTGACTCTTCATAAAATTATTATATATAGCAAGTCCGACTTGCCTTGGTATTATTTATCCATCATTTATAAATTTGAGAGAAAGATATCTCCCACTGCTATAACATCAACAGGATGAAGTGGTTGAATCAGATGGCCTCAGTGATTTACCCCCACTTCTACTACCAACAGAGGAACTTGATCTTGAGAGTGATGAATATTTGGAAAGGATCATAGCTTAGGACCTAGATATGGATGACATAGAAGTGTAGACGATAGATTTCTGATTTCTGATTTTTGTTTTTTGTTTGAGTATCAGCTTATCAGGTTTTCAACATTTCTGAATTTCAATATGTAATAACTATTATCAAATATGTAGTATGAACTATGAACTCTTTGACTCTTTGATACAATGGTATTTGTGAGTTTAAATTTTACCAGTGTTCTTGTTTTGAAAGTTCAATGTCATGATATTTTCAGTTTTAATGTACCAAATTTATAAATTATTAAATTATATTAAAAAAAATGGCATCTCCAAGTACCCCTATCAATTTTTCAAAATAGACGTATCGGTACCAATCTCCTGTACCAGTACCATTACCGATCTCCTGGCGACCTTGAATCTAGCGAATCTTTGGTTGTGAACTACACCCCAGCAGCCAATGCTTAGTTTTGTGCTAAAAAGCAATGAAAAAACCTGATTAAATAGCGATTTCGTGCGGTTAGGGTTTCACAATGGGTTGGTTGGGTGGTTTTTTTTGTGATTTAAACCCTTAAAAATCATTGAACATCATTGAAAATAATGGGTGATTAAATCGCGATTTTTTGAGGATTTATGCTTCTATGGATCAAGGCACCCCTACCATCCTCCATGTTCAAACTAAAGCCCCTCAAAACCACTCTTCCCGTGCTGGCCAAACACTTCATTCCTCTCCTCAATACACCAATTCCAAGTCCTCTCTTCATCCAGCTGCCCCAGGTTCCCAGCTTAACATTGTTAACAATATAGAAGAACTCTGTGCTTGATGTGTTGGGTTCTCCATTCTTGTTCCTAGACCATACTGCCACCTCAATCCACCCATTCCATCTCATAGCAGTACCTTCTCTCCCATTGCACATCTGCTTTAGGAAAACCCTCATTTTGCTAATCATCACTATGCAAACATTGAGCGTAGTTTTGGGGAAACCCTGGTCCTATGGGTGGATGTCTTTCCTATCCGCTTCCATCTCAATTTCAACCATCCTCCAGCACCTAAGGAAGACCTGCAACACCTAAACAACATTTATCTTACACTTATTGCTGTTGCTATTGTCACAACTATCTCAAATTTGTAGTCCAAGGTTACTGGTTTAACCATACAAGTAAAGGGAAATTTGCCTAAATGCAGCAAAATTGTGAAACTTCATATTTCATATGACTACAAGCAATGCAATTTTGGTGGCCTGCAATCAATTTCAGCGTGATTGTATCTCTGTTATAGCAGGTGTTCCATACAGAGATCCTGTGAAGTAATGCAAAACTCATACAAGAGTGACAATTCTATTCCTTTGCAAACAAATACCATAGCATTCCAACTCCAGTTCAACCATCGGACAGCATTTCTCATCCTTTGCATTTCCTACAACAGAAATCTATGACTTTGGATTGTATCTGTTGCCTTGACAAGGAATTTGCTTTTGGATCATGTAGTGGCTCTCAAGACCCTTCTACACAGTTCAAAAATGATATATGAGCTACCTCTAGTACTTATTCTTTTATTGTAATTTTCTTTGATATTTTTAGTTCAGTTTTTTGCGTTCTAATTTTTTTGAAAACTACCACAAAATGACGTAGTTTTCATGTTCCATACTGTTTCTGGGATGGAGATGGCAGGATACATGGGGACAAGTGACAACAATGACAGGAGGCCTTTCTGCAGATGATAATTTAAGAAAGAGGGAAAATATTAAAATAATAAAATTCAAAATATAAACATGGAAAATAGTAAAATAATAGAATTCAAAATATAGGAAATTATAACTACAATTAAAATGTAGACTAACCATAACATTAGACCCTGGAGAGAGGATTTATTGCAAATGCCACGTCCATCCTACAGGTTCATACAGGTTCAAAATTTGTTCAAAACACTATTATTACTGATAGAGCAACATATGGACATATCTAGATAACAGAATAGGCTGCTCTAGGAAATCCTCAAATTATCCACAAACTATAGAATTAGGTTTTTTTGATCTTTGTCACTGAAGGGCAAAGTAAAGAAGACTCTTTTGCATACTGCAAGGTGACAAGGACCAAGTATTAGATAGTTTACCTAACACATTCTGCCAAAAGTTCTTAAATCTATTGAAAAGTGGTTTATTGGGGATGGTTGAAGAATCACTGTTGCAAGCAACAAATCATAAAGAACAAAACTTAATTGGTATCGCCTTCATTCTTGAAGAATATCCGTTTAAGAATTTTGAACATTATAAGCTCGTTTCTTTGTGAGAGCATTTTACAAAATCTAAACCAAAATGATTATTCATGGATTGTAGTCCATTCTTAATATTATCAAAGATGTGCAATCGGTATTTGTTTTATTTTAATTTTTTATTTATCTTTTCATTTTTAGAGATTTGATGGTTGTTTGGCTGTCCCAAGGATGTTGCCTACCCATAGGCCTTGATTTGGTGATGTTTTCAGCCTAACACCAAAATCGTGAAAGGCCAAAGAGACATTTCCTAGCTGTCCCACATATTCAAAATGCCTTGGGGATGGAGATGCCAAGGAAACCCATGGGGATGCTTCCCCATGTAATATTGGCTATCTCATATGTTGGTTTTGTTTTGTGTCTAGGTTTGTTGTATTGTTGTTTTATTTATTATTACTGCCCTAATTTGACACTGACCAAAGAAGTTTTATTATTTTCTTGATAGTGATATAATTTGGTTGAAGAAAGGAAGGCAGACAGGGAAATATCAGGTTTCTCCATTTTAGGTCACTTGTGGTTTGGAGAAAATCAGCTGGGTTGCCATCCACCAAGATTGGGAATTGGGATGCAAATATACATGATTAGGGACCCAACCTTTCTGATCCTTGAAAAACGCAAACTCTTTCAACATCTTCAAAAGAAGAGGTCAATTAACCTTATTAATAGCCTCACTTAAATCAACTTTTTTGATAATTTCTTTCACTTTGTTAGTCAAACCAAATGAATCACTTTCTATACTTAGACAATTCAATTGAGGATGGATTGTCTTTTCTTGAAACTCCCATGTTGACATGAGATAATGCTTGGAAGGAGTGTCTTCAGTGTTTCAGTTATATCTTTTGTTATCAATCTATATATAATGTAGCAAAGGGACATAGTTAGAATTCTTCAAAATTCTCGAGTTCACTATTCTAGAGATTTAGTGTGATGAAAGCATAATTGAGTTCTTTTAGGATCTTCCTTGATTTCCTAGAGTTCATCACATCTATTACTTGTCACTCATATGCTATAAATCTAGGAAAATACCTAAAGGAAAACCTTAATTAGAGTTTTTGGTTACCAAATGTAGAAAGCCTTATCCCCTACCCTCTTCAAACATTTTTTGGACTTAACATAGGGTAATTAACTGTTCCTATGGTGAGTTTGTATCTGTATGCCTTACGTGGCAATGCTTGCTCAAGTGATCCAATTCATTGCATGATCAACACTTGAATTGTAGGATTTCCAAGTCTAAGGTTTGTCATTAGAAACCAAGCAAAGATTTTAAAGATATATCTTTAGAATGGGGTTTGGATAAGTCCATTCCAAAATTTTGTAGTATGCATCTTTCTGCCATGTGTGGCAAACATTGCCCAATTGGTCCAGTTCATGGCATGAGTAGCACTTGAATGTTTTCCTTTCCAAATCTAAAATTTGTCACAAGAAATCAAATGAAGACTCTAAAGATATTGCTTTATAAAGGGGTTTAGATAGGCCCATTATAATTCATATCCTTGCCTTTGTTAATAGGGCCTTTTGCTTCATAAGTTCAACAATACATATGCATTCATGTGGTCAATTCCCAACATTCATCAGAGTCCTCTTTCTAGAATTTCAGAGGCAAGCTATGTAGCTGAACATATATTTAGGTATAACCACCAATTCTTTTGCTAGATTTGATACTAGATTTCCATGACTTATAAAGACTCCTATATTTTTGAAAAATCATGGAGGCCCAAAATATGTCATTCCTTTTGACTTTTGATTTCAAAATCTCTTTGAAGAATCCCATTAGAAGTTGTCATTTCCCATTTTTCTCTCCATGTATCCGATTGGTGGTGGTAGGGCAGCATAAGGCATTGGAGGCATAGGGTCTAGTATTCACAATGGATTGTTGACAATATGGGGTGCAAATTAAATAGTTTTGTGGCGATGCTAATGTCACGTGACTCCATTTGTATGGATTTATAGAGTGGGAAATTATGGGTTGAACAAACATTTGTGGATGCAATACAAGATTCAAAAATGTGCAAGGCGAAGTACAATGGGGAGGTGAGCAATAGATGACTATAACACAATGTCATTGTAAGTAGAAGCATTAATCTAGAAAAAAATGTGATTAATCACGAATCATAGGTTTCAATGATTTTAACCTCCAAAAAATTGCGATTTAATAATTAACTCTTTGTCAATGATTTTTTACTAGTTTTTTGCTATGTTCCACGAAGTCTTGGGATGGGTGGATGCGGGGGATGGGGGGGACCAAGGGCCTAGATTTGGGTATGACAGGGGAATGGTGGTAGGGTGGAGGTTTGGGGGTGGAGTGTTGTTGACATCTCATGCCCCTTATAGCCCATCAGTAATAACCGATATGAGAGATCTTACTTGCGTCATCTTGCATGATGTTATTCCTTTAGTCGTTGCATTAGCCCTCTTTGGTCTTGCCTTAGTCAAAAACCTAAGTTGCAAAAAATCAAAATTTTGACTAAGTGTTGGACCTATCAAGGTTTCAAGGTTTCGCTTACCTTTGTGCCATCATACCTTTCCTATCAGCTCTAATTCCCCACGTCGAACCTTGCAAAAGTGGCTAAGTGTTAGTTTATCGGTGTTTTGGGCCATTGGGGTTTCCCTTCCTTGCATGCCAATTTAAGTCCCCTTCATGGAGTCTCCTCGAAGTTCGCCTTGCAAAATCGCCTAACTATTCCTTGTCTGACTTTTTGACTTTCACTTACCCTCATACCTACATGCCATCTTTATCGGCTCCGAAGTTCGCCTCGTTTCCCTCTGAAGTTTTCTAAGAATGGAATTAATCGGCCCATGGGGCCGTTGATGATCCTTGTAATTGTCTATCCATCCTAAGGTTTCTCGACTCCCTTATCCCTGAAGTCCAAGTCTCTAAATTTTTCTAAGTATTGAACTTGTCAGGCCTTTGGGTTGCCGACATCTTCCTTACTTGCATCCTCTTTTAGCAAGCGATATTCGGTAAGCTTGAGGCTTGACTCCCGACAAGAGAACCTTATAAAAAGCCTAAATATGAAGTTTATTGGGCTTTTGGTGATCTTCCCCTTGATACCGTTTTGGTATGTGGTATGAGTTATGCCCAATCTCTGATCCCCGACTCATTCCCTTTGCCCTTCGAAATCCCTCTTCGGATTTTGGGCTTTCGGCTTCTCTCGTACCTTCATCCCATTTTAGTATGAGGTAAGCGTTCTTCTCGATCTTTGACTCCCAATTCATTTCCTTCACTCTTGCAAATTCCTCTAGGTCATTTGAACAAACCTTTGGGATTTTGCATACCTTCCTACCTTCTGTCCATTCTTCATTTTCTCGAAGATGACATCATCATCAGAGGTTGGGCTTTCAGCGTCCCTCATTCTCCCCTTCCTAATTGGAAAGCATCATAATGGATGTTTGATGCTCGATGCATGATAAAAGATTGTCTCATTGAGGCATCGGGGATGGACGTGCTCTTCTTCCAAGCTTGACGACAAGTTATGTGGTTGGCCTGAGGCTCGATGCCCGATAGATAGAGGCTCTTCAGGTTGCAAATATTTTAATGACTTTTCTCTTGGCACGACGACAAGCCTGAGCCCGATACTTCGCCAATAGACTCCAAAGCATGTTTTTTGCCCTAGAACGCCATTAATGCTGCAAAAACTCCCTTAGCTACCAAATCGCAATCCATGGAGTCTCCATTAGGGCTTTAAATTCATTTACCACAGATTCTAGAGGGAAAAGCAGTGCCCATGTTGTATATATTGCATTTGCAGACCCCTTTTTGTCAGGTGGCCATTCTTGGGCTGCGATTTGTAGCGGATTTTGTTGGGGTTTTTGCACCTTTTCCTCAGAATCATCAATACGAAAGTATGGCAGAAGTATATGGGGTTATTTCCATGCCTTCCAGATGTGGGTTCTCGTGTAGCTATGCCAATTCTTGCAGGGCCATGGCTAGGGGTTTCTCTCCTTGCCACGTCATCTCACTATCCTATGCCTTTTTGGGCAATAAAAGAGATTTTTCTATTCATTGTAAAGGGTTCATGTATTGTGTTTTGTTCTTTGTTTTTATTTTCTTGGATTTTTGTTAAATCGGTGGCTGCCTTCCCCTCCCTTTTGTTTTCTTGGGTTCATGTAAGACTCCTCACTGGTTTTTACCAATTCTTTTCCTTATTTTCCCTAAGGCAATTTGTCAAACAGCTTTCATAAACATGACTATAATAGGTTTTGTTTGTTTGCAGATTTGTATGTCATTGAGTTTGCAAGCTTTTCATGTAATATTCACAATGGACAGGAATTCATAAACACAATAACTTAACTAATATTTCCAATGCTTATTGTTCATATGCATAGTATTAGCAAAATTCAAATGACTGTGAAAGAATACAGATTTCTGACTTTACTAACCAGAGTCTCAACTTCATCAAGAACTGGAGTCAATTTAACTTGCCTCCTTTTTGGTTGCCAGGTAAGTCGTTCAACTCCAATCTCTAACATCCATGGTGGCTGCATATACATCAGCAGTCCATGACAAAGGTGATTGGCGGCTCATTTTAGTTCTCACGACTCCATCACCCCTAAATTTCCTATGTTGTAATAATTACAAGCTGGAGACCCATGTTGTCACCTTCTATATGGGGGACCCTTACTTTAGCGACCCTTCTGATTCTTCACATACCTTATTAAATTTCTATCAACCACCTGAACATTGTATCCTCCACTCAATATCTTGCAAACTAACTTATATGCTGTGTGACCTTCTGAAGTGCAGCTCCACTTTGCATATGTTACAGCGCCTTCACTAAGAGTGATACGGTGCTTTTTTTTACTGATCTTTGGCTGACAAAAATATTATAATAATTTTGGGTCTATCTCTGCATCACATGTATGGAATTATAAAATATGGACAATGCTGGAATTTTCAACTGTAAAATATAAATATCAACACATTCTCCTCTTAACCCCATAGAAACTCTGAAATTTGTCTTTTATAAAAAGACTTCACAAATTTCTAAAACTTTCCAAACTGATCATTGTAGCTCAATGCAAATTCTGAATTGAATCCACCCACGGATGGTATTGGGTTTTTGTCCTATCCACCAAGCAACCCAAGGGTTCCTGTCCTCAGGCTGGCTGAACCTGTAAACAAGCTCTCCAAATTTTCCCGACAAATGATTTCCAAAAGATGATAATAATTTCTCTTCCACCACCTTTTATTCCATCACCACCTTTTGATTTTTAATTAAATTTTGCTTTTCCCAAAGTGACTTTATTTAATAATTTATCAATACATTTATTAAAGGTCACTTTAATAATAAAGCTTAATTAATTAAATATAAATGTACAAAAATTGACTTAGGACGATTTAATATTTAATTAATTAAATTATCACCTCAATTTTTCCCACCTTAACTTATGGGAATAAAATAAGCTAGTGGACTCGTGTTGGATGATCACTCGGAAAAATGGGACATTGCAGTTCAGTGTCCTCTTATTCCCATCCTCTTTTAAACTAGCCTGGTCTGCTAATAACCATTCATTTCTCTTCTCTTGCTTTCTAATTCTTGATGATGGATCATGGAGTTTGATTTGAAATGTTGACAAACAAAAAATACATGCAGTCAAATCCAGAAATAATTCAAACCAATTCTAATAATTTTAATATTATCTCTATTTATTTCAGTCCTGTTTTATACTTGTGCCCCAGTATCATAAGGAAGCTTTGCATTCAACTGCATTTCCTCAACCATATTCTGTTCCGTTTCTACATTCTTGTTTGGTTCATTTTCAAACTGATCCACTGTAACCTGGATACTTTCCTCCATTGTACTTTTTCCTTCATTTGGGCATTTTGGAGATGAGTCAAATGTGCAACCTGCTAATTAGTGCTGAGGACAAATATCCTTCCACCAAGAAGATTGCCTGGAAGGCCTTTTAGCTTAAGTGCATTCCTCAGCCTTGTGCCCTACTTGAAAACAATTCCAGCAACAAAAATAATTTTTTCCATCATTTAACTGTTGGTCCCAGATTTCTTTACGTACTTTCAGCCCAATTTCTCCTGGGAGTGCATGTATCAGGTCCATTTCAACAAGGATCCTTGTTGATGCCATGAGCATATACCTATGAGTGTTTGGTGACATTGCTATAAAGTTGCCCAAAGCATTCCCAATATTTTTCAATGTAGAATGCATCCAAAGTGGGGAGGGAGAGTTGGAAGCCTTAGTGATATCAGAGATAGTTTAAAATTGTCTATAAATGGATTAAAGCATGAAAACCAAGATTTCAGGTATAGAGAAACCTTGTACAATAACCATGGCCCTTTTTCTAAGATCTTATTTTTGTCTATTAATAATTCACAAACCACCACAAAGAAGCCTTGCGCACAGGGATAAATGACCACTAGTGCTTCTAGAAAGAGTTTCCCTGACTGCTCAATCCATTTTTTAAGATTTGGGAGGGCCAAAGTGCATTAAATTTACCTATCGACACCATCTCCAAGTAATGCTTCATCTCTTCTTTTATGTCTTGTCGTAGCTCCAAAAAAACAGACTTGTATTTTATTTTGACATTGCTAAACCCTGACCTCTTCTCCAGGCCTTTGAGCTTTGGCGAATCCTTGCTTTTCTCCTTGCTCTGTGTAGGCTTGCTTATGATATCCACAATAGAAAGACCCTTTGCAGTCTTGTTACTAGCTTTGACTTTGGGAAACAGCACATGTTTGCTTTCCCCCCTTCTCCATTCGGCATGTTTGGTGTGACAGGTTTGACTTTATTTCCAATCAGTTTATTCTTCTAAAAAACTCGAGATACATCCTTAGCAAAGCATGGATCCTTCCCATCGCTCTCCACATGCATCGTATTCTCTGCTACAAAGTCTTTTTCCTTCACTTGCTCCTCCACTGCAGCCAGCTGTTGAGGTTTGTTTCTTCACTCTCCTTTGTTGTTTCCATATCTTGTGTTCCCCCAAAACATAAGGCCCTAAAGTTTTATATTTTTTGTATTGTTACTTTGTCATTATTGCTATAATTGCATATTTCTGTAAACTGGTATCTGCATATGTATTGCTGTTAATATAACTGTATACACCTTAATTGCTTGACATTGGCAAGATACGGAGAAAACCTATTCTGCTAATACAAAATCTCAGCTGCACCAGGAAAACAGAAAAAAAAATATTAAAATAAAAAAAAAACTGAAAAAAACATACATCCAAAGAGAAGCAAAACACCCCTTGATACATAACTAGTATTTAAGCTTAAATTTATGCAGCTTTGTTTGGCTTATGAAGAAAAGAATTTTCGTTGTCTGACTTTTGGGTGTGGAAATTCTCTCTTTTTGGTTATTAATAATACAGGCTGCAATTTCTTTCTTCTCATATCTGCTTGTTTGTGCAAATTCACTCTTCTAAGTTAGATTCCAAAATTGATGAGACACATTATTTTCTATGATTTTTGGTTATTCCTTTCTATACTTGTTTATGCTAATTTATTTATTCTTTACCTATATTGTTAAGTTTTTTTTTAAAGATTTTTGAAATTATGCCTTATTTGTACAGGTCACAGGATACCATACTCTTATCTTTACCCTAATTTGTCTTAATGCATCTTGAGATATATATTACATTAGTACGTTCCATTTTCATGTCATGCTTCTTGATATAGGATATCTTTCCCTTTCGGTTTCCTTCACTTTCCTAGAGATGTCTTGATATTTTAATCTCTTTTTTTCTTGTGATAGGTGAGTTGCCCATTTTTGGGGTTGTCATGTTCATATTGTTCTCGAGTCCTGACCACGAACCTCAGTCTTCTTTACCTATGTTAGTCATTTATGGAAATTGTCTATAATTTCAATTTCCTTAATTATAGAAGGTTCAACTGCCAGCTTAGTTGATTTCTGATTATGATACTTGACATCCTCACCATTTCCTGTTAAGGATGTTATATAGACCTTTATTCTATGTGTGTATTTCAATATTTAATGGCTCTTCTTGGTATAGATAATTAACTTTCCTACTAATCCTTGTGTTAATGCTTTTGAACTTCTTGTAACACACTCAAATCTGGTATGGAGGGTTCTGTGGCTACGTGATATGGTATTACCATATCAGATTGATGTTGTCTTCCCACAATAATGATGTTTAAGCCACATAAATGGTCCCTTTGTGTTGCTTCTTGTTTTCTAGTGTTTTGTAGATAGAACGTTTGATGAGCACACAGTTATACTGAGAAGGGGGGGGGTGAATCAGTATAACGCAACTTTTACCAATTTAATTTTTTATTAATCACAATAACAACTATGCAAGAATATAACAATAAAAACAAGTTGACACGAAGATTTTACGTGGAAACCCTTATGGGAGAAAACCACGGTACAAATAATGTACTTTATATTTATATAAGTTTACAATGATTGTAGGCACCTGTAATGTCCTCAATTTAGCCCTACGCTCTTCAATTGGATTTAGCCTATTTCCGGGAACTCGTAGGCTAAGCAAAATTGGAAATTAGGGTTTCCTATTTTATAGGAGGTTTTAGATGCAGTTTTGAGGGCTTGCATGTGAGAGTTTTTGATGCATGTTTGGCGGAGCTTTCTGGGTTTTTGGAGAGCTTCAGAATGGTGTAACATGTATCTCCATCTGACAACCTTTTCAGGCACTTACTATTTATAGTAAATCATGTTGGCTTCCCGGTTTGTATTCAAAAGGCGTTTGGAAACACTTAACTATTTATAGTAAGTCATGATTACCGCTCAGTTGATGTTCAGATGAAGCTTTGCAAACTTACTACTTATAGTAGTTTGCTATTTTTGGTAAATCTATTTATAGCAGTATCATTCTAACAGTGGTTCAATCATCTGCAGTTCACATTTCTATTTTGGGCAGTGTGGTTGATTAGTTTGGCTTTCTGTTGAGTTTGAAGTAAACTTACTATTTTTGGCATTTGCTATTTTTAGTAAGTCTATTTGTGGCAGTGGCATCATCTCGAGTTTGGCCCAGCTCAGGTCATCATTCTATTTTTGATAGATCAGTTTGAGTGTTGGTTTTGGCTTCGGCTTCTATACCTCCTTGGACCGAGTTCCAAACTTAGTCAATTTTTATGTTTTGAAGTTGTACCCCATGCCTAGGCTTGATGACTTCAAGTTGTTTTTAGAAAGGGGACATAAAGGGGTTGATTTGAGCATTTAATATTTATATTAAATGTTTTATTGTGCAACTTAAAGGTGGACGCCTAGAGGATGATAAGTAATGTTTTATTAATTCAAATAAAGTAAATGCTTGAGAGGTGGCGTCTCTTGAAGGAAATTGAAGAGTTTCTTGTGGGAGTTTCAAGTTGATTCATTTTCCAGCTAAAGAGTCTTTATTGATGCTTTGCTCATTCATTCTCATCTTTGGAAAATACGGTAAAGTTATGTTGCTGAATTGATTTCAGAACTCGGCTAAAGGGGAGCTTAGTATTTTTAATATCATTCTTTGGGCTTGAAACTATTGTTCCCTAGATGATCATTTGAGAGTTTGCTTCATTCAGAAGTGCATATTGAGCTTCATTGTGGCTGATTTTGGTGATAATTTCTAGTTTTGAGCTTGTTGGTTATTCTATGGCTGAAGTAGATTATCATGTGCAGCTCTTAGTATGATTTAAATTTCATTATGGGTGTTCGATCATTCAATGTCTATGCTCTTGGCGCCCCCAATTGTGCATTTGCAGATTTTATCATTGAAGAATTGAATTTTTAAAGCAAGGTCTACCCCTTTCTTGGGCCATACCATGTCCTTGCTGCTTTGGTTTCCGTGCTGGGCATATTTGGAGCTGTATGTGCCTTATTACTTGGTATTTCTTGGTTGTCCAACAATTGAGAAGGTGTGTTTTCAGTTTCAGTTGTTTTGGTGAAGAGTGGTGGGAGTTTTAAGCATATTTTTGATTTTATTGATTGCTGGTCTGTACTTGGTTTGCTGGTTATTTTATATCAGACTCGGTTTATATCAGTTTATGCTTAATTTCTTGGTGTCAACACTTCTAGTTTCTTGTGCTTTCCATTTGGAGGAATTTAGAGGCACTTTGGAAGAAGTTTGAGCAATTTTGAGAGGGTTAAGTTGCTGGTTTGATTATTCAGTTTGTTGGGATTTCATAGCAGACCTGATTATTCACTCATATGCATATATATTCCTTGGTACTTAAGTTTATATTGCATACAGGAATATAGTGTATTCTTTGCAGGAGTTTGATGTAGATTTGCTATTGCAGATTCATTGTAATAATCATTTTGTACTTGCGGATACTTAGCATTGTAAGGCTGAAACAGTAGTACTGTTTAGTCATTTATATTTCTGCAATTACTTCGTGATTTAATTCAAACATTATAACCCTTGGATGGTTTACTGCCAATGTGGAAGAAGAACTTAATAATCTCTCATTTATACCCATTGAAAAGTGGTGAATGCCCACTCACAAGTGGATGCCTGTTGCAACGAATGAATTAGTTTGTTTTGTTTATTTCTTCCCCCCACTGAATAAGTGGAAGTGTGGAAATTGTTCATGGTTGGTTCACCGCCTCATTACTTTCAGCTGTAACTTACTTTCAGTTATTGAGCATTTACCTCCACCATATGCTAGCCCCTCACCCACATCGCGTTTTAGGGCACATTCTTGGTGTTGAGAGTTTTCAGTTTGATTATGGTTTTGGAGAGCTAACGCTAATAAGTTGGTTTAGTGCTGGTTGTGTTGTGAAAATTCCAAGAAAAAATTGTCTAGCACATTTCAGTGGTATCAAAGCCTGTTTTCCTGCCATCCTGTGTGTTAAAAGTTTCAGCTGTCAAATGAGAGTCAGAGAAAACCGATACTACATCAGAGGTTAGAACATTATTCACTTTCAGTTTTCAAAAGTTCCGAAGATTATACATATTCTGAAGTTTAGAAGTCGTGAGCTATCAAAATTTCTCAAGATTTCTGAAGAAGAAATAAGTTTTGCAAGGTCACTTCGCACTGCTGGAACAAGGCTCATTGAAAAATATCAGACAAGGGAAGAAGAAGTGATAATACTTCTTACATTGGAACAATGTTTGAGCCAGGTGAAGCAATCACCTTCATAGTTAATTAAAACAACGTTGACATATGCAGTGACCTCTTTGAAACATCCTTATTGGTTGAGGCATCTAGATGAAGAAGTAAATCTGCTAGTTACTTCATGCCTCAGTGAAGTGATGAGAATCTTGGCACCCTTGGTGCCCTATGATGATAAAATTATGAAGAGAGTTCTTCATATGTTCGTGGAAAGCTTTCAAGACCTTGATGAAACTAATAGCAATCAGTATTCCAAAAGAGCTGCTATATTGAAGATATTTTCAATGCTCAAAACAAGTAAGTTGCTGGTTGAATTGGGTATGCAAGATCGAATATATTATTTGATCCATTACCTCTTCATTTCAACTTGGAGTGAATAAGAGGAGGATGTAGTTGCAACAATGAGAAACATTCTAGTTTTGATTATCAACGAGATGGATGACATTCCAAAATCCGTCCTATCTTTTCTGCTAAACATTTATGAACAAGAAGGAAAAAAATCTTCTATTGCTGGAATGTTGATCAAAGATTTGTTCATTCAGTGTGAGAGAAAATTGAAGCCACACTTGAAGAAGACAGAGCAGAAAAATGAGTTGTCCGCACATGCTGAGGATGAGTGCAATGAGGAAACATCAGTTTTGAATACACATGAAGAGTCTTTGACATGTAATCAAGAAGACTTCCTTGATATGCTTGTGACAAATAATGAAAAAATCAGTAATATACCTTCACATGATGAGTTTATTGAAGGTAAGAAGGATAGCATCTTCAAACCAGCTAACAATGATGATTTCTTACTTCATTATGACAATGGAGATTTAGGTGGTCTTGAGTTCGATCATCAAACTAAGCTCTCGGAGAAAGATTCTCATGAAGATATCAGTTTTGGTGAGTTGGGAGGTGTCTCATTCAAAGAGTCTCCACTCCAAGAGAAGTATGAAGGGCAATCTCCTTTTGATCAAAATAATCAGCCCTTCAGCATTTGGGATCCGGGTGCGAAAGTGCCTAATGTTGACATGGAACATGTATGGGATAGATTTCCCTTTGATCCCAATAAAGAACAAAATTCTGATTTCATTGCAAGCTTTGAGATGGCCATTGGAGGAGCAAATGTCTTTGACAAAGAAGCTTGCGTGGATAAGCCCCAGAATGAACCCTTTAAGATGGTTGCAGCCACTAAGGAAGAATTTGTTGCTGCTAAAACTTTCAGGACTGCGATCAATAATAACTCATTGATCAAGTTGGGGGCTTCTTCAGTATATAATCAAGGAGACAGTGAAGGGGAAATGGAGCTTGAAGACCACAGGGGCTTTGATGATGAAGATTTTAAAGAGGTTATCAAATTCAAATCAGATTTACCACATCATGAAGCTGATTATAAACAAAGGCCCGAAGAATTGGTAGAATTTGATCCTCTTCATGACCTTGAGTATTATCAGCTGGTGGATGGTGAAAGACAAGAGTGTTGGAGCAGCTATGAGGGCAGCGAAGACAAGAAACAAAGTTCTGATTTTGTTATGCAGCCTATCAGCAGTTCACCATCCTCGCACATTTATGAGTGGGAAATTCAATTCTTGATATCCATTGAAGATGAGGTGCAAGCCCTATTTAGAAATGACCACTCACATAGTTTGATTGAAGAGAGTCTGAAAGAAGTTAGGGTTGGAGCCACTCTCTTTAATCTGCAATTCATCAGAGACTCCCTAGAGATTAAGAAATCAAATTATCTATTTTGGATTAACAAACAAGATTATGCCTTTGAATTTGTTAAGAAGGCAATTGTTGCAATTCAAGGAGTTTATATGTTCAATAGTCCATTTTTTGAGTTGAGTGTTAATTTAGTTCACTCCAATCTCTTCTCAGGATGGGATTTGAAGACGATGTTTGTTTCAGGCTCCCTTGTTTTTGAAGCTCTCATGGATAGACTTCAGTGGTTCACCAAAGAAGTCAATAATTTCTTGAGTGTGCATTTGGAGTTGATTGGTGCTCGAGAATGTGTTGTGAATTCCTTCAAGGGTGTGGTGAATCATGTTTGGTCAAGCATCCTTGTTTGGCACCCTCGATGTGGAATGAAAGATATTTTGGGTTACGGTAGGAAGTTTCTTTGGAGGGATAAGGATCAAAATTTCAGAATTGATGGTGATGTTCCCTTCCTTACCAGCCACTTGATGATCCCATTTCTTTATCAACAAATGGATTGGAGAGAAATTTTGAGCAAAGAATGGTTCTTTGCTATGATGGAACTGTTTGAATGGGTGTTCCCAACTTCAAATCTAAGTAGATTGGTCAGATTGAATGAGAATTTTCAGTATGGCAGCAGCTATTCTTTTCTTAGCATGTTGATTTTTCTTAGATCAGCTGTTGAGTCATTCAATTTTGACCTGGTGGGCAGCTGGTATGCTCATATTTACACTTCACAATCTCTTTTTAGAGATGATGTTTGGCCTCAAGTAGGAAAAATGGTGATTTGAATTGATCAAAACCAGTTTTTGGAAAGAGTTCGAGTTCTTTTCAGTGATTACTTGCACACATTCTTTGGTATCTATGTTTGGGGCAGCGAGTTAGTAATTGATTTGGTTAACCAGTTGGAGACTCATGAGGTGAAATTTGTAAGTTTTTCTTGGAGTCTTTTCAGTTATATTAGTTTACTTCAAAGAAGGCATTATACATCTTCATGGAATTTTGAGGATGTGATGGGGGATCTTTTGCAAGGAGTTGCTCTTCTCTTTGTAAGATGTGTTGGAAGAGTCACATTTGCTGTTGTGACTCTATTTGATGTTATGAGGAGTTATGTTGAGGAGCATGTTTATGAGTTGCGTAGTCTTTTCTTCTTAATGCTTGGGATTGTCTTTGACATTGGCTTTGCAGATTTTAACTCCTCGGAGTTTTCAGGACATGAGATGTTGCAAGATTTTGATTTCAGTTCTTCTAGGCCTATCAGTTTGGATCTCAGATATGGCTACTCTTCAGGGTTACAAGAAAGATTAGAGTAGTCTTGGAATATTGGATGTGTTTATGTGATCACTGTGGTGCAGCATCAACATGGTGGGTCTTTACAGAGATGGATTTGGGACCCTGGGATCCTACTTGGCATAGTAAGGATCAAATTTTTTTCTCAGAGTGTGGTGGCATTGCTTGAGGACAAGCAATTTTGGGAAGGGCAGACTGTAATGTCCCCGATTTAGCCCTACGCTCTTCAATTGGATTTAGCCTATTTCCGAAAGCTTGTAGGCTAAGCAGAATTGGAAATTAGGGTTTCCTATTTTATAGGAGGTTTTAGATGCAGTTTTGAGGGCTTGCATGTGAGAGTTTTTGATGCATGTCTGGTGGAGCTTTCTGGGTTTTTGGAGAGCTTCAGAATGGTGTAACATGTATCTCCATCTGACAACCTTTTCAGGCACTTACTATTTATAGTAAATCATGTTGGCTTCCCGGTTTGTATTCAAAAGGCGTTTGGAAACACTTAACTATTTATAGTAAGTCATGATTACCGCTCAGTTGATGTTCAGATGAAGCTTTGCAAACTTACTACTTATAGTAGTTTGCTATTTTTGGTAAATCTATTTATAGCAGTATCATTCTAACAGTGGTTCAATCATCTGCAGTTCACATTTCTATTTCGGGCAGTGTGGCTGATTAGTTTGGCTTTCTGTTGAGTTTGAAGTAAACTTACTATTTTTGGCATTTGCTATTTTTAGTAAGTCTATTTGTGGCAGTGACATCATCTCTAGTTTGAACCAGCTCAGGTCATCAATCTATTTTTGGCAGAATCAGTTTGAGCGTTGGTTTTGGCTTGGACTTCTATACCTCCTTGGACTGAGTTCCAAACTTAGTCAATTTTTATGTTTTGAAGTTGTACTCCATGCCTAGGCTTGATGACTTCAAGTTGTTTTTGAAAAGGGGACATAAAGGGGTTGATTTGAGCATTTAATATTTATATTAAATGTTTTATTGTGCAACTTAAAGGTGAATGCCTAGAGGATGATAAGTAATGTTTTATTAATTCAAATAAAGTAAATGCATGAGAGGTGGCGTCCCTTGGAGGAAACTGAAGAGTTTCTTGTGGGAGTTTCAAGTTGATTCGTTTTCCAGTTGAAGAGTCTATTTATTGATGCTTTGCTCATTCATTCTCATCTTTGGAAAATATGGTAAAGTTATGCTGTTGAATTGATTTCAAAACCCGACTAAGGGGGAGCTTAGTATTTTTAATATCATTCTTCGGGCCTGAAACTATGGTTCCCTAGATGATCATTTGAGAGTGTGCTTCATTCAGAAGTGCATATTGAGCTTCATTGTGGTTGATTTTGGTGATAATTTCCAGTTTTGAGCTTGCTGGTTATTCTATGGCTGAAGTAGATTTTCATTTGCAGCTTTTAGTATGATTTAAATTTCATTATGGGTGTTCGATCATTCAATGTCTATGCTCTTGGTGCCCCTAGTTGTGCATTTGCAGATTTTATCATTGAAGAATTGAATTTTTAAAGCAAGGTCGACCCCTTTCTTGGGCTGTACCATGTCCTTGCTGCTTTGGTTTCCGTGCTGGGCATATTTGGAGCTGTATGTGCCTTATTACTTGGTGTTTCTTGGTTGTCCAACAATTGAGAAGGTGTGTTTTCAGTTTCAGTTGTTTTGGTGAAGAGTGGTGGGAGTTTTAAGCATATTGTTGATTTTATTGATTGCTGGTCTGTATTTGGTATGCTGGTTATTTTATATCAGACTTGGCTTATATCAGTTTATGCTTAATTTTTTGGTGTCAACACTTCTAGTTTCTTGTGCTTTCCATTTGGAGGAATTTAGAGGCACTTTGGAAGAAGTTTGAGCAATTTTGAGAGGGTTAAGTTGCTGGTTTGATTATTCAGTTTGCTGGGATTTCATATCAGACTTGATTATTCACTCATATTCATATATATTCCTTGGTACTTCAGTTTATATTGCGTACAGGAATATAGTGTATTCTTTGCAGGAGTTTGGAGCAGATTTGCTATTGCAGATTCATTGTAATAATCATTTTGTACTTGCGGATACTTAGCATTGTAAGGCTGAAACAGTAGTACTGTTTAGTCATTTATATTTCTGCAATTACTTCGTGATTTAATTCAAACACTATAACCCCTGGATGGTTTACCGCCAGTGTGGAAAAAAACTTAAGAATTTCTCATTTATACCCATTGAAAAGTGGTGAATTCCCACTCACAAGTGGATGCTTGCCGCAGTGGATGAATTAATTTGTTTTGTTTCTTTCTTCCTCCCACTAAATAAGTGGAAGTGTGGAAATTGTTCATGGTTGGTTCACTGCCTCGTTACTTTCAGCTGTAACTTACTTTCAGTTATTGAGCATTTACCTCCACCATATGCTAGCCCCTCACCCACATCAGGTTTTAGGGCACATTCTTGGTGTTGAGAGTTTTCAGTTTGATTATGGTTTTGGAGAGCTAACGCTAATAAGTTGTTTTACTGCTGGTTGTGTTGTGAAAATTCCAGGAAAACATTGTCTAGCACATCTCAGCCCCAATCTACTCGAGGCACCGACCTCTAACTTGTTTTGTAGGCACCAACCTACAGGAAGCACCGACTCCCTCAATTTGTAGGCACCAACCTACTGGAGGCACCAACCCCCACTTGCCAAGCACCAACTTAGCAAAAGATAATGACTTCAAAAACAAAGTTCCACCTTCAATGTTGCTTCTTCAACGGATGATGGACAATACTGCTTAAATATATTTCTTTCAATCTTGCACCAAGTCTGTTATAACTCTTTTCTTAGATCTGATAAAATTTTTCTTCTATATCTGCAATAACTTCTCTTCAATATTAAACCTTTTGACTTCCTCACAAATATGGTGATAACACTCTTATAAAATCTGCTTAAGACAGATGTAGATCTCTTCCTTAAATCTGTGCTTGATCTGAAAGATATTCAATTTGCTCTTGCACAATCACTCAAATGATGTATATTTCTGCTTCTCTATTCACATCGTCGTTCCACTCTCACTTGTATATATTTTCTTCAAATTTACTTATATCTTCTTGAATAGGAATGACTCAATTTAATGGATGCAACTCTTATGAAGAGAGACATCTTTTACTAACTCATGCCTTTTCAAAACGAATCACTGCTTTTATCTCTTAACTTGTTGCTGTTTATAAACATTAATATTTTCTTAAAAAAATAATCGCTGCCTCCATCATCAGATCGTGCCTTTTAATCTCTTAAAAGGAACCGCATCTTTTCATTAATGAAGCACTTTAGTTTTTAATTGCATCGTTCCATTTAGAATAATTGCACCTTTTTGACTTTTACTTATTTTGTCTTATGTGCTGCAAATATTTTTAATTATATTTTGTCTTATAATATTAAATTTCTGTGTAATATATGAGAATTGATTTTGTCTTATGATCACACCTTATAATGTTGCTTCTCTTTCCAGATTTCATACGCTGTTCATAATCACGTTTTGTTCTTTAAATCTGTAAAGTCTTGTTCATGCTTTCTTTGAATCTGTACAAGTCTGTTCAGGAAGCTTCTCAAAACAATTTGTATTAGCAATCTGCATTTAACTGTAAGGTAATCATTTGCATATTTGTTGCAATATACTTCAATTATATTGATCTCATCATTTTACTTGACATCAATGACAAAATTTCCAACAACGTTTTCTGATTTCATACTTCTAAAGGCTTGAATATTAATATTGCAGACTTGAAGGTTTTATATTAATATATGTTTCTAATGTTTCTCATTATGCTGCAATCCTATAATTCTTGCTCAACATTTGAAGCAGGTTGTTGAGTGCAGGACTTCACAGTGAAGAAGCCATTAGCTGGGCAGAGGTTCTAGAGCCTGAGCATGTTTTACAACGTATAATGTGGATTGCAACTAATACCATGAATTCTCACCTATTAGAAAAGGTATTGAAAAGTGTAGTTGACAAAATATTTTTTTCCTGCATGTGCAGCTGGCATGGGTTTTAGTTGGTGATAAATGCCTTTGAAGTGCTTGCTTTGGTTGAACATTGTTGAGCAACATAAACTGCCATAAAATATAATGCCAGCCTTCAAAACATGTCTGCTCATGTTACAGCCATCTTCTCTTTTGGTTTGTGTTAATTTTTTCCCCTTGGAATCAGTTCCGCATCAGATAGAATATCTAAAATACTGAGAGGTAATACTTTGATTGAATAATATGCACTTGAGATCTGCTAGATGCTGACGTTGAATTGTTTCTTTCAGTATTATTGTTGGCACACTCATTATCTACAATTCAATTGTACAGTTGGAGTGACCTTTTATTAAGTAAAATGCCATTTTGTTACATATTTCAAATGGGTTGGCATTACCTTTGTAATGATTGTTGGGTCGGCCAGCCAAAGCTGAATAAACTATGATTTTTTTTTTGTTACCTATCTATATATTTATTTAAAATAAGTCGTAGACATTGGACTATATAAAATGCAATAAGTATTAATTATTAAAAACCCTAACATGTGTCCTCAATGCACACCTTATTTTGTCCTATTACTTTAATATTCCATCCATCACCTTTCCTGCAATAGTGCCATTTTCATGCATTCACACTCTTGTGTGTTCCATTGTGCCTCTACATTCTTTCCTGTTTGTCCCCACTTGGCAGTCCCTATCTCTGTCTGTCATTCTTCTTCTCTGCCTCATGTATTTTTTTCTTTCTGTTATTACACACTACTCTACAATTCCCTTTTGCTCCCTTTATTCCTTCCAGCACCAACACCAACATGATGTTTCCACATTGTCTTAATTTTAATTGCAAATACATCTTTAACCACTGTTCCTTCTCATCTACATTCCATTTTCTTCTATCTGCCTTGCACTCTACAATCACCACACTCATTTTGTTGCCATTACTACATTCCACCTCCCCCAACCTATTTTCTACAATATTTTGCACTTTTTTTTGATCAGTTCCTTTCAAACATTGCTATATATATTTCTCCTACTGTATTCCCATTCTCTCCCCGCACTTTTCTCCTTGCCTTGCATCTCATCTTACGTTCATCTTTCTAGTCTCTCCATTCTACTTTTGATTTTTCTTCCCCCATCTTATCCTTCTCTATTCCCCTAGCTATTATCTTGTCATCATATGTGATGTAGGGTTATGGAGTAGTGTACATATGGCACACATAACCTTAGAATGGTCAATGGAAGATTCTAGAATTTCTCATTCAATGTGGTCAGCACTACACTGTGGATGCTCGTTGTATGTGCAAACATATACCGTTTGATAGAATGAGAGAAGTAACAGAAAGTTCAGTGATGCTACACCAAGCAATTCCAACTCTTTAGTTTGGCTACATTGAGCTATTCCTAGTATAGTTTTTTTTTTAACATATCTGTGAAGGAATTCTGACACAAAATCCTATTGACCAACATAAAACAAATAAGACTAAAACAAGTATCCAAATTGATTTGAAAGAAAGGCGATGGCCATTACTCTTGGGTGGTTTCCATTGCTGTTGAAGTGCAGCTTTTGAGTTGGTTGGGATGTTTGAATAAGATAGGGAACCACTAATGGATCCTTTTATGGACATAGATAACACATAAAGACTGTTAGTTTTAGGGGAACATTCTTGATGTCTTAAAAAGGCTTTGATTATTTAAAAATTTTATTTATTTTAATAGATAATTTTGTTGTTCCCAAGTATTGCTCTGGTGCATATGTAGATTATTACAAATAAATTAAATAAGCACTATTGGATATAATATAATGCTTTTTTTATTGATTGATGAATCTTGTAATTTTCAGGCTGGGCCAAGCCAGTTGAGGTCACATATGGGGTTCCCCATCCCTCGCATTAATGCAAGTGGTTCAAGCCCATGAGGTTAGTGGCCCAGGCGGGGGCACAAAGCCCATTAACTCAACAGCCCCACGGGAATTTGAACTTTGGTGGTAGCAACACCAATGACAAGTTTTAACTAACACACCATGTCCTTCATATGATGGTAGACTACACTATGCATATTTCTTATGTTAATGATATATCAACACTGCATTTTTTATGTCTAAAATGTAACATATAATATAAGTTATAATCACCAATGTAACTTTCCCATCCGAAAGTAAATACAAGTATACAGAGATTGAAGTGTGTGCCATTCAATTCTCTCAAACTTTGTGCATTCAGTTTTCCAACATTTGGTATCAAATTGAGGAAGCTCTAGGAAGGGTATGCTGATTTAGAGCAAGGAGAAGAAGATTGCAGGAAGAAAGGAGAAATCAGTGTCAAATCTTTGTGCATTTATGCTTTCGACATTTCCTTAGCTGTAGAATTTTGGCAACAAGACCATTCCATTTTTATAACTCAAGTCAAACATGTCACTAAGTTTTTGGAACAGTTTCAGATGGTTGATTGTAATCCTTCCATTACACTTATGGAGGTTGAATTGATATTGCCAGCCTTCTATACTTCTCAATCTATTGATGAGTCACCCAACAGACAAGCTGTGAGAAGTTTGATATATTTTACATCCACATGATTAGAGCTTTATTTTCACTGATAGTTATCTCCCTCAGTTTTTGGCCCAACCAAATGTTGTTCATTGGCAGACAGTGAAATGAGTGTCGTGATATGTCAAAGGTACTCTTGAGTTGGGCATTCTCTATCAAAGTAGAGATGATTTCAGGTCAATAGGATATATGGACTTCGACTGGGTTGGTTAGTTGATGCTTAGAGATCAAATATTGGCTATATTTTCTCCTTGGGCTTAGGAGTTGTTTTCTGATAGAGTAAGCTTTATCAGATAATAACTTTATCTTCTATTGAAGCATAGTGCAAAGCAATTGAAAATCAGTGCCAATTACAAAGTAGTATGGTTACACCAAGTTTTTAGTGAGAGGATTGGGTATTAATGATAGCAGATTTCCACAATCCATAGAGATTAGCTGCAAATAGTTTCTGGCTGCAAATCATAATCTCACACAATCAAAGCCAGAAACTATTTGCAGCTAAGGATTGGGTATTACAAGAAAAAGGTTCAGAGCACAATTTTTTCTTCAATAAATTGAAGGCATGTGAATGGTCCTCTGTCCATTGAAACACATGGGTCTTCATCAACTGGTGCATAGGTTAGGCCATGGTAGCAATTTTTTTCCTTAGGATTAACTTTGCAAACCAAAGATAATGAGTTCTTCAATTAATTGGGAAAAACTCAGGGAAAATTGGGAAATTAAAAATTGCAGAAAAATTTAAAAAAGAAGAGGAAAACAGTTGTTTTTTGATTTTTATGTCAAATAAAGAGTGCATAGATGCAAAATGAAAGTGTGAACCATGAATTATTGATTTTGTTCATTAATTGGGGTTGCTGTCTTGCTGATTGTTATACCCAAAATGAAATTTTTGGCATTCTGCTTAAATTGAGCTAAACAACGTAAAAATGCCATCTAAAGTATGTTTTAGGTCGAACCAAATATGAAATCCTTGTGGGTTTCTGTCAAGGAACCTATGGTTAAAATTTTGAAAAAACGAAAATTAGGGTTTTACACCCCTATTTTTATGGAAACCCTAAAAAATAGGACCTTCCCGGAAATGATTGAAAATAATTCTGATAGGCTTAATTGCCTTCACGATCACACTGATCAAGTCAGAATTATCAAAAAATATGTTTTACTCTGGTGGGTCTATTTCTATTTTTCAGGAACAAAGTTAGGAGCTCCGCAGCCATTAATGGCAGATTGGCCAGTACCAGGTGCTGAAAGCTAAACCTCAAAAGCTTCAACGAAGAAACCATGGCGGAAAAAGATAAAAATGATGACGTTCAACGAAGGAGATTCTCAAAACGAAAAAAGCCAAAATTTGGCTAAGTCTGGAAGGTGCACGTTTTGTCTACCAAGGCAAAACATAGTCTACAGTGGTTAAAAGCGCCCCTCTTGAAGAAAGGCGCCCTTGAACCTTAGAGGGCAAATCAAATCATCTGGCAGTGTCAAAACAGTCATCCTCTTCACTTTCATACTAGCTCGACAACGAAACAATCAGCAAGATTATCTGATTCAACAATCATTGACCAACCGTCAGCGAAGTATGGAGGATCCATTGACGACAGAAGTGCCAAATCTGAAAGCTTCAAGGTAAAAGCGCCCCTGCTGGCCAGGGGCGCCCCTCAGTTGCAGACATCAGATGAATCCAAGAGCTGTAGCTTTATACATGATATCTTTCCAGCTTCCTCCCGGCTACGTGATCAATCTAACAGCAAGTCCACAAGACACACCAGACGATCACGAGACGAGATCAAGCAGAAAAAGCCAAAATTAAAAAACTGGAAAGATAAGCCAGAAAATGGCTAAGGCATGGCTAAAAGCGCCCCTCTCAAGGAAAGGCGCCCTTTCCTAAAGGTGTCCAGATTCAGCCGGAATCTTCACTACCTCCCAAGACGACCTTCTCAGCTATGACCTATCTCGTCAGCGAGACTATCAGCAAGAACTTCCGACAAATCAATCGACCGATGAAGAAGGTCAAAGGCTGGCAGTCCACAACCAAGATAAAACTAGGCAAAAGCTAAAAGCGCCCCTGCTGGCCAGGGGCGCCCTTTAGTTTGGAGGCCCAAAACTTGCCAGCTGCCACTGCAAAGTCAGGCATCGTGAACAAGACTGAACCAGCTACCCGACACATCATCAAGCAGAATCATCCGATTCATCAAACATCGGGAACGTCAGATCAAAGCAAAGAGGGTCTGAAAAGGTCAAAACGAAGAACGAGTCAGTGAAAATTGACTAAGGCATTGTCAAAAGCGCCCCTTTCAAGAAAAGGCGCCCTTCTTTCTGGAGGCCTAAACTCAGTTTTCTGAGCTAACCTCTCCCAGGCATATCTAGTCACATTGATCCTGCCTCAACAACAGAACTGTCAGATACTGCTCGAGATCAACTGAGCAACCTGAATCGAAGATCAAACAGGAGCACTTCAGCTTGCAAAATAAGCAAAAAAGATCAAACTCAAGGTTGGACGCCTAAAGGAAAGTCAAACAGAAATGTTGACTTGAGTTAGCAAATTTGGAGCCAAAAAGAGAAAAACACTCCACAATCAGTGGAAATCATCTTTTAGAACTCCAAATCAGGACTGAATGATGAGTTATCTTCCATACTTTGTGGATCTTAACCCTAATTGCTTTATATTCATGCTAGGCGTCCCTTTTCCTCATTATTCTTTTTGCAGGTTGAAGGATAAAACATCAAGTAGCTCCCAAGAACAAGTTTTCAAGATCTGGCAGGGGTTTTGAACGGATCTTCAATATTTTTGAAGATAATTGGCAGTAAAAGCATTCTTCTCCCAAGATTGTTTCCAGAGACAGATTATTACAAGTGGCAGTTTATAACTTCCAATCCATCTTCTGTCTATTTCCTCTACTTCTGTCTATATTTCTTTTGCATGTCACAGGAAACGACAGATTTTCACAGATCTGACCAACTGGGTATGATCAGCACAGCTTTTTCAACAAAACCCACATGGTAGATTTTTTCAGAAAAAGTAGCCCTGCTGCCCCTATTTTTTAGGGTTTCCGGAAAAAGTCATAATATTGAAAAACGGACAAACTGGGTTTGTTTGGCTCTGAAGCACGAACAAAACCCATGTGTTAGATTTTTTCGAGAAAAATCACTTTCTGGTGCCCTTGCTGCCTCTGCCACCGAAGGGCTCTTGCATGTCAAAGAAAAACTCGTTTTTTCGAATTTCTGACGATCTGGGTCTGTTTAGAAAATCATTCTTAACAAAACCCATGTCTCAGATTTTTTCGTAAAAACTACCCCCGGCGAGGCTATTTTTAGCATTTCCAGAAAAGTGTCAGAACAGGGTCAAGTGCCCAGTCAATATTCAAGGTTTTCAGAATGCAGTACTCTCAGGTACAATACAAGACCAAAACAGTCTTATACCATGATTACCTGAAAACGACTGATACAGACTTATGGCAGAAAAATCCAGAGGTCAGTTCTGAAGACTTGGAGGGCATGAATCAAATCACATTGCAGAACATCGAAGAATCCGGTTTGTTTCAAGCAGCATCTATTCCAATCACCTTACAAAGCATCGAGCTTGTAATTGCTTGCACTAAGCATTACAACCCGACTACAAGAGAGATCCTGTCAGTTGACGGGAGGGTGATTTGCAGCTTGAAGCCGGTAGACATAGAGACTTGTTTTGCAATCCCACCATGCCCTACCAAGAAGGTCATATCAGTGACAGAATGCGAAAAGGCATTCGAGGCTTCAAAAGACAAGTGTTCGCTTATAATGGCTGAACATTGGCTGAAAACAAAGAGGAACAGTTTGCCCAGAGTAGTTGGTAGAGGAGAATTCAAAGACGAGTACGGAGTGCTAATCACCCTACTCAGCAGAGTCACTGGACAAGAGGAGGGAAAATCCTTCCAGCCGTGGATGTTCTACATTATTGGCAAGATAATCAGCAGAAAAGAACGTTACGACTGGGCCTCCCTGATCAGTGACACACTCCACCAACAATTCACCGGATTTCTAGAAGAGCACCGTTTCCACATGTGTTCATACCTGGTCTACCTGATAGCCTTCCAAGGCGATTTCAGAACATTAAACACTGTGGGAACCCTGGGTGTGCAAAAGGTACAAGAATACTTTCCTCGCTTGGAGTTCACTCTAGCGGAAAGACATTTCAAAAGAATAAATGACCTTTTTACTATGCACACCGTGCACGAGCTAGACCATGAGATGCACGTGCGTATTTCACCAGCAGCTAAGGCAGCAATGGTGGACTGGGCGGATTGGTTCATACAATTCCCCACTTTCACCTACATACGCGTGTATGGCTATAATGGCCACCCCGCCATGATGCCACGTTACCCCTCAGATAGGGTAGTGTTCATGGAATTCCTGAGGCAATTGGCCGATGTTCACTCTTACCTTCGCGTAAAGAAAAAGGCTGCAGTGAACTTTCCTCTTCAGATGGGACTCTACAGATGCAGAACAGCAGCTGATGCAAGGTTGATAAGCCAAGAAATAGTGAGATTTAATCTCAAGTACCTCATCGACAGGAGGCCATCCTATGACCCCAGAGGCATCTTCGCAGCTCACCTTGAGCAAAGATCATCACATGAACCTTTCATGGAAGATTTTTGGGTCAACTGCGAAGATGAGTTCGAAGTGAGAAGAAGGAACCATAGCAGATTCAAGCTCTCACAGATTGCAGAATTCATGTCAGAAGACATCGAGGGCTTATCTGAAGACGAAGGAGAAGTTATTCTTTCTTCCTTCTTCACGGGTCTAGTAGATTCACAACCACTCGGCAAGGTAGACTGGTACGCGAAAGAGAGTACGTCTATTGAGGAAAGAACGGGTAGAGTAGTTCGACACAGTCAACTCTACCTGGACAGTAAAAGGACAAGGAAGGTAGTACTTCCCCGATCAGAGCCGCCAGCGGTTCAGTCTACACTACCTTCCACGTCTAGGAGGAAACCCAGACAGAAGAAGATGAGCTTTCCTCCAGAAGGAATGCGGATGTCAGGAAGCACATGGGGGAGAAAAGGAATTGCCAGCACAAGCCGGCAAGAGGTACAGGTGGAGACAGCCACCAATTTGCCTGAGACAGTTGAGACCGCTGCAACTACACAAGAACCAGTGATTGAAATAATCGCTGTAGAGATGGAAACCATTGTAGAAAAAGTTGTAGCAGAAGCGGTGCCAGTGATAGAAACAGAGCCACCAGCTTCACCACCATCACAGAGGTCACAAAGTCCTATTGATTTGGACTCGCCACCACGAGACATTGCCACGGCACAGTCTCGTTCTTCTAGCATTCAGGGGACCTATGTTCCTCCTCCCAGCGATGCTAGCCGAGATTCTATCTGGCTGGAAAGCTCGCTTGGGAGAAAGAGGGAGAGGCCTTCATATCAGCTTGACTTCTCTGAATTCCATCATGTCCCACAAGACATGCCGGTAAAGAAGTTGAAGAAGCAGACACATGTAGAAAAGAATGCAGAGAACGAGGTCATCATAGAGACTGCTGCCCCACCTGAAGACAAAGATATACATAATGTGAGGGTTGAGGATTTCACGCTTTCAAAGGTGAACCTTGGAAAGACCACTCGACAGGTGGAGGCAGACCTTCTTGGAATTGCCTCGGCGAGTGTCAAAGAAAGGATGACAAAAGATGGACAAGACAAAGCAGCCTTGAAGGCTGAAATCCGTCAGCTAAAGTTGTACATTTCTAGTTTGATACATGACACTCCAAACTCCTCGGCTTTGCCTCAAGGACTGTTGGATCTCCCAGCTGAAAGGAACCATCATCAGTTGATTACATACGGTAAACACTTGAGACGTCAAGTGGATGAGTTTGTTGTCAAAGGGCGGTGTGTGTTGACAGAAGCATATCAGCTGAGAGACAGAGCACATGGACTTCGATCAGAAATCCAGAAGTCAGATATAAAGGCAGCTCAAGAGAGGCCGAGAGAGGAGGCGACAGTTGCTGATTTGCAACAAGCATATGAATCAGTTACGACCACAGAAAATAAACACCATCTCTTTGAGTGGAAAGAACAGGTGGCATACAAGGTGAGAGCCTATGATGCCAACTCTGTGGAGCTGATTGACTATAGACGCTTCGTCGCCAATATTATCAACTTCGCAAGAACGTTGGTAATATCCTTCCCGGAGTTAGAATATCAGCGGGAAGGAGGAGAATATGTGGAACTTGAAACCGTGCAGACACGATTCCAGGATGTCATCCGATCTTCATTCCTTGAAGATCCCAATGGCTGCAAATTAGCCAAAATTGCAGCCATGTCTGTCCAGTTAGATGAAGCAGCTGCCCAATGCATAACCTATCATCAGCAGCTTACGACGGGTGAAGAAATGCTTAGACGCCACATAGTCATCTTGAAGAGCATTAATTGCCCGGAGGCCGAAGAGGTCAATGACTGGATAGAGACTTTGTTGACCAGTGGTGAAGAGGTGTAAAGCACCAAGGGAGGACGTCCTACCCTCCAAATAGCATTAATGATGACTGAAGTCAACTTGATGCCCCTTTCCAAGTTGACTCCAGATCTCCACAGATCATGCATGTCAGATCCCACTAATCTAGGATGTCTATTTGACTCCCACGATTTGTGGATCTCAGATTTCCTCAAAAGGTGGATGTCTATTTGGAGACACATTTGTAACATAAGTTCACTTTTAGTTAGGTGTCAGTCAACTGAGGTAGACTTCCAGTTTGACTTTTGTTTAGTTTCAGTTAACTGAAGTAGATTTCCAGTTAACTGTTTGCTCACCTACATTTAGACATAGAATAATATCTTGCTGATTGGCAAGAACTGTTTGTTAACTCAAGGAGATTTTAGGGTTGCCTACTCCTTTGAGTTCCTATAAATAAGAGCCTTAGGTTCTTTATTTGTTTAACCTTTATTTGCTAGCAAAATTGCTGCGCCACTGTTGCCAGAGTTCGCTTGTTTATATCTGTTCACTCTTGGATGAGAGTTCGTTGGTTGATCGCAATTGTGCATGATTTCGTGCCTTTGCTGTCCCGACCTTTGTAATTCTTTGAAGAATCTTAAAGAATAAATCAGATGGTGCAAGCTTGATTGATCTAATTATTTGAGTTATTCAAAGTCTTGTTTTTAAATAGTGCATTGTTTCAATCTCCTCCTTGGACAGGTGTCGTCGCCTCCTTGGATATTTTGTCATCAATCATTATCGTTTGATGTTGTTTAATGATCTTTCTTGCAGCCTAGACTTTGGACAGGTGTCGTCACCTCCTCGGGAATCCTGTTAGAAAGGCCATCGTCCCTTGTTGTTTCCAGTGAGCTGCTTCCAAGCCTATACCTCGGATAGGGGTTCCTCCTCCTTGGCAAGTCTCAGATCCAGTTTACCGTAACGAGTGTTTGCTTGTATCGAGCCCTATCTTGGTATATATCCGAAGGTTCAGAGCCTCGGCCATATTCCATTGAGACGGAGGATTCAAGTGATCCAACCATACCATTTCGCTCCTATGCCCTCATGCTCTGTTTTTCTTGAGGAGGTAGGATAGTTTAGAAGCTTAGTTAGTCGTAGTTAAGATCTGCGGAAACCAGAGAAAAAGCTTAGCTACGGCGCATTGGTTTATGCACCCTTGTGTCCTACCGCTGAGTAAAAAAGATAGGAAATCTTAGTACACCCCTTTTTTACAGTATAAAATCAGCAAAGAGAGATCTTCCTCTCTATAATCCGAAGAGCATGTACTAACACACTTGCAATAGCTGTCCGTTTCCAATAAGCACTCCAGAGGTGCTAATTGAAACGCCAACACTGATTACACTGCATAGTTTGACTTTGAATTTTGAACCTAGAATTTAAATATAAATTACAAAATACTTAGTTAACCTACAAAGTAATGAAACAAGGAGGGAACCTATGAGGCTAGCCGCTGCAATCTAGGGGATGCAAATTGTGGTTTTTACTCTAGGGTGCATGCTTTGAATTTGATTGATCCTCCTTCAAGATATCTAGGACCTCATTATCAAAAAGTGGCTCCTTGTCTTTTGTGATCCATTATAAATCTAGATTGATTTGTCAATGTCAATTGGCTGATTGTCCTTGATGCCCTTTGACATAATCAAATTAAACGCACAAGTTCGTGATGTATAAAAAATAAGTATTAGAATTGTAAAATAGCAACAAATCAATAATTATAGTTTAAAATTAGAAAAGCAAGTTTTTCTAACCATGATTTTTCTTGAGCCTTGTTGTACCCAAACCAATTTTTTTGCTTCATTAAGGCATTTTGCTTAGAATGTTTAAACCTTGTAAAAAAGATGTCAAAACATAGTTTTTGGGCAAATCAAGTATGGGCTTTTAGTCAGTTTGATGTCAGGAAGCTATTGGTAAAATTTGAAAAAAATGAAAATTAGGGTTTTTGGACCCTTGATTTTAGGTCAAAAAACCCTTAAAATTGAAACTTGTGAAAATGGATTGAAAATTGTTTTGATTGGCTTATTTTACTTCACGATCACAATGCTGAAGTCAGATTCAGTTAAAACTCAGTTTAAGTCTGGTGGGTAGTTATCGCTTTTTCAAGTGAAAAGTTAGGATCTTCAAGGTCAACAATGGCAGATGGCCAGGTACCAGGTGTTGAAATCTAAGCTTGAAACGCTCCAATGAAGATTCTATGGCGAGATATGTCCAAAATGATGCTTCGTCTCGGAGGGGATTTTCGTCGAGTGAAAATGTTGAAATTTTTCCTAACTTTGGAGACAAAAGCGCACCTATTAACCAAAGGCGCCCTTGATTTCAAGGGCCTGGATCAACTTTCTGAGACTAAGAGGACTTCTCCAGAATCCTAAGCTTCGCAATGAGCCTACCAGCCAGTTTGAAGGATATGTCTAGCACCTGAAACTGTAGATTGAATGCGAAATGAGGGAGATGCAAAAATGACTAACACTCGAGTGAAAAGTGCGCCTGCTAGCCAGGGGCGCCCATCTTTTTGAGAGACCAAGTGGAGGTTTTTGATCAAATGACACCTAGGATGTTTGTCTCAGACTTGGTTTGTTTGCAACGCATCTGTCAGCGGGTGAATCTGAGTTGTTGAACTGCCGGAATCAAGAGTCAAACATAAGGTTTAGTCATGGTCAGAAATGTCAAGGAAAAAGCAAAAGCACCCCTGGAGGCTAGGGGCACCCAAGGTTTTGGAGCCTCAAATACAGTCTTTTTGGTCATCTCAGATATTCATCCTGTCCGTGATGCTTCCAGCTTTCCGTTGCATATCTTAGCTGGGTCGGAAGACTTGACAGCAGCTTGCAGCCGAAGGTTAAGTAGATTTTTAGCCAGTTGTAAAAATGGCTCTTTGGGAAGAAAAGCGCCCCTGGAGGCCAAGGGTGCCCATGTTTTTCAGCTGCCAGATGATGTTTTTAAGAGAAGTGCTCTCTAAGAGCTCTTGTTCAAAATCCAGCCAGCTCCGCAGTGAGCTTGTTAGCTAGTTTTGAAGTTTTTGCCGAATGCCGGGAAACGTGAGATGAAGTAAGGTCATAATCACCTTCAAAATGATGGAAATGCATTGAAATTTTTTTTAAGTCTAAAGCTAAAAGCGCCCTTGAAGGCCAGGCGCGCCCTGAATTTTGAAGCCTCAGATGTTAGAATTAGGATTTGCAGCCTCGAGGAGTTTCTTGTCAATTTTTATCTTGCTCTTCAATGAAACTGTCAGCCAGTCTATCTGACATGTCAGTCAATCGGAATCAATGATCAAACATGAGCTCCGGTGACATTTGCAAATTCAAAATTTCAAGAAATTGGTTGTCTGGAAAGTGACTTCTAAAGTCAAAGTTTGACTTTTTGAACTCAAGTGAAAGGGACGCCCTAGAAAGGTGGAGGTTGTTAACTGAAATTAAGTCTTCAATTAAACTCTTCAAGTCGACTTCAACTAGACTTGATTTTTGCTTTTAATTGGGCGATTTATTTTTGCATGTAAATTTAACTGAAGAATTTGGAGGTGGCGCCTTATTCAGGGCTTATTTCTCAGTCATTTAACTGTTTTGAGGTCCAATCAGAAGCCAATGCCAATTTTAAAGCAATTGCATGCATTTATGACACCTTTCGTGATAAATTTTATTTATTAAGGCATAGGCATCCATTATTTTTCATCACAGGTGAGAAAACACGTCTTTCTTGAGCAAATAAAGATTTGAAGGTGCTACAAGTGTCAGATTTCAGTGTTCTTCACAGTGCCAGGTCCAAATTGTTCAGAAGAGACATTTTCCAGACTTCATTTTTTGAATGCATGCAGACTTCATCAAATCCAATTCAAGCATAGGCGACTTTTTCAAAGACAAAATAATAAACTTCTATTTCTATCTTTAAAATTCTTCTATTTTTGTCTTAGGTTTTCTCTCGCATGTCAAAGTAAAGGACAGAGTTTTCGGAATCTGATCATCTGGGTTCACATATTTCAACGTCAGCAGCAAAACCCATGTCTTAGATTTTTTCGAGAAAATTGCCCCGTTGCTTCCATTTTATAAGCACTGTGTTTTTTTTCGAAAATTCCTTTGCATGTGGGTCAGAAACTCATCTTTTTGAAAAACGGAGGATATGGGTCCACTCAGCTCATTTGCACCTACAAAACCCATGTCTTAGATTTTTTCGAGAAAATTGCTCCGTTGCTTCCATTTTTGAAGCACTGTGCTTTTTCCTAAAAATTCCTTTGCATGTGGGCCGAAAACTCAACTTTTTGGAAAATGAAGAATCTGGGTTTGATCCGTTCTCCAACGGTTACAAAACCCATGTTTCAGTTTTTCTCGGGAAAAAATGCCCCTGGTGCTCCTACAGCCCCTGTTGCTTCTTTACCAAAAAGCTCTTGCATGTCAAGGCAAAAGGCGTTTTTTCGAATTTCGGACATTGTGGGTTTGCTTAGAATTATTCTCTACAAAACCCACGTCTTGGAATTTTTTTGTGAAAATTGCCCCTTAACAAGCTATTTTTAGCCTCATCAAAAGCTATTTTTAACTTCCGAAAAAGTTGTCAAAATATAGCCGTGTTTACAATCAACAAGCGATTTTTTCAGAATGCAGTTCACTCAAACTGAATTCAAGACCAAATTGGTTTTAGTTCATGATTTCATAAGAAAAGTTGACATCGATCTGCATCAAGCGCATCCGGAGGGTTGTTTCAGACAATTTGACAGGCGTAGTCACTCAAAGTCCACATGGTTTCATACCTCGTATAGCTGATAGCCTTCTTAGGCTAGTTTAGAGGGTTGATACCGTTGGAATTTTGCGTGTGTGGCGAGTTCGTGTGCAGCTCTCACAACCAGAGTGTTCGTGGTCAAACTTCATGGTTTCGTCATGCAACACTCTTCCATTGAGAAGAATCAAGGAAAGCATCAAAAGCGTCAAGCTGCGGAAGGAACAAAGATCATCACTCCATTTACGGAGCTGCCAAAGTCACTTAGATCTCGTGCCATTATCTTTGTGAAGATGGTACCTATGCTGATCTCAAGGCTGCGTAGACTGAGTTCCAAAATCTGGTTCATGAGGGTCTTGATGGTGATCCTATGGCGTCCAAATTGAGTTACTTCTCTGTGAGGGCAACTAGCTTCGACAAGGTAGTTGAAGAGGTCAAAGAATGCCAGAGGATGATCAAGGATGGAGAGAAAGAGTTGATCAGATAGTCTATCATTGAAGATAGCATCAAAGTGCCAGAAGATGAGACGGTTAATGAATTCTTGGGGATGATGATGGTGAATGATGATCTAGAGTAGACACATAGATGATCCCCAGTTATTCCCGAGGATAGTCATAAGCAACAATTAACTCGACATCTTTCTTGAGTTTTGATTGCTGATTTCATGCATGTCTATCTCATCGTCGACAAATTCTTGGACAAGGTGATAGATTGAAAGGGCTTATAGTAGACAACCAGTTGGATCCTGCAGTTTTTTTCAAGGATAGCGTCAAAAGCAGCAGTTAACTCGACATCAGTCTTGAGTTTTGATTGCTGATCTCATACACGCTTATCTCATCTTCATGGATATCTTCGCAAGAGGATGGACTTTCAGTTAGGATCCAATGGACTGATGTTAGTTATCAGTTAACTTTCATTTCAATAAGGACTTGCATGTTGCACATGTCCATTTAGTTTAGTTTTGTTTCAGTTAACTGATGGTAGCTTTCCAGTTAACTTTATAGTTTCATTTATTTAGGTTTTGGAATAAACTCTTGCAAGCTTGCAAGAATCATGTTAACTCAAGGTGATTTAAGGGTTCCCTACACCTTTGAGTTCTATAAATAAGAGAACCCTTGCTCATTTGTAATTAAATTTTGCTTGATAGCGTACATGCTGAGCCCACTCTTGCCTGTAGTATTGCTATTTATGTATCTGTTCACGAACTTTTCATTGAGATAGAGAGTTGCTGCGTTGCTGACAATATTCCTATGTTCAATATTGGTTCACCTTGAGTTTTTATTAGTAATAAACAAATTGTTGAGCCGCCTTGCCGTGCAATGTTACTTGTAATGGTTCATCTTTGTTCAATATAATGTTGGTTGATCATTTATCTGTGTCATAGGTCCTTCATACAATTTGTTGTCCTGGGTTATATTGGTGATTAATAAGCCTGTTTCATATCTTCACCTCGGATAGGAGTCGTCTCCTCCTTGGGAATTTAGAAGTAGGTTTATCGTGCTTTGTTGTGATTAATAACCTTTGTTTCATATCTACACCTCAGATAGGAGTTGTCTCCTCGAGAATTTAGAAGTGGAGATTGTCGTTTGATTTTGTTGCCAATAACCTTTCTTTCAACCTACACCTCGGATATGAGTTGTCTCCTCGAGAATCTTGACATAAAGATTATCGTCCAAATATTCCTTGCTCCTAAGTCCTCATGCTTTGTTTCTCTTGAGGAATAGGATAGATTAAAAGCATTTAGTTAGTTGTAGTTAAGTTCTGCAAAACCAGAGAAAAACCTTAGCTGCAACGTTCTTGGTTTTCTTAACCTTGTGCTTCTTCCAGTTGAGTCAAAAAGATAGGATTTAGATCATTTACTTTTTCACGCATATCAACAAAAGAGGGAGCTTCCCCTCCTAATTTGAAGAGCAGTCATTACACACTATGCATAGCTGTCCATTGCCAATACACACTCCTGAGGTGCGAATTGTAACACCAACAAGCCTAAGACAAAGGTTGTGCAAAACAAACACCAAATCATTCATGCTGTTGAGTCAAACAATCACGTCCCTTAGATTGTGTGTTAAAACACTCTCCAAGAATACTCACAAATAGATGAACTACATGGTTGGCTCAAAATGCGCTTTGCCGTCCATCAAATCTTTTTGGCCTCTTGTTCCAAAAATTCCACCATTGCACTAACAAAACCTAGATTTTATCAATATTGTATCGTGGATGTTGTAATAAATATCTATAATGTATTTCAAACTTTGAAGTCAAACTTCAAACTTTCATAGAGAAAAGCGCAAGAGCTGATTTCAAATACCTAGTTTAAGGTGGTCTTGCTTTCTACAACACAAACACTTTTGATAAATCCCTTTGTCTACTTTGGAGGGAAACTTCGTGATAGTTGCTTATTGATTCTTTGAAGAAGGGAAAAATCTCTAGATGCTTTTGAAGAGGCTCTTTATTACCTTTGCATTGTGTTGAAATGAGTCACTATGAAACAACATTGGATTGAGATAGCATCCAATGACATGTAGGGAGCAATGCATATGCCAAGCCCATATGTCATTGTTGACTTCTTATATTGGTATTTGCTTCTTGTCATTCTCCATTCTACTCCTGATAGCATTATAGGTCCTATTCATGGTCTCATGCAAATAGCTCATTGGGGATTTTACCCCACTGACTATTCTCAAAACATTGACTAAAGGCTTTGAAAATTGCATAATTTGTTGAGTATTTGCCCAAAAATTGATATCAAAAACATAGTTTGCAATAGTCTTGCCGTCAAAATTATTGGCAAAGTAGACTCAACCCAGTCATTTGAAACAAATATTTGTTCCAAATCCATCTCTTGCAAACAAAAGTTTGCAATGCAAGGAAGTGGGTAGCAAATCTCGTCGGCCTTGGTTGAAGAAGTTCCTTGCCATCTGTGAAGTTGCACATCATACTCAACACCCTTGTAATTTTAAATAAATTTGGCAATAGATGTAGTTATTCTCTAATACAAATTAAACCCATGGAAGTTTACCAATATCTTCCACGGCTAAATTGAGACCATGTGTCATGCATGACCTCCAAAACATAGTGTGATACTTATCCATGAAAAGTCTCCCAACAACACAAGCAACAACATAATCTGTAATAAATTGTGCTACATATTGTGGCCTTACCTCAATGATTATCTCATCGGATAAAGTGAAAGTGCTGTACTAATTTCACCCTCTTTGACATATCCATGGATTTCAAGAACATTGTGCCAAGCTTGAATGTTACAAGGAAATTGAAAGAGTATAGTTTCTCCTATAAGCCGACCAATTTCACATGATAGCGAAACATATCTTTGCCCACTCCTTGCAATATTAGGCAAGGAAATTGTTCACTTGATGTATTGCATCCCTCAACATATCAATCCTCCAAGTCTCATATGAGGGGGATTTGAAGTATAGCTTGCAAGTATGGAGACCTAGAAACATTGGATGATAGGATAGAATAATACCAAAAATTTTCAATGGCCTTTTTGGGCTATTCATGAGTTTTCTTTTTCCACCCTACATTCTTTGAAGTTGGTTGTGATCTTGGTGTAGTACATGGTGCAAAGAAGGCATTAATGTTTCCACCCTCTATGTTATGTCTTTGTGATGTACAAGGTGTAGATGAATTTTTCATATATTGCTATGATAGTTCAACATCATCTAAGTGATTGATTTTGGGTTCAAAAGATGTGAATCTATTTGTTGTTTTTAGTGTAGTTGAAAAACACGGACTTGGCAATAACTCGGTAGACCCAAAAATTTGAAAAACTCAGGACTCGGCAAAAACTCCACAATTTTATCAAACATTTTAAAATACATAAATTTTAAAAATATTCTTCAAAAACACACATATTACTAATTTTGTAGAGAATATTGTTGATTTCCATCATAATAAATCAAAACTAGAGTTTAATACATATCATAGACCAAAAATTGAGTTCAATCTCTAAATGAGTTACCATACCACTTCCACTAGCCATGTCATATGTAGAATTTGCCTCATCTAAAGAGACTTTTGGCAAGTTGTGCGATAATAATGTCTAAATTAGCACACTCAAGAGTTATATTTCAAATTTTCAAGTCCTCATCACCCCCTCATTGTAATCAATTTTCTTTCTTTGACAAGAGATCCTAATCATAGTTTGAAAACTCGGACTTGGCTCAAGCTCGGCAACCGAAAATTTTGACTCAGACTCGGGACTCGATACAAACTCGGTAAAAAACTCGGCATGGACTCGACGAAAAAAAACCTCATAATTACACCAAAAAAAAGAAATAAATACATTTAGAGGACATAAAAATCTAATTTGACGATCAATTTGTCATAATTCAAACATTACACGTCATATGATCGTCAAACTCTCAAAATTTAAAATTTCAGCCACTATGTTTGTTATGTTTAGGTGCCTAAAGAGTCTAAGCTCAAGACTCGGGAGTCCGAGCCTAAGACTCAGGAGTCTTGGAGTAGGACTCGGCCGAGTACTCTCCAAGACTTGGCTTGGGAGTCTGGTCAACTTGACTCGGCTAGCTCAGAGACTCAGGAGTTTGGAGAGTCTTGCAGAAAACTCGGAGAGTCTTCAAACTATGATCCTAGTAACTAATGGGGATTTGGGAATGGAGATACAATTGGGGTCAAGCGGCGGCGGCCCTTTTGGGGATTTTGGGGCAACGCCTCCAATGGGGTCAAGGGGCAACGTCCCTTATGGGGGTTCAACGGGGTCAAGGGGTAGCGCCCCTTGTGGGGGTTTAGGGGCAACCACACAAACCTTCATTGCTAATTGCCATGTCGCTGCATGCCTTAAGTCACCAACCAAATGTGAAAATGAAGTAAAAGTCGTGTTTTTTAAAAAAAAATTGCAAGCAAGAAAAAGAATTTATATAGATTTTGATGAGCACCTTTTCCACTGACTGGCAAGTTTTTTCGCACAAAAATTGCCACGAGTTTTTCAAAAACTCGTCGGCGAGTAACTCGCCTGCCCATTTGGCTCATGAGTATTGATGAGTTTTTGTAAAACTCGGTGAGTTTTGCAATATGTTTAATTTTTTGCATAGGAATCGAGCCAACAAAGCTTAATGTATGACATCTACGAGGCATTGTTAGAGGGCTTAACATCATGCCTTGGCACCTTTTCCAATTCCATTTCAAGCAATAACTGCTCTTAGGGTTTGTAGCATAGGAAGCCACAAAAATTACATTTTTCTTGAAAATAGGGATGGTAGTGCCATATGTTCATGCAAAGTTTGTTTCTCATGGTAGATGATTTGAATTTTTCAAAATAAAGGAAAAAACACAGCTATTTGGGTTAGGGTTAGAACATAGTACATATAATTTTATAAGAATTTCCATAATGCTAAGCTTGATCTTAGTACATACTAAAAATTAAAACAATTCTTAAAGCCAATAATAAACCCTAAAAGGATTTAGGATTTAGGTTTAGGTTTAGTATTAACATATGAGTAATCCTAATAAACCCTAAAAATGTTTAGAGTTTATTGTTAGGTTAGTTGTTACATGCTAGAAATTAGAAAGTTCCCCAACCCTAACCATAAACCTTAAAAAATAGGGTTTAGGATTAGGGTTAGTAGAATATTGAAAATTAAAATAATTCCTACTGGTAACGGAAACCCCTAAAAAGGTTTGGGATTTAGGGTTAAGGTTAATAGTTACATACTAGAAGCTAAAAAGGTCCTAGCCCTAACCCATAAACCCTTAAAAAAATAGGTTTAGGGTTAAAATTAATACTTGGTGAAAATTAAAAAACCTAACCATAACCCTAAATCCAAAACTATTTATCTGTTTGATTTAGGTTTAGGATTAGGGTGCACTAAAAATTAAAAAAAAAACTATAAAGACTAACCCTAAACCAAATAAATTAGTATAGGGTTAGTTTTTTTTTTTTTGATTCGTAAGACGCAACCGTGGTTGCATAATTATATTAATTCCAAAAAGATTTTACATAGTAGTAACCAGGCTATGAGATTAGCATGCTATGCAGCCTAGTAGCAAAATACAGAGTAATCGCCCAAGCCAAAGTAAAAACATGGCCATCGATTTTACAAAACAGACCCCCAAGATTAATCAGCCCCATCATAAAAACTTCCCTCCTCCACAACAACAACGAACTCCCACGCCCATTGCAGCCCATCGACCTCCACCAATCCAAGGAGGCGAGTCAGAAAATCGAAGCCAACCCAGGCCTAGAGCCTGTGACGGGCAAGAGCACGGGCATCCGCATCCAAGATGAAAGGTTGTTGATCAACAACCACCCCAAGACGCAACATACGAACAATGTCATCAGGCTAAGGGATGCCAACTCCAGGTTGTGCCATTGTGACGACATCTAGATCGTCCTTGAGCACAGTCGCAGTGAATACTTCCCTCAGAAGCAACAAACACTGCACCTTCGGAGTGCCCAAGTCTAGAAGTGTTGCAAGAAAGAATGATGAAATATTAGAGTTGACATAGTAATTGTTGACAGAGATGGAGAAATCTCTCCCAACCACCATTCTGACTGCCTCGAGACAACACATCCTTAACTCTACAGAGCCTCTTGAGGTGTCTATCCGTGATGAAGCCTAGGAAGGCCGATTTCCGTTTGACCAGAGTCCTCATAGTTGAAATTGTGAATGCCCACATAGCACCAGTCCTAACTTAAATAAGCTAAGCATTTATTTCCACAATTTACCAGCTTTAAGCATTAACCATTAAAATGTGCAAGATCAAATCCAGCCTTCGTCGGACACCTTTGAGAAGACCTATAGATGGGAATGATACTTGAGATCTAAAATGCAGGATGGTGCAATCTCATGCCGTAGTACAAAGCCTACATTGCACCGGTAGAAATACCTCGCTGGCAAACCAAGAGGGGCCGAATGTTTAAATGCCCTTGACGTCATACCTTCTATCCTTGTCAAGCATGCATCCAGGGGTACCATAATGGAGGCGCAGTCACTCCACCAGTTCAGAGTTTTGTTGACCATGTGCCGAATCTAGCCATCTTAGGCCTAGTATAGGGTTAGTTGTTATGGCTAGTATAAATTTAAAATGAAAACCCTAACCATCTTCAAAAAAAAAAAATTTAGTGTTGGCATATTTGGTCAGGGGTATCTATTTACATTTAATGTTAGGATTTTAATTTTAAACCCTAATGTTAAGCATAAATGGAAAACACAAACCCGAGATGCTAACTCTAAATTAAATTTTAAAAATTAAAATTAGAAAAAGGAGAAGAACCCTTTCTATTTAGTGAACTAAACTGGTCTGCCATCTACCATTTATTCTCATCTTGATGATGGGTAATGGACTATGATACATGGTCAAATTCAGAAGCACTCACGATGATTAGAAAAAAGCCCTTAGAGGGATTTACCTAGATTGGCTGGATGCAAATTACAAAGTCTTTAAAGATCCTAATCAATTATTTGACCCAATGTGATGTTGCTTCATCAAACTCTTAGTTTGTCTTCAAATCTACTCTTTAAAAATCATTTTTTTTAATGTAAAAATGAGGGTTGAGATGAAAAATAAGAAAAAAAACACACATTTTTAAGGTTTTGGGTACAGTGATTTAATTGCAATTTGATCAGGAATCACACTTTCTTATAAATTTGTGATTGAATAGCAAATAAATTGCAATTTTGTCACTTCTTCGAAAACATGCCCGAGTTTATAAAAAAATCAGTGGAGTTCGATCACTGTATCCAATGAATGGCGATTTGTCGTGGTTTTTTCTTGATTGATGCTTCAGTGGTATGTAGAACCCCCATGGTGCCGCTGACAAAAATACATTTAAGCAAGACTATATAAAACTTGAAATAAGATTTTCTTGAAAACAACAGACATATACTTTATATTTGAACCTAAACAAGCACTCTTAATATGTGATTGAATTTGAGGTTTTGATGAACTCTTAAAGAGGACCCTTTTATACAAGTTTGTGTCACCCACGGTATTGGTAAAGTTCACTAATCATTCTAGGAGACCCATAAAACTTGAAATAAGTTTTCATTTGCTTAAAATAGATATCAGTTGCCAATGTTACACCTTTAGGAATAATATGCTGAAAGACTGAAATATTGCAAAGTGCTTTGATTAGATTAGATTTTTGAAAACTATCTTTTTCACTATAACTCTAGAAACTCTGAAACCACCTGTAGAAGGAGTAGTGACCCTAATATCTTGATTCTTACATCAATGTTTCTATTGTTACATTTTGTATTCCCTAAATATTTTGTTTTGTATATATAATAAGACAAATACTCACATAGCTGCATATCTTTCAAGCTGGAAAACATGCAAGGAAGCTTAGCCATGATTAGGCTTCAGAGAGGTGTAAATCAGCCTGTGAAGAAGCTGCAAGTATGCTTCTCATGAAGCCTGGGGAAAGGTTGTCAAACAGCTATTTAATAAAATTCCAGAAGGTTCCAAGAAGGCCTTATAGCAGATCTGAGATAGGTTATAGAAGTTGTGAGTTATATTAGAAAAAAATATAGTTGTAGTCTAAATGAGTACCTCACTGTGAAGAAAATATTATTAAACTTCTCAACACCAACCAGTCTGTCTTTTGCTGTGAATTCAACTGCAATTACAAAATCCTAAGTACATTTAATGTGGAAAAAAAATTAACCTTTTGTACAGATCAAAAGGTAATTTCTTCAAGGTTTCAAAACTGGTTTATAGTAAGGGAAATGCACTTCCAGACTTAAAACTTTCATCTGATTTCTTATAACATCATTACCACTTTATATATTTGTTGGACTCAACATAGACTTGTCAGGCCTTGTTTGGGCCTACTTAGACTTTGAGGACTTGCCAAATACTCACAGATTCCTCTAACCTTGGTGCAAATGCTACTCAGAACTCTGTAGAAGTTTGAGGGGAAATAGTTAAATCTATGAGGTTGTTAAGGACAGGCTTCAATTGACAGATCCAGAGGAGGAGATAATTGTATTCCAAAGAAATAGTATGAAGATATGTGGTTTACATGGTTGAGTGAAGAAGAAGTTTTCTAGTAGAGCAATGCCTCTTATAGACAGTTGGCACTTGAGGCCGCACATAAGACATATATATATATATATTATAAACAATAAATACTGAATCGGGCTACAGTACACCATTGGTATCATCATCTAACAACCGAGTTTCCTACAAATTTGACATTCAATATTGCTTGACAATTGGGTGGCTAGTCCCTTTAATTTGATCTTGAAGTGTGATATCCTGGGGGATATAACAATGAGTATCTAAAAGAATAACAGACGTTAACAGAGTCAGCATGAAGCTTTATTCAATAGATCTTTGAAGCTGGATAGAGGTGGACAGGGGGGGTGGCGGGTATAATTAATTGGATTGATAGAGAAAAGGGTTGTAACTGTGGCTATAAGCACATGACAAAATTCAAACTTGTAATAGCATGTCTGTGATTTACTTCCATTCAATGGACTTCCTGGTACAGTCCTTGTCAGGGTTGATTTCAAGAATAAAATTAGTTGGCATTCTACTTGTGTCCAAAAAAAAGCATTCCAATCATTTCCATAAACTTTAGACCGAATCCTTCCTGTGATAATGTATCTAAAATGATATGCTCCAATCTTGTTATATACCTCGTCAAAATAAATTGCAAATAGTTAAGCTTCCTATCCTATTGCCTTAATGCAAGCAATGCCTTCCTAAGCCGAAATAAAGTCACCAAGGATATGATTTCCTTTCACAAAACTTGTTTGTTTTGTTTTCATGTCCGTAGTTGCCATTCCTTTGAGCCTTTTATTGAGGAATTTGGCAATAACTTCGTGAGCAGCATTCAACTGAGTAATTGGTCTCATACTCTTACAGGATACCTGTAGGCTGTTTGATATTCTCGAATCAATTAATTGGTTATTATATTAATTTGGGCACTATAGGATTTAGATAAGAGCATCTTTACTTTTTCAATCAAATTTCCCAAATTTATTTGTGGAATCCAAACTGATTATTATATTAATTTGGGCACTAAGGGATTTAGATAAGAGCATCATTACTTTTGTAATCAAACTAGTCTCTAATTCATTTGTGGAATTCAATCTGATTATAGAGCACACTTAAGAAAAACAGTGCATCAAAAACATTGATTCTATGGGTGCAAACAGTTATACAAGCTGCCTGCAGCCAACCTTGGGACAACTGGACAGAAAGTAGCATTTCCCATCTCTTTTCTCCTCAAAGATGACAGGAGACCAATATTTCCCATTTTTGAGAATTTTACCAATGATTTTAAGATAGAAATTGTTAGCCTTCTATTGGTGTAATGATTATCAGTTTTTTTTTCCTTAGTAAACTGGTAAGAACATTTGTTTTGTTGAATGAGTAGCACTCCACACTTTCTGACTTGAAAATTGGATCTTCGTCTTACAACAAATTTACAATGCTTTTCTGAAGGTCCAAAACAATCAGTTAAAGAGACTGGAGGGTTCTTGCCATATCCACTCCTGTTCATTAACCACCTAATTTTCTTTTTAACAATGAATTGTGGTTTAATTTCTCTAACAAATCTTACTGTTTTCCCATTGAAATTTGGTTGCACCATTTGCACTCTTAGGACCAATTTTATATGTGTATCTTTCTGAAAATGTTCTTAGAGTTTTGCTATGTCATGGATGGAAAGTCATGGATGGAAATGCATTCTCCAAGGTTGTGCAATTAATAGCTCCTCGGTCAATTTTTTTTGGTCTAAGGATGCATGTAGACTCAGTTGTTTATTTAGTAGATTCAGAGATAGTTGAAGATGGATTGAAAGGAAACAATGTTCTGAATTTTGATATGTAGTTACATAGAGCATTCCATAATTAAGTTTTCTGTTTGTCTGATTGTTGAAATTTTAAAAAGTAGCGTTAAATTTATTTTGGTTATATCAAAATTCCAACCTTAATCTCTTTTGTGGTCAGAGCACAGAGTTACTACTAGCCATGGTGGACAGCACAAAAGAGGCAGCAACATCTCTTATTCCGCTTCTGGTGCACTTAGGACTTCCTGAACTCCTTACAGACCTTTTGACTTGTGAGATCACATCAATTACTGAGGGAACACCTGCTCACGGGTATGGAGGATCAATTCAGACATCTGTTGCTATATAATCTTGCTTACTGTTGCTTGAATGGATTTCTAAGCCATGGCATTCCGAAGATGTTATTTATATTTTGAGTTTAAGTTGTACTAGAACAAAATAAAAAACACATTCTATGTTGGTAAATATAAAATTATTGTTTTAGTCTGACAAAACAAATTCCATTCTATTTAGTCAGGCATGTTTCAGACCAGTTACCAGTATAATGTTCATTACTTAATTGTTTATTTTTCACCTTGTCTGCTTTTGTCAGTTAGTTTAAAACTATTGTCCTGTTTGTTGAGCTATCCTCAAGTCAAGGGAGCTTTTACACTAGTCTTTCATTTCACGGTTCCATCATAATATGTCATGGTATTCAAATATGGTTAATGCAAATTAGCATGCTAATATGATGAAAAGGGCATAGTCACTAGGGAATCCATTTCAAAGACCGGGGATTTGGCCTTCACAATCTCATTTCTAGTGACTATATTCAAATTTAATTTAGCTCTTACCCATATTTGTATTTTTTCATATCCTATTTCAAAATGCGATCCTCGTTGGTTGTAATGTCCCTTTCCGCATGATCACTCCAGGAGGACTTATTAGCCTATTTAATTCCCATAGGCTATAGTCGGGACTAAGGGAATTAATTAATTTAATTGTTTGATATTGCCCGGCAAAAAGTATACTTAAAAAGGTAATATTAAATAATTAAATTAAAGTGATTTTATAAAGTGGCATTAAGGAAATTTTAAAAGGGTACTTTATAAAAAGGAGCTTAATGTTTATTTAAGCAGGAAATATTCAATGGGGTTTTGAGAAGTTTCTTTCGAAAATAAATAAAAGTGTAAAAGAGAGCTCATTTGAGTTTTATGCTGGCTATTATGAAATTTGGAGAGCTTCATTGGAGCTGGAAACCCTCGGACGAAAACCCAAGGGATTTTTGGATTCGGTAGTGAAATTATCTACCCTAGCCAGTGTTGGAGATATCATACAAATTTCTCACAGAGGTTTATTGGAGATTCATCGGAAATTGTGAAGTCCTATAACAAGTCAAGTTTCTAAGTTTTGGAGTCAAAATATGGAAGATTGTAGTGTGTTTGGGGCCTGCCACAGTGATTCCGTACACGCTACAGTGATTTCATACCTGCTACAGTGATTCTGTACTTGATATAGTGATTATGTTCTTGCTACAGTGATTTGCACACTTCTCTACAGTGATTCCGTACTTCGCTACAGTGATTATGGCTGGTCACTTATATCCAATAGCTTGCTGTGATTGTGACACTGTGTGAGGTTGATGATAGGGTTTATTCCTGGTCGAGCCCCTTCCTGTTCAAGTCATGGCATTTATATGGCTGGGTGAGTAGATTCACATTTTTGTTATGCATATGAGGAGTTATTGTTGATGGTCGGATATCCCAATCAGCTATCCATACATTTCTGTACAATTGTGGGTCTGATATACAGCAGCAAACAGGTCAGTATTTCTGTACCTTCTGTAGGCATGAGAAATAAGGAATATCATATGTATTATTCAAGGATACCATCATACTGCAGTTTATCCTGTCTGTTGTCTTTTTCCTGAGAATAGTTGCCATAAAGAGTGCTGTAACCTCTGTTTACTGAATGAAATAACCTGCTGGGCATCATTATCTATGTTCAATCTGCTGTTTCAATACACTCCAGGTTAGATTATTGTTCTGTTTTATATTAGATATATGAGTAGTGTGAAATACTGTTGTCTCAATGGGAAATATGTATGTTTGGAGGATATAAATTATTGTTAGTACTCTGCAAACTCTTTATTTTTCTGAACGTGAAAACCACTTCCAAACTCATGCTATACATTGAACAATTATTTTATAAAACTGAAAAGACATGCCTATTTTATAAACATACTGTTTGAACCAATTTTTGGAAGAAAGTGTGCAAAAATCTATGCCAACATCAGTAGGGTCACTACAGTGGTATTAGAGCCTGCAAACCTACCAGCTTGTGTGGTTTTGATGGTAAATATTTTTCTTGAATCCGGAAAACAAAGTATATCACCTACAGGAGTAGAAGACAGAGAGGAGCTGAGAATATATTTAATTCAGAATCAGAAGAAGAGGAAAACATGTGTGACAGAGAAAGGGAGAGGGCAGAACCAAGCTCTAGAGACATGTTAAATGACCTTGCAAGGAGGCAGCGTGACCTACAACAGAGTTTAGCTCAATTGGCAGCCCTGAAGACACAACACATGGCAACCATTAATAACGACAATGGTGGGAATCAAGGTGGAGAACAAGGGAATGAAATAAATAATGGCAATGGTGATGGTTCAGTGAACAATGGAGGAGGAAGATCACGTAACAAAACTGGATCAGCAAACGCTAGGCCTTTGATGCCAAATTTCCTTCCTAAAATCACTCCTCAAGTTGAGCATGAGCCATGTAATGTCCCCTTTCTAGCCAAAGGTTTGAGAAGACAGGGTTAGCCAATACTATGGTTCCCGTAGGCTAACAGGATGTTTAGGGAGCTTTTCTGAAGGGAGCTTTTCTGAGGGGAGTCAGGACTTGTTATTTTCTACTGTTAAAGTTAAATAGCATCGGTTAAGATAAATGACTGTTTGCTGTGATAGAAAGGTAAATAAAGAGACACGTCTTTTGAGCCGACGTGTCTCCACAGCTCATGGGACGCGTCTCCCACTTTAATACTTATACCCACTCCTTCCTCTTTAGGAAAACATAGAAATTGAAAATGTTCACCTGTGAGGATCGATAGTTATATAGTGAAGAATTTAATCATTCGTTAACATGGTATCAGAGCCATGTCAGGAAGATCCGATTAAATTCATAGCAAAGGAAGAACACCCAGTCCGCGCACTCTCCATACCTGTGGTCACACAGTCAAGCACTTTCATTGCGGGCAAGTCAGGCTCCTATCGGGATGCTTCTGTTTGTTACAGGGAAGCCATAATTTCCTGGAATGACTTTGTATTATGGTATACAACATTGACGGATAAGCATGCTATTCATTCCCGTAAAGAGGATACACTGCTGGTGTCTTGGTTTCTTGTGTTATTCTTTGGAATCCTTGCAATCTAGAGTTCGTGTCTCTTGTCAATTGCGCACAGTCATGTCCGGGAGGAAGTCGAGTTTAGCATTTTCACATATCACAGATCGAACTCCTCTAAGTCCGTAAAAAAAAAACCTTTTGAACTATGTGTCTTGCACAAATTGCGATATCATTGCATATAATCATAATCCTTAAGTGGCGTCAGGAGATTCTTCCGAGACTCAAAGATATTGATCTACAAGTCTCTCAAACGGGCGACGGATGTAGCAATCCGTGTTGTTCATTGGAGTGCGATCTTGAAGCCTTATAGCCACCAGTCGGGTTTGTAGGACATATCGGTTGAAAGGAAGTGACCCAGATAACTGAAGTTCCATCGCATATCATCACTAGATCTGGTAGCATCAAAGAAGATAGAGATGGCTTGTGTGAGCGGACCCGTTCAAGTGTTCCTCTTTTGCAAATCAACAGAGCTCCACCTTGCATCGGGCATCGATGTGCACCATATTTGTGCTCAATCATAATCACGACATCCTCATCCCATCATTACTTCTCCGCATTCGCGGAAGGTCAACAGAAGGAATCTCCATCGCACGGGAAGCTCAAGTCTAAGGAGTCCACACTTCCTAGTGACTGAGACAGTTCTCATGCCTTAACTGGAAGAAATGAATAATTGGGCGCACTGCGGGGGCTGCCTTCAGAAATAATTATCCATGTAGAGTATGGCCTGTATTTCGAAGCCGTGAATGTTTGTAAGGTAATAAAAGTAGTCAGAGGCAACAGATTCGAGTGCAATATTTGATCATGTGCTTGGGAGGCACCAAGGATATTGAGTGGGTTATTGCTAGTACAACACTAAGAAGATTAAAAAGGAGAAATATTGTCACCAAGAGATAAGTATTTGTTTTTTCAAGTTGTTTATATTTTTTATGTGAAACTCTGTCTACTGAGTTGTGCAGACCTGAAAAGAGTTTCCGATCAGCAGAGCTGTATAGCAATTCTAGGTGGGTCGCAGCTGGAAAAGGAGTTCTTCGATAAATTTGAATGGTCAAAGACCTTATTCAAATTTAGCCAGCTACCACTACAAATTCTGTAACATGGGCTTGTGATCAAGCCGTGAACCTGTAGAAGAAAGATTGTGGACTGATCTAAGCACAAGAACAACGAATCACATTGAGTACAGTGATTAGCATTTATCAAACTCTTTAATGAGATAAGTATTGCATGATTAAATAATGTTTATGAATTGTTTTATAATTATTAATTCATACTATAACATTGAGATAGTCAACCATGTATGCTTCTAGCAATAGTATTTCTTGTTTGAGATAATTGAGTCTCTTGAACTATTAGTAATCTCTTCTTAAAATGCTTTTAGGACGGATAAAGAAATGAAAGAGATTGCTTCCAAGAAGAGCTTAATGCATCCTGTAGGTTGAAAAAATGGAGACATTGCTTGCAACCTTGAGATTGTGTGAATGGCTGAAGACATCTCTTCGAAGAGGAAGCATTAACCTTCAGAGGGAGTCACATCTTCACTTGTTGTAATGCATAATTCTCTGAGATAGAAAGATATGAGGTGAAAGCCCTTGTTCATCTTTGAGACTGAGATGAGGTGTCATGTTGAGAGACTCCATGACGACAGGTCCCATGATCTAACTTCAGAAGAGACCCAAGCACCCGCCGTGTGGGTTAAGGGGGGGTGTTGGATATAAGCCACACCTGGACTGATGATGGGCTGGTCACTAGAGGCCAGTAGCTTAGTTGATAGAGCACTCCAACAACAAATGGAATGTCCTAGTGAATGCTCTAAGCTAGTTCATGTGCGAACCAAAGGAAATTCACCTTATGGCTTTAAAACATATATTGAGATATCTTCAAAGCACTATTGGATTTGATTGGGCTGGGAGTGTAATCGATCAAGAAAAGCACATCAGGATGTTGTTTCAGTTTAGGATCGGCTATGATCTCTTGGATTTGCAGAAATTAATCTTCAGTGGCACAAAGCTCGACAAAAACTGAATACATTGCAGCCTTTATGAGGGCAAGAGAAGCAGTTTGGCTTCGTAAATTGCTTGTGGGACTCCTTGATCTAAGCACATTGAGATCCCCTACCATTATGAGACATGGTATAAAGGAATGTGATCCAGTTGGAGTATGTTAGTACAAATGATCAAACAACAGACATTCTCACCACACCTCTCTCCTGAATCAAGGTAGAACACTTCAGGAAGAAACTGGTATGGTTGAAATGTAATTTGATATTATGTTAAAATTCAAATTGTTTATAAGTTGTACTAATATATATAAAGATGTTTAATGTGTAAACTCTTTTGTCATGTGTGACTCCATGACCTTATGGGCCCGCTCCCCCTATGTACATTATTGAAAGGTGACAATCTTTCTAATAATGAACACTTGTATTTGACATTGTAAAGTGACGACTCTACAATGATAAACTATCATGATAGATATCATGTGACTTGATATCTGTGGACATGTCATGATAGTATCTCTTGGACACTTTGATGGATATCATGGGACTTGATGTCATCTGAAGATCATTGTGATCCTTAAGAGATAATCATGGTGGATATTTATATATCCGTGGATATGCCATGAATTATGGTAGACATCATGTGACTTGATGTCAGTGCACATACCATAATGAAGATATGTTATGAAGAATGTCATGTGACTTGACACTTTCAGAAGCATACCATATCTTTTGATATCACGAGTTAGGTGATATCAATTTTACTTGATGGAAGTTATCCTCTCTAGTTAAAGAGGGAGTGTTGAATAAAGAAGATGTGTTATGAAGAATGTCATGTGACTTGACACTTTCAGAAGCATTTCATATCTTCTAATATCACGAGTTAGGTGATATCACTTTTACTTGGTGGAAATTATTTTTTCTTAGATAAGAGGGACTATTAAAATATGTTATGGAGAATGTCATGTGACTTGACTCTTTCAAAGCATACCATATCTTCTGATATCACGAGCTAGGTGATATCACTTTTGGAGTTTATCTGCCCTAGCTAAGAGGGAGTGTTAAAGTTAAATAGCATCGGTTAAGATAAATGACTGTTTGCTGTGATAGAAAGGTAAATAAAGAGACACGTCCCTTGAGCCGACGTGTCTCCACTTTGTGGAGACACATCCGCTCATGGGACGCGTCTCCCACTTTAATACTTATACCCACTCCTTCCTCTTTAGGAAAACATAGAAATTGAAAATGTTCACCTGTGAGGATCGATAATTATATAGTGAAGAATTTAATCATTCGTTAACATCTACTTATTATTTATAGTAAGTAATATCAGGGTTAGCGACGACACACCTGCAGTTGGGATGGTTACAAGACACTCTCGGGAGATCATTGCTAGTTCGTGGCCAAGAGTTATTGAGTTATCAAGTCACATTTCTTTAATAATATTCTATTATTAAAGTGACTTAGTGATTTAATATTATAAAGTGATAAAGTGACTTTATTAAAAGAAATACCTTTAAGTCACTTTATTATATTTTAAGTGACGATATTAAAAGAATACTTTGTCACTTTATGATTATTCAAGTGAAATGGGCGCCCACTTTGATAAAGGTTTATTTATTAAGTGATTTCATAAGCTAAAGTGGGCGTGGACCTTTTTGAGAGCAATAAAGGATATTTTATTATTAAAATATCAAAACCCTAACTTTGGCGTGGAAAAGCATAAGGAGAAGAGAGAGCTTCATTATAGTTATCCAAGTTTATTATGCAAAAGCAGAAAACTAAGCACAAAGTTGTAGGTATGGAGTTTTAAGCCGATCTGAGGACGAAAACCCTCCATTAGGATAGGATCTGTAGGCGTGAGAGGTCGTCCAAGGGTTCGAGTATGGATGGCTTCACACAAAGACGATCACTATGAGCATTCAATGACTTATTTAGCTTTTACTTTCAACTTTTTCAATTTACAACAGCAGATTTGAATAATACAGAAGTCACACAGTATTGCATCAAGGCTGTACCATTTTGAAGACACCAGCAGAGGATTTGAGCTTGTGTTTGGCAGAGATCAGTCTCACAGTATAGGCACCCCTATTTGCAAAGAGAAATGTGGTTTTCCAAGCTGCGAAAGAGAGGATTCAATTGGCACGTGGGGAATCAAGAAGCCATACAAGACACAAGGAAAGGCACGTGTAAGCTGGAGACCAAACTGCCTTGCATTGGTGTTTGTAAATTCCTTGCTTGGAGGCACCAACCGTCACCCAAGCAACTAGCATTGAAATCTAGTTGAAAAACGAGCAAAAACAAACATGGTGTCCTTGCATCCAATTGTCGTGATTGCCATGACTGCCCAAGTTCCAAATTATTTCATTTTGGCTTATGGGTATTGTCTTATTTTGTTCTAAATAAATAAAGACTACTGGGTTTTCATTTATATATGCATTTTCCCCTTAGTTATTATTTTATATCAATTCTTGAAATTGCTGGCACGGCGGCACGACAACACAAAAAAAACAAAACATCAGATTTTAACAGAAGAGTCAAAAGTCAGTTTTGAAACCCTGAGGGGACATCATAAGCCAACACAACAGGAGCTACAGGATCAAATCCTATAGGATTGGAGGAATTCAAGCACAAAATTCTAAGTTCAGATGTCTTTCCGTGATTACATGGACCTCAGGATGAGGCATAGGTCCATAGAGGTGTTAGACCACACAATCAAGACCTGTAGAGGAAGGTGGGAAAGTTGTCTATTCCTTATTATGATGGTTTAGAAAAAACCACAACTAGGGCATGGGTGCAAAAAATGGACACTTATTTTCAATTGAACCCAATGCCGGAGGATGAGGCGATCAAGTATGCTGCGATACATTTGGATGGGAGTGCGCACTAGTGTTGGCATCACGGAATGGTGACCTTGGGCCATGACCAGAGTGATTCCTATGTCGAATTTATGGAGAGGTTGATTGACAGGTTAAGAAGGATCCAAAACTCCATTTTAAGGAGTTAGCTCAGCTTAAGCAATGGGGTTCAGTGGACACCGATATTGCAGATTTTCAGAGACTCTCCATGCTAGTGACAAATATTTCAGAGAGAAGATTGATAGTGTTGTTGATGGATGGTCTAGTTGATCTGTTGAGAGGGTGGATAAAGGCCCTCACTCCGTCTACACTTGAGTAGGTCATTAAGAAGTTAAGAGACATGAAAACCTCTACCTCAAAGCACAAATTTAAGTCAAACGGATTTCCACAAAAGAAGGATGAAGACAAGAAACCTTTCTAGAAGGAGTGGCCAAAGAAAGATAGATTCGATGATGAGGTTCGCAATGAATTAAGGAGAAAGAAATTATGTTTAAGGTGCAAGGGCAGGTGAGAGATGGTGAGCAGCCACCTAAGGAGGTGAAGGGTGGAACCATTGCTACTCTTATAGGTACTCCCATATTTAACTCTTTCAGAGTGTGTGGAGTCTTACAGGGGCAGCGAGTTATAGTCTTGGTTGATAGTGGGGCAACCGACAATTTCATAGACTCAGCTCTTGTAGCCAATAGAGGAATCCCTACAAAAAACTTTGAGGGATTTAATGTAATGGTAGCGGATGGTTTTAGTATGGCTTGCACTTAGAGAGTTCCATGGTTGGATATCACTTTGGGCAACTACACGGTGATAGATGACTTATATGTAGTTGACCTAGGAGACACTAATGCCATTTTGGGTATTCATCGGCTTCATTCCTTAGGGAAATACTCTCAGAACTTCCAAATGATGGAGCTGAAATTTAGATCAGATGGCAAGAAGGTTGTTTTGAGGGGTTTGTCTAATGGTGCTCCCACGATCATATTAGCTAAGAGAATGGAGAACATATTTAGGCATGGAGATGTAGCATGGGCAATAGAGTGTCTGATTATGTCTAGATAAGCATAGTTTGGTATTCGGTGAGAGTCTTCCAGGTAGACCTCCAGATAGAGGTTTTGAGCACACCATTGAGTTAGAGGAGGGAGCCAAACTGGTTATCGCTACTCCTTACAGGCACCCAAAGAAGTTCAAGGGAGAAATAGAAAAGTCCATTAAGGAGTTATTAGACATGGGGCACATCAGACCTAGTTCTAGTCCCTTCGCTTCTTTAGTTGTCTTGGTGAAGAAGGACGAAACCATGAGAATGTGTATTGACTACCTTGCCCTAAACAAGAAGACCATAAAAAACATATACCCTATCACCAGGATTGACGAGCTATTAGATGAGTTGCATGGGGCAGTTTACTTCTCAAAGATTCATCTTCGATCGAGGTATCATCAGATCAAGGTCAGGGAGCAGGATATACATAAGACTGCATTCAGGTGTCACTACGGGCACTACGAGTTCTTGGTCATGCCATTTGGGTTGACCAATGCTCCTGCTAATTTCTAGTCCTACATGAATCATATCTTCAACAAGCAGCTGTGGAAGTTCCTTCTAGTATTCTTTGATGATATACTTATATACAATAGGACATGGGAGGAGCACTTGAGACATTTGGATGAGGTGTTGGGTATCATGCAGGTGCAGTCGCTATATGTTAAGGCATCCAAGTGTGAGTTTGGTATGACAAAGATCCTATACTTGCGTCATGTGATTAGTGCTCAAGGTGTACATGTGCATCGGGAGAAAATATAGGCGATTTTGGATTGGCCACCACCCAAGACACTTACAGAGCTGCGTGGTTTCTTTGGATTGTGCAGCTATTATAGACACTTTGTTAAGGGGTTTTCGTAGTTGGGTGCACCTCTAATAGACCTCACGAAGAAAGGGGCATTTAGGTGGATTGATGAGGCTCAACATGCATTTGACAGGCTCAAGGAGGCGATGAGCACTTGTCCAGTTTTGGCACTACTTGATTTCACTCAGCCCTTTGTGCTAGAGTGCGATGCTTCAGGTGAGGGTAGAGGAGTAGTTTTGATGCAAAACAGACATCTGATAGCATGAGAGTTGGAAGCTCAGGGATCCAAAGAGACTCTACTCCATCTATGACAAAGAGATGCTCGCCATTATGCATGATTTGGAAAAGTTCAGACAATATTTGGTAGGTGGGAGATTTGTGGTTAGGACTGATCACAACAATTTAAAATATTTCCTAGAATAAAAAGATTTGAATGAGAGGTAGCAGAAGTGGGTCATTAAGAGGTAGCAGAAGTGGGTCATTAAGATACAGGTCTATGACTTCGACATTGAGTATGTGAAGGGCAAGAAAAACATTGTTGCTGACGCCCTTACTAGGAAATCCGATGCATGTTCCCTTACTGAGATTTCAACTGATTTGAAGTCTCACCTTTTGGTGGAATATTCCAAAAACACCTTTGCTTGTGAGTTGATAGATGGGAAAATTCAGGATGACAGGTATAAGGTAGTAGATGACATTATCTAGTACAAGGGCAAAATTTATTTGGTTCCTGAATCGAAACTTAAGGTGAAGATTCTAAGAGCCATTCATGACACACCATTGGCAGGACATCTTGGATACTTCAAAACATATAGACAGGTTAGAGAAAGGTTCTCATGGAAAGGCCTCAAGGATGATGTCTAGAACAAAAATGGGAAAGTGTGTTGATGGATTTCATCACTGGTTTACCGAAGGTGCATGGCGGGGATTGCATTTTTGTAGATTGATTGGTTGACCAAGTTTGCTCACTTCTTTGCAATTTCATCGAAGTATAAGTCACCACAGGTGGCAGAGTTGTGCTTCAAGGAGGTGTTCAAACTCCATGGATTGTCAAGGAACATTGTCAGTGATAGGGATAGTAGATTTCTCAGTGCTTTTTGGCAGGAGCTATTCAGGTTAGCTGGCATAGAGTTGACTCCCAATCTGGTTACCAACCCTCAGACAGATGGTCAGGCGGAAATTGTGAACAAATTGGTTGAGGGTATCTACGTAACTATGTTTTGAGTCAACAAAAGACGTGGATTAAGTGGTTACATCCAGGGGAACATTGCTATAATACCACTTACCATATGTCTATTGGGATGAATCCATTTCGAGCATTGCATGGTTATGATGCTCCTTCATTCGTGGATTTGGCTTTTGGTGATAGCAGGGCTCCCAAAGCCAAAAATTGGATCCAGGAAAGTTAGGATATCCTTAAGACCATTAAGGATAATTTGTAGGTTGCCCATAATCAACAAAAGACTTATGTGGATAGACATAGGTTTGAGTGCAACTTTGAAGTAGGAGACTTGGTTTTCTTGAGATTGCAGCCCTATAGACAGTCTTCATTGAAAAAAAGTGGTGCAAAAAACTTGAAACCATGTTTTTACGGCCTCTATAGGATAATCAGGCGTTTGGGGGAAGTAGCTTATGAGCTTGAGTTGCCCGAGAACAATAAGATCCATAATGTCTGTATTGTGCCTCAAGAAGGCACTGGGGTAGTAGATTACTTCTTCAGCTGAGCTACCTTTGTTGGATGAGGAAGGGCATTTGGTTTTGGTTCCTGACGAGATTTTGGATGTCAGGGAGAGGAGGTTCCGTGGAGGATGCTACTTGAGAAGGAGAGCAGATTTTGCAGCATCCTAATATGAAATTGTTTGAGGGCAAGCAATTTCGGGAAGGGAGGATTGTAATGTTCCTTTCCGTATGATCACTCCAGGAGGACTTATTAGCTTATTTATTTTCCGTAGGCTATAGTCGGGTCTAAGGGAATTAATTAATTTAATTGTTTGATATTGGCTTGCAAAAAGTACACTTAAAAAAGTAATATTAAATAATTAAATTAAAGTGATGTTATAAAGTGGCATTAAGGAAATTTTAAAAGGGTACTTTATAAAATGGAGCTTAATGTTTATTTAAGTGGGAAATATTAAATGGGGTTTCAAGAAGTTTCTTTCAAAATGAAATAAAAGTGAAAAAGAGAGCTCATTTGAGTTTTATGCTAGCTATTATGAAATTTGGAGAGCTTCATTGGAGCTGGAAACCCTCAGACAAAAAACCAAGGGATTGCTAGATTCGGTAGTAAAAATTATCTACCCTAGCCAGTGTTGGAGATATCATATAGATTTCTCTTAGAGGTTTTGTTGGTGTTTCAATTCACACTTCTGGTATGTGAATTAGAAACAGACAACTATGCACAGATAAACTGCTCTTCAAATTAGGAGGGGAAGCTCCCTCTTTGCTGATGTTGCTTAAAAAAAGTAAACTAAACTAATTTTCCAATCTTTTTGTTCAGCTAAGAGCACAACGTTATAAAACTCTAGCGCTGTAGTTGAGATTCTCTTTTGAATATCAACTACGACTAGGCCTACTCTAATGACGTTTCTAACTACTCAAGTAAACGCAGAGCTTGAGAGTTAGAATGAACAAGGAATGTTTCTTTGACACAAATAATTAAACTAACTTTCTTCCAACGCACATCTACTGTACTTTCAATGCAAGCTGAAATAGAGATCATATAAGCAGAACACATAAAACGAAAATTTGAGACATTATATCAGGGCAGCAAAGTAGGCACAAGACTTTATTTTCTCAAATCTCAAGTAACAAAGATTACGCTTCCGAGACAGCAAGATTGTAGCAATAACAGGCTTACAGTTTAGCGATCAACTAGAACACATTGACACAAGTAACACATGAACTAAACAATAACTTGAAGCTAAAAGAGACTTGCAAGTTTGCTCTTACACTAAGTGAACAATACTGAATAACAATTAGAAGGCACTAGTAGGCTCAACGTTTTGTTATCACAAACACAGTTGAAAATAAATGGGCAAGGCTGCCCTTATTTATATACAAGCAGTAGGGAACCCTAAAATCTCCTTGCTTTTACAACTGAGACTTGCCAACATGCAAACTTTATTTCTAAATCTAAAATAAGATAAGCATCTAACAACCTATGAAAGCCTAAAAACAGGGAAAGTGCCAACTATTTCATTTGATTCTTTCTTTCTCACAAAGAATGGGTAAGAATGAGACAAGAATAGAAAGAAAGTGCGAGATAAGAATGGAAAGAAAGCTTGAAGAAAGCTTCAAGTTCACTTCTGCTTTAAATCTCAACCACATCCGCCAAAAAACGAGAAACTGCCTCTCTATCAGGTGTGTTGATACTATCTATAGCGATATTCCGCTTTTCTAGGATTTCTTCACCTTCTGCAATTGAACTTAGAGAATCTTTCACATCATCAGCTGCTTTACCAAATCTTGCTAATTTCGACGACTCTGCAACTGGAGTGATGACTTTTTATAAATATATCATCTTGCTTCAACACTTCTCCTAATTTTTTCAATTGAAGAGTATTGCACAACTTTTTTCCAATCTTGTCATTTTGCTCATACCACATCTTTTCATGTTCTTCGATTGAGATGATGATGTTTTTTGTCCATGGTGGTATTGAAAAGCACTTCTTAACAACGTCCGGCTTGAGGCTGCAAACAACTCTTCTGTTTGCTGCTTGAATTTCTCGTGTTGCTAGGTTCTAATGCTTGATACAAGCAATTACAAACTTTAGACTTTGCACTGAGACAGGAATTGATGCTACTGCAAGTAATCGAGAATGACCAAGGTACCTGACTGCAACATTGCCTGCGTCTTCCAAAGCATGCACATTGAACACCGGTTTGATATGATGCAAGCTAGTCTCAGATGTTTTGATGAAATCATGATACAACATTGTCTTGGTCTTGAATTCGATGGGAGAGTACTCCATATTGAAAAACTTGAAGATTGATTGTAAACTTGACTATGCTCGGACAAGTTTTGCACAAACCCTAAATTTAGCTTGCTGATTTTTCTTCTTCAAATAGGCAGATTTTTCGTAAAAATCCTGAGATATGGGTTTTGTAGAGAATCTCATTGCAAGAGGGACCCAAATCGTTCTTTTTTGAAAATTTTGATGGCTGGTTGAAAAAGCAACAAACCCTAATTTCTGAAACTTTTTGACAAAAAAAAGTTGAGAGCTGGGTTTTGTGCAGAATCTTGTTTGAGAGGGACCCAGATGATCAAATGTTGAATATATTGAAGATTTCTTGGACATGCATGGAAAAATCAGATTCTTGAAAAATATAAAATTTTCCAAAGCTGTTCAGAATCACAAACTAAGCTGACCCAGATTGCTGAAATTTGAAAAAGATGACCCCCTTCTAAAAAGTGATGCCCTGGAGAAATAAAGCATGAAAAAGCGAGCCCCTATGTGAGCCGAATTGGAAAATATAAAGAACTCTGAAAAATCAAGTTTCAGCCTTCAAATTTTTGAAATAAGAAAAAATTCTTGGTTTCTCCTCTCTTGCCTTGAAGTCACCTGCAAAAAATTATGAAGAATGAATGCACAAAGCTGCCTTAAATAAGTTTTTAGGTTGAGAATTGCCTTGCTTCCTAAATTTAGAGCTGTGAAACCCTAAAACATGTGCATGCATGTGGGTGCTTTGTTTTTGTGTTCTTTTTAAAATTTTGAAAAATTTCTTAGGCATGAAAGTTTGGACGCCACCCTTGGAGGACTTAGCCAATTTCTTGAATTTTTCTAAATTTAGCTTGATTTTGACCTCAACTTGACTTTGATTTCCGGACACTCGGTGAATCCTGTGATCTGGCAGAATGATCCATCGTGGAGCCTGACTGATTTTGAGAAGATTGTCCTGGAGGCAACTTTTGATAAAAACTTCATCTGACCCCCTCAAAAAGTTGGGTGCCCCTGGCTACCTGGGGTGCCCAAGCTTACCAGTGTTCGCCATTTTTGACATTCTTCAGCTTTTGCTTGTTTTCCTCAGCTTCAGATGATTTTGCAATTCCGAGAGCTAGATTGACCCGATTGATTGGCTGTCAAATTTGTTGAATCGCTTGATGAATTTTGAGGAGGGTCTTTTGAAGATGATATCTTCTAAAAATTGATTTCAGGGCCTCAAAAGTCTGGGTGCCCTTGGCTCGCTAGGGCACCTTTATTGCCCAGACAGTCTTTTTTTTTGGATTTTCAACTTTTCAACTTGCTTTTTGATTCTTTGATGAATTCTCAATTCTGGATGATTCAGAATTCCGACGAATTAATGGCTGGACTTGTTGGATAGCTCAAAGGATTCTAAAGGGGGTCTCCTGGGAATGATATTTCCTGAAAGCTGAATCTTGGGGGTCAAAAGCTTGGGCGCCCCTAGCTAGTTGGGGAGCCCAACTCCAGAGTTTATTTTTTGAGTTTTTCAACTTTGCTTTTGACTTTTGACATTTTACACAATTTTTACGCCTCGACCAGTCTACAATATCTAATGATTGATAACTCCGATGGATTTGCTGATGATTGCGATGGAGAGCTTGATCAAAACTGAAGAATGTATGCTTGAGATGACTAACCCTAATTCCACCTTCTGGATGCTCAAATTCTCGGGCACCCCTGGCCACCTGGGGTGCCCATCCTTGCCAGACTTAATAATTTTTGCTTGATTTTCAACCTTCAGAATTGAAACCTCATGTCATGCCCTTCGTTCGATCTGAAATTGTGGGTGATTGAATGATCTGATGGCCGTGCCGAGATATCCAATGCAAAGCTAGCCGAATCTTGAAGACAATGAATATATTTGCAAACCCTAACTGCTGAATTAGGTCTTCCAAAAGGCAGGGCGCCCCTGGCCACCTGGGGCGCCCATAGTTCCCAGACTTAGATTATTTTTTGATATTTTCATGATTTGCATTTTGCTACTTTGTCAAGACTCCTCTGATCAATCTGAGATTCTGGCTGACTGGTTGATTTGATGATCGTGCCGATGGATTCATTGCAAAGCTGAGAAGATTCTGAGCAGGGTTTCCTGGGACAAGCAAACCCTAATTCCATCATTTGACCTCTTGAAAAACTGGGCGACCTTGGCCAACAGGGGCGCCTTTACTTGGGAGTGTTAGTTTTTATTTTGCAATTTTCAACTTTCTCCCTCGTTCTTCATTCCTCGATCGTTTGCTGCAGCTTCTTGGTCTGTGCAGTGCTTGAGACTTCAAATTTGACACTTGGTAGTTGAGCAACCTCCATTAATGACCTTGGAGCTCTTGAAAAAGCTTCTGAAAAAGCATAATAGACCCACTAGGGAAAAATTGATCTTTTGATGATTCTGACTAGACCAGCTTGACAAGGAAGTATTTTCAATCAATCAAAATGAGTTTGAACCCTAGAAGCCAAACTTTCTATTTTTAGAAAATTTGGCCACTATCCATTTCAAAAGAAATCCATAAAAACTTAGAAGACAGTTATATTTTTACAATGTTTCTAAAAATTGAAATTTTTCTAAAATTTAGGGCCAAAAAACTAAGATCTGGGTTTTGTAGACTAGATCGCTTTGAGCAAACCCAAATTGTTAGATTTTGAAAATTTTGAGCTTTTGCCCTTCATGCAAGACATGCAAATTTCCAATTTTGACTTTTTTTTGACTATTTTAACAAGACTTTTGACCATTTCTTCAAAATGCCTAAGTGTAGCAAATTTTTTAATTTGGGGTACAACATAATTATAATGTTATCGGTGATAATTATAATTATAATGATATTTTAAATTGCATTTATTTATATTTATACTTTGATATTGATTTAGTGTTCCCATACTTCGTATTTCGATGTTACGGTTTTGGGGACATGACATTGAGTCTTGCTTTTTTGAAAGTGGATATTTTTTTGACCACTGCATAACCGTGTTGGCTATTTGTTCTTATGCTGTCATTTGATTGCACTTTCAGCTTTTTGGTCCACATTGAACATTGTAAAACTCTAAAAAATTAGCTACAGCTTTGTAATTGCACTAATCTATCAAAGGCCAATTATTGTAACTTGCTAAGGGTGGCATAATTTTGAGTCTTTTTGGAGGGGAGGCAGGTGTTAATGCAAACACTCTCAACTTATAAAATGCTATTACACATGTACTTGTCCTTGGGGGGCTAATAAATTGGTATTTTGTAATAATGAACTGAAATAAATTTTCATCCTAGGGAGGCTTAATCTATGGGCTTCTAGTGTTTCAGCATAGAAAGACATTGTGGGATGAATGGTGTAGTCACATAACATGCATTGTGATTCCACCTCCATCTATTGATGAAAGCTTACATTGAGTTTTTGTTCCCTTTCAACATTATCATGCTTATGACTTGACACATCGTGATTCACACCAAATTGAGAGCCATACATCTATGGTAAATGTTTTTAGATCTTGCGTTGGGTTCACATAAATTCACATCTCAAATTGAGAAACATTCATTATGGTCCTCCTGAAACTTCACAGTACTTGATCCATTTGATCATTCTAGTTACAATTCAACATCGACATTGAGGTATCTGAGCAACTTCCAAATTGATTGATTCATCATCCTCTCCTTGGAATAGAGTTGTCTCATATGGGTGTTTTTTCTCATCCTTTGGTGGTGTTGGAATGTTTGTCATTGATGTCAAAGGTAGACAAGGTTGTCAAAGAGTTTGTTAAGGAGATTGTTGGTCTAAGATGTATGAACGAGAATGTCAAGAGAAGAATGACGAGATTGTCAAAGAAATCAAAGATGAATGAGGACATTGTTGGAATATATTGTCATTGATGTCAAGAGAGACAGTAATATCGATAAACGATGGAATGATATAATGCTATAGAAGGAATTAGATGGATCGAAGTTCATACATGAATCTGCTCTAGTGACAAGTTGATGAATGTTCATGACAGCAATCTACTTAGAATTAAATTAGAATTAATAATTCTGGCTGGCTCCCTTTACACTATGAAAATTACAATGCTGGCCAAAAGACACACATATATATATTTAACTAAGATAATCATCCAAGATCTTAGATGAAAGGTGGCGATGAAGTAGAGTATAATGCAGATCATGTAAAGACAGCAATTATCATTAAGACCAAAGCAGTGACTGATATTATAAAGTACAGAGACATCAGTTAATGAAGGCAGTGATAAGATTTATTAAAGGCAGAAATTAAAATAAAGAACACTTATTATGATGCTGGCCAACCATATTTATAATATGAATTAAATTAATATTTACTTCTGGCCGAACATACTTTGCTTATTAATCACCCAAGTTAAATTGCCTATGCATATATATTAAATGCAGCGATGAAATTTAAAAAAGAAGAAGAAGCCAGGATTATAATTCATTTTACATGGCAGAGATTAAAATAAATTCCAAGGCAGTGATGATTAAAGATTAGTGAGTACAAAAGGCATCACTTATGTCTAAAGAGAATATTAGCAAAGGGACGCCTCTCTTCATATGGTCGTCCCTCTTGGGGATTTTACAAGGTATAAAAAGAACATAAAGTGGAGATAGAACAGCAAGCTTTTAATGAATATTATGAAAATAGGAGCAGATTGAAAATAAAGTGTAAAGGGCAGAAATATGAAGTGTAGCTCAGATTTATTTTGAGTATATATGCAGCTCATGTATGAATGATAAATGCAAATATATATGATGAATATATGTGAAGATTAGAAGCAGAAATCTATGTGAAAATATTGGCATGATAATGATCAGTTTTTGTGAAATGAATTAGCGCATGATTAGATCAGATTTATGAAAGAGAAGTGTGTATGATTTATAGCAGATTTGTGAAGGAGAGTGGAAGTATATGAGTGTGAACCTGATTTGAAAAGGAAAGACTTACATCATATAGAATCAGAGATAGTGATCAAAATTGTGTTGGATCAGATTTGAGATTGGATCAGAATTGTGTTTGGATCAGATTTGAGAAAGAAGGATATTGTATGAGTTGTGATAATATTTAGAAGGATAGTATCTAGGTTGGAGCTCAGTTTGTGTGGGGGTTGGAGCCTATCAAATAGAGGTTGGAGCCTCTTGCTGGGTTGGAGCTCAGTTTGTGTGGGGGTTGAAGCCTCCAATAGGTTGGAGCCTATATTTCTGTCAAGTGGAGATTGGAGTCTCTAGTAGGTTGGAGCCTACAAGAAGAAGAAGAAGATTAATCTATAATATATAAGCAATATTTTTCTGTGGTTTTTTCCAAAACTGTTTCCATGTAAATCTTGTGTTCTCAATTGCTATATCTTGCATATGTGTGGTTGATGTGATTAATTGAATTTGGAATAGTAAAAGTTTGTATTATATTGATTCACCCCCCATCTTAGTATAATTGTGTGCTCATCAGGTGGGGTACATTCTCTTTGTACATTGGGGTTCTTTTGGATTGTAAATGGGTATCTAATATGGCTTGTCTTGTTAGGACCTATTTCTTTATTACCTATTTCTGTAATACCATATTGCACCTTATATTAATTTTACTTAGGTAATTAATGTTATCTACATGGGTAAATTAGGAAATAAGAGCACATGTCAACTTTTATCAAGTCCCTTGATTGATGGTAGTTAGGTGCTACATCTCTCTCAACAAGATGGGTTCACTTGACACCTCTGCTCTTAGAGTTGAGTTAACCTCTAGTTTACTGCTCTTCTTTGGGACGCTTGTTACCTGAAGTTGTGCATGCTTGGAATCTATATATTGCAGTCCATTTCCTTGTTTTACATACTCTTGAATATAGATGTTGAAATCCTGTCATTCTAATCTTGTTTGCATTTGAATTATTGTCGTCTTGCTGTTTTGATCTTAGGGAGATGTAATATTGCTTAATCTTTATTAAATCTAACAGATTCCAATTCTATCTCTTCTAGGTTTGAAGGATGGTGACTTTCTTTTATTTGGGGGATAGATGTTATAATGTATGGCCTTAATAAGAGTGGACCATAAATTTTGGACTCCAAAGGATTCTCTTTGTATTGATGTGGAGCAGTGATTTGTCGTTAGGACTTGTATTAGTTACATGGGTTTGTTTTAATTTTGTGTGCTTGGTTGGCTTCAAGTTGAACCATAGTTGCAGAATTCCTTAAAAAAATGTTATTTATCCTAAATACAGCACTAGGTTTCAATGCCAACTTTTTGTGTGTTTTTAGCAATTAATTGGTCAAACCTATTTATGACCAAAAAATCACAATTAAATGTTTATATATTTGCATTCTGGGTCTTTTTTTCTCATGTCTGCAGTGATTTTTAATTTTTTTCAGAGCAATTTTAGATGAAATTCGGCCTTACCCTTAACCCTAACTTGATTTTTTCTGATTAAACCTTGTTTAATTGAAAAACTCATTTTTTTGTTTGCTGAGTTATTCCCAAGAAAGATTTTTGCTACTATAGTCAACTTTCAACCATTGCACCTCTACCCATTCACTCCTCCTAGGCTTTATATAACAATATATCATGAGCATTGCTCCTAGCCATTGTATCATCATGGAGTATCATAGGTCGTGAGAGGTTTTCTTGTGATAATGTATGTTATGAGCAGAGTATGGAGATTGTACCTATCTGAAAAAATTGTACTCAATGTGATGTAAATACAGTGATTGTGTTTGCAGCATACATTTGTTGTGTGTGATTTATCTCCTTTTTTCTATGTAGATGGAATAGTTTGTGCATATTAAGAACTTTCTCCTACAATTTTCTCTTAGGAAGCTGAGAAACTATGGAAACTTTTTGAATGCAGCTAAGGGGTAACAAAATCATAGGATACTTAAGCAATAATGATTAGTTTCTTTACTCCCACGATGTTCCTGTACCCCTCCATTCCCCACTGCCACCCTCTCCCTAAATTTATTGAAGTTTATATTATACAAATACAGATGATCTCTTATTGTATCTCTGCTCCATTTTTATTTTGCCAGTTTTTTCTGTTTCTTTGTTTATAAATTGGAATTTGACATGCTATATGGATTTCTATATGCAGGAATGTAGCTTTGGACACAATTCTTCAAATAGGTGAAGCTCTTTCACTTGCTGATGGGTATTCAGCAGAGCTGGCCTCCAATAAGAAGCTCTTTGGTATTGCTTGTAAAGTGATAAAACTTTCTGAAAAAGACGAGGTACACAGATACTAAATTTTCTTATGTACAATTTTGGACACTACCAGATTTATAACATCTTGCAAATTGCAAGCTTCTACTTGCCATAAGCTAGTTGGAGATTTATCTGAAAGGCTATTATTACAGGCATTGTAAATGGCTATTCCATGTCCTCTCTAAAGAGTTAAGTGCATAGAATAGAAAAGGGACCAATGATTCTGGGCTATCCTTGAACTTGTAATTCATTTACACTCATGCAACAACAAACCTATATTTTTCTGAAGAAAGCAGCCGTAACAACAAACCATTGGAAACTCACTTGAGCTGTATGAAGCTTTTAATGGTCCAATCTTCATTCATTTGGTTCCGTTGGTTTAGAATTTCTCAAACTTCCATTACACCATTGCAGGAATGGTGTAACATTATTGAAATGTATAGGAAGATATTTGAAATTTGAACATTTTATTGGTGTTCATTATTAAATAATCATTGACATGCAGATTGTAGAGAGTATTTAGAGGTATTGAGCTCATGAAAGTCATCAGTGCAACTACAAAAGGAAGGGCAAAAGAAATAGCTTTAAAAGTTTGAAGGCTTATCCTGTCTTAATTGACTCATTGATGAAAACTGTAGAAGAGAAAAGTGAGTGGACAAATGGTAAAACATGGAAGTAGAAGGCCAACTCAACCACACCTAAAATCCAGATCCACAGTGAATAAGTCATTATGCATATTTGTTTTTTGTGGTCCTGTGTTGAATTGGGCAGTATGTAGAAAAGCATGCCTTTGCTGCAAAGAAAGGCCACCAATTGCATATCCAAAATACTTGATGATAATGTGAGACTAGAGATGTGACATGAGATACAAATTAGACCAACGAGTGGATATCATTGTTGCCTTCTCTTGCAGTTGCAGTCTATCTTTTGTTAACTGTCCCAAGTATCCTTCTCTATTGCTTTTGTGTGCCACTTGTGGGTATTGTGTCAGAATAATAACGCTCGAGTTAATATTCATTTTGAAGTCCTAAATGTTTCGGATTATAAGTATTTTGAGAATATAATGGGATTTCGGATTGAATGAAGGTGATGTGTGTGTGTGTGTGTGTAGAGTTCCACCACTCTGCTGATTCGTTTTCACCGAGTTTCGTAGATCTGATTTTCGTTTTGGTTTAATTTCTCTTTTTGTGCTTATGAGTTTGTTTGCCAGTAACATTAAAATGGCACTAAAGAGCATATGCATAAAATGGGAAACTTCGAATGAACTAATCTACTGAAAATAACTCAAGTAAATTCTCAATTTAAGAGCCAAAGATGCTTTCTTCATTACATAATAGATCACATTAAATAGATGGCTTACATCAGATTTTAAGAGATACATCTTATGCCATGATTTTTACTTACAGCCATACAAGCACTGTGAATAGTGACTTGCTACAGTACCCGCCCCTAAAGAAATGCACACAACTCTTGGAAGACGAATTTCTCCCAACCAAATCCAACATGGGAGGTCTTCTATGACAAGGGCGCCCCCTTTAGGAAAGATAGCAGCCACCAAGGACAAGCGTCTCTTTCTCTTTTGCTGGTACAAACCCTCATAAAAGTGCGGCTGGTTGTAGCTTTCAAAAAACAGTTCCAAAATGCTCCACAATTTAACAACTCTCGTACAAATGTGAATGGAGTCTATGGCAGTCCAAACCCTTTTGAAAATGGTTTGAATAAACTGCAAACAGCAACTTGTGTCTCCAAAATGAAGCCACCAAAAACTGATCAGCAACCTTAAGGTGGTGTTTCACACCCTCAAGCAGCTCAAGAACGAAGAACAAAGCCCCACCAGGCTTACCCACTGCAAGAAATCAGGAAACCCTAGTCTCCTTCTTCCTCCAAAGCAACACTTCCAAGTTTTCAACAAGCAAAATCATCAATGCATGAAGAGGGTCGAACTTTCTCTCTTGATATTTATAATTTAACATTGAAATCACTATTCATTAAAGTGAGCACTATTCACTTAAGTTGTTTCTTTTTTCACTTTAGGCATGAATAGTAACTGAAAAATATAAAGTGATCCCTTCCTTTTGAGAACACATGGTCCCTAGGCCAAGGATGGTGAAATTAAAGGTGAGTATCATAAATTTAAGCACAAGTATCGTGCCAAACGCCGCAATTCACCTTGCCACCATACTCTGGAGATCCACATTATAAATTGACGACCAAGTGCCCATCCAAAAAACCCTCTATCCAGAACTATTAGCCTACGAGGGTCAGGAAAATAGGCTAATCCCCCAACTCTGATGCTCGTGAAAAAGGGGACATTACAGTGTGATAAACCCAAAACAAACCCAACACCAATTTTTTTTTTTATTGAATCTATGAACCAAACCAACAAACCCGAATGTGAACCAAGATTGGTAACTTAGTGTTGTACCCAAACCAATTTTTTTGCTTCATTAAGGCATTTTGCTTGAAATGGTCTAAACCTTGTAAAAATGATGTTTGAAAATTAGGGTTTCCGGACCCTGTTTTTAGGTCAAAAAACCCTAAAAATAGAAACTTGTCAGAATTGGCTGAAATTAATTTTGATTGCCATTTTGCATCACGATCACAGTGGTGAAGTCTGTTTCAGTTAAAAGTCAATTTAAGCTTGGTGGATAGTTTTCACTTTTTCAAGAGAAAAGTTAGGACCTCCGAGGTCGTCAATGCCAGTTGGCCAGTACCAGGTATCAAAATCTAAGCCTGAAACTCAAAGCAGATCATTCTATGATGAAAGATGTTGAAAAAGATGCTTTTCAGCGGAGGGGATTTTCAAATGGCAGAAAGTGCAAAAAATATTCTCTGTCTGGGAACACTCACCTTGTAACGTGGGAGATGCTTGTGCAATCAACATGCAAATCAACTTTACAGTGTCCGTACATGTGAAAATGGTGAAATACAGTTACACACACGCGTCAACAACAGTAATGTTTCTGCGTGGACAACTCAGTAGCTGATATGGTGATCGCAGAGCGCGAAACGGAAGAAAATTACCAAATTCAAAGCAAATCTGCGCCCTTGTAGCCCAAGGGCGCCCTTCTTTTTGGAGGCCAAGATTTAGTTGTTTTGGGTTGCAAATACATTCCATCTCTTCGGTTTTCTGTCAGCTTTCCAACAAGCTATGGAGCGAGTCTGTCCGAGTTGCAAAACTTCGGCAAGCAAAGGCAGAAGCAAAAAGTACGAGGAGATTACACGTCATAGAGGTAGTCAAAATTTACAAATTTGTGCCCCTGTAGCCCAGGGGCGCCCTTGAATTTGACCCCTCAGGTGATGGAATTTGTAGTTCCTGTTTTCGGGAAGTCTTTGGTGATTCATCTTTGCTCCGCATTGCACTTGTTCGCAAAATCGTCAGATATGCTGAGTAATCGTGACAGTGGTTTCGGTGAGCACGTAAAACGGAGGATAGTATAAAATGAAATATCAAATTGCTCCTCTACTGGCTAATGATGCCTTGCCTTTAGGCCAGTTAGATGAAGTTTTCTGCAACTATCATCTTCACGAGGCTTGTGCGGAATCCTCCTAGCTACGCAGTGAATCTATCCGTCAGTCGTCGGGGTCTGTCAATTGCCCGTAATCAAAGAATCTGTGCAAAATGGGGATAGGTGGAAAAATGGCTAAGTATGGGTTTTACACATTGCCTTGAAAAAGGCGCCCTTCTTGTAGAGGCATTAAATGCAGTTTGTTTGCTTTGTCTCTCCTAGGAACATCTCTTCCAAGTTGTTCCATCTACGCAGCAAGCCTGTTAGCACACAGATCGGAGCAATCCAGCTCCCAGTAGTGAGGGTCAAAGTAGGGCACTTGGTTGAAATTGACAAAATGCAAAATCATGTTAATTACAGTTTCTGCTCCTCTGCAAGCCAGGGGCACCCTTGCATTTGGGGGTCTTAATTCAACATTCAGGCCTTGCATGTGCAGTCATCGGGTGCGTAATTCTTCCAGCTACGCGATGGATCCAACATCCAGTCAGTGGGAGTCAACATTCATCGACAGCGGTAGATTGAGCGTCAAATGGCAAATCAGAAAAATGGCTAAGTATGGAATTTCTTACGAAATTACATATTGCCTTGAAAAAGGTGCCCTTCATTTTGAGGCACCAGATTCAGTTTTCTGAGGTCACAACTCCCAATAGACTTTTAGCAAAAAATCTCAACTTTTAGAGATGGATGCCTAGAAAGTCAAACTTTGACTTTTCATAATCAAGAAAATATTCTAAGGCGACCTAGAAGGAGAGATTTCAGTTAACTCAAATAAAATAATATTAAATTTCAGTTTTCGCATGTCAGTTGTGCAAAGGACGAATTTCTTCAATATTTTAATATTGGTGCCTATTTTGAGACTCAATTGAGTTTCGCATGCTGAGTTGAACTGAATATTATAATATTTTAATATTCTTGAGACTTCAAGTCAGTCTTTGTTGCACAAAGCGAGGTCCAATCAGATGGTTTCTTTTGAAATCTAGGTTTCTACTTGCAGTTGGTGCCTAAACCCACAAAATTCTTTATTATTATGCATTTAGGCGTCTATTTCTCTCACAGCAAGTTGAGTGCAAACAAGTTATCTCTTGTGCAAGCATTGTTTGAAGGCAACACAAGAATTATTTTTTAGAATTCCTTGCAAATACAAGTCCAGAATAATCAACAAACCTCAGATAAACATAGGCGAATTTCTAGAGAAGCAGAGAAAACAAATAAACAAAAACTTCTATCTTTTGTTCTAGTCTTAGGTATTCTCCGCATGTCAAAGAAAATGACCAAATTTTTAGAAACAGAGCATCTGGGTTCGTGTATTTCAGCATCAACGACAATACCCATGTCTCAGAATATTTCGTGAAAATTGCCTCGCTACTAGATTCTAGAGCACTGTGCTTTTTTCGGGAATTCTCTTTGCATGCGGGCCTAAAACACGTTTTTTCCAAAATCTATCCATCTGGGTTGTCGTAGAATTCAGTTCTGCACAAAACCCATGTTCCAGATTTTCTCGGAAAAATTTTCCCTCACAGCCCCTCAAATCTCAATCGAAAACCTTTTGCATGCGGGCCTAAATCACACTTTTTCACAATTAGAATTTGATTCTGTACAGAACCCATGTCTCAGAATTTTTCGTGAAAATTGCCCTCCGACAGGGTATTTTTAGCCTTATCTGGAGTGATTTTTGGCTTTCCAGAGAAAGTTGTCAGAACATAGCCGTGTTCACAGTCAACGAGCGAGTTTTTCAGAATGCAGTCCACGCAGACTGAATTCAAGACCAAGTCAGTCTTAATTCATGATTTCATCAGAAAAACTGACACCGATTTGTATCAAGCGCATCCGAAGGGTTGATAGGCGTAGTCACTCAAGTCCACATGGTTTCATGCCTCGTATAGCTGATTGTCTTCCAAAGCCGGTTTAGAGGGTTGACACCGTTGGAATTCTGCGTGTGCGGCAAGTTCATTTGCATTTCTCACAACTAGAGGGTTCACAGTCAAACTTCGCAGTTTCATCATGCAACACTCTTCCATAGAGAAAAGCCTGAAAAACGTGAGAAGCGTTAAGCTGCAGAAGAAACAGTGGCCATCACTTTAGTTACAGAGCCGCCAGAGTTACCAATCAGTGAAATGCCAATTTAAGTGTGCAGAGATTTCCAGGATTGCTTGAGTTGTTGACAAGCAGTGAATTGACAACTGAGACATGTGATGACCTTTAGATGGTGATGGTGTCAACAACCTCGTGGAGGCATTAGTTGCTTGAGATTAGGGCCAATGAACTTCAGTTCAAGACGTCCCACCTTTTCCAAGATAGACATTAGACACAGGAGTTAAACTTGATGCCTCTTTCCGAGTTAACTTGTTGTTACATATCGCAGGCCATGTCTTTCTTGGAAACATCTTTGTATAGTTGGAGTTATTAGTTAGTGTTCATTTCAATAAGGACGTGCATGTTGCACATGTCCATTTTGTTGAGTCATGTTTCAGTTAACTGATGGTATGTTTCCAGTTAACGATGTAGTTTATTTTCCTTAGATTAGGAATAAAGATCTTGCATGCTCGCAAGACTCTAGTTGACTCAAGGTGATTATAGGGTTCCCTACACCTTTGATGTCTTTAAATAAGAGCTCTTAGCTCATTTGTAATTAACTTTTGCATGTGATAGCAATATATGTTGTGCCCACCTTGCCTATAATATTGTTATTCTGTATCTATTCATGAGTGATTACTGTATTAATGAATAGTTGTGCCCACCTTGCCTTCATGTTATTACTATGGTGTTTATTCAAAGCTTAGTTAAATGGGGTTGCTAGTTCATTTATTGTATGCGTGTCTCGTCTATGCAATTTACTGTCCTAGTTGCTTACCTTATGTTGTTAATAATAAGCCTATTCAGATGAGTAAATTGTTGTGCCACCTTGCCTTCATGTTGCAAATCTGTACCTAAAGCTTATCGTTTGATGTGTGTGACAATAAACTTATTCAGCCAAGCAAATAGTTGTGCCACCTTGCCTTCACGTTGTGAATCTGTACCTGAAGTTTATCGTGTAATCACATTCCCGCTCCTTTTCCTCATGCTCTGTTTTCTTGAGGAGATTGGATAGTTTAAAGCTTTTAGTTTTTTAGTTGTAGTTAAAGACCCGCGAAACCAGAGAAAATCCTTAGCTGCAACGTCCTTGGTTTTTTTAACCTTGTGCCTCTTCCGGCTGAGTCAAAAAGATAGGATTTAGTTATTTTACTTTTAGAACGCATATCAGCAAAATAGGGAGCTTCCCCTCCTAATTTGAAGAGCAATGATCGCGTACTGTGCATAGCTGTCCGTACCAACTCGCACTCCAGAGGTGCTAATTGTTTCACCAACACTTAGCTTATAAAAAAGACTTGGAAGTTGAAGAAGTAGATTTGAGACAAAATTGAAAGAACTTTGTGGTTTTCTCATCGGTGATTTTTTATAGTTTTGACTATTTGTAAATAATGGGATGGCATCAAAGCTTACTAGGATATCACTATCTTGTACTCTTTTGTGTTACAAAATTTGCAAAATATGGAGTTCTTAACATATGTTGAAATTCTTATCAACAAGAGGCCTCAAATTTTCTTCCTATTAGGCTGCCAATTGATAGATTGAAGAATGTCGGCTGTCCAAAATTGGCCTTGGTGGTGCTCCTATATTTTTCTTTTTGGCTGCCATATATTTCTCTTTTTGGCTGCCATATATTTTGGGGATTATTTCCTTATCTAGAATCAAAATTTCCTTCAAATCATTGCTTGATGACAAACTATGATAGCTTGCTTAATCTCCCTGCAAATCTTGTGGATTGGATTTTTATTTAGTTTTTTGTAACTCCCACTATTTCTTAGATGATCCCCCATTGTTTCTAGAAAGTCACATTTGTTTATTATTATTTTAAGGGGAAAATGCTTTTGACCCGGAGCTATGAATCGGTGAGGTCAAAAACAGGGGGACCTCATCCCCAATTTAAACATTCAACAATTATACCCTAGTGGGGTTTGAACCTTGATGGCAAGAACAACACCACAACAACTTAACCATCATACCATGCCACTATTGGCATGTTACATTTGTTTATTACCATCATTGCATTACCTATATTTTTTTTATTAACAATGAATCCAAAGTTCCATGGAGTTTCTTGATAGGGGGACGTGGGGGTGGGTTTCGAGCAAAGTTGCATGGACATGGATACAGATTCAAATACAAATATGGTATCGAATACAAATGCGACCATTTTTTAAGACCCCTAATATGGATATGGCTGGATAGACATTCATAAAAACACACACGCATATATTTAACACAATTTTCTAAGTTATTAGAGGAGATTTTCATTACTTTAAAAACAAATAAGTAAATGCGAATTAAAATAATATTAAAATTAAAATATTAATAATTTAGTAAAGAATAAACAATTAAATATATATGAATAAATTTTAATTTCTTAAAAATATCTAACATTTAAACAACATAATATAAATATAAAATTATAAACAATTAACTTTCTTAATCTAAAAACTTTAAGACACCAAAAAAGATAGTAGAGTTGCATTGCAAGAAGACCCAAAAAATTGGTTCGCTGAAATAGAAAAAATGATTTATTTGTCTTCCTCATGTGTAGGTTTTGTTTATACAAAACAAAAAAAAATATTGCACAATTGAAGTTTTTTAAGATTAAGTTTAGGAGGATTCACATCATTTTTTTTGAGAATCAAATCACACAGTATCTAGCACGGCTGGAAAATTAAAGTTTTAGGGCACGTGTGGGTACGGTATCCAACGTGTATCCATGCCGTATCGTCTCCGTATCCAATATAGATATGGGGATGCGTGCGCCTAGGGAGGGGTGGGTGTGTATCCGGCTACTTCGGTTTCGAGGATGGGGGGACCAAGGGCCTAAGTTTGGGGACAATGGGGGATGACGACGGGGTGGTGGTTGGGCGACATCGCTAAAATACATATAGTAATCTAAAAAATAGTTATAAAAAGATGTATAAGCATAAGAATTACAAATGAAACTTTAACAAACAAGTAAAACTTAGAAACTACTAAACTTTGAAGTGAACATTAACAATTTAACATTGAACAATGAAAATGTTGAATTCAAAATTTATATTATATTCAAGATTTCATAATGATGATTACAATGAGTACAATGTTCAAAATAACAAAATGGAGTGAAGTGAGGCCTCTAATCATCCCAAAACTCCCCATCACTAGAACTGCTGGAGTCTACATGGTCAAGCTCCTCTATACTAATACCAACCATCCGTATCTGTGTAGCATCGTCATCAGTCTGTGCTAGCTCATTTGGTTCTACATCCCACCGCAATGCTGGATTCTCCTTGTACAAAATTGTGTAGTGGTCAATGAGACACAATGCACTATTTACAACCACAAGCTTCTCTGCTCTCTTAGTGGTAAGCCTGTTCCTGTTAAGGGAGTGGATGAAGCTACAAGTAGACCAGTTCCTCTCAACAACAAAAGAACTAGAAACTTGAGATAGAAAACGAATGGCTAGGGAGGTAGTCAAATAAGTTAGTCCATGCATAGCCCACTACAAAATTGGGTCCTCCTTTGCCATAGTTGCCCTATCCATCTTGGCCTCCTCAAATAACCCCTAAGAGTAGCAAATTTTGTCCACTCAATATGAATGATGTGGGCCTCTACAGGATCATGCATCTTTTGGATTGCCCTCATGAACCCTGCCTTCACCTCAACATCCTGTATGGGTGTAAATCTACTAGGCCATTACACATACCACTTGGGGTTTAATGCATAGGCAACCATGTGCAAGGGAGTGTGAGCTTCTCCCATCTGTAGTGAATGATTGGTTAAATGTGCTCATTGTAGAATGGTAATGTGGGGTCCTTTTCTCGCAAGACAACCTTCATTGGGTCTAGCATAGATTCAATGCACTCGTACACCTCTCCAAGTCTAGGTGCATTATCATACCCATATCTAAACACCTGGAAGATTGGAGTAATGATGCAAACAATATATTTTGCATCACCTGAAAAAGCATCTCTTCACTACATCCTTCACCCTCTTCAACTACCGTGTCTTGGACTCGGGCCAGTAGTTCCATTTTTCTGTCATAACCATTAGTTGCAATGCCTCTTGCAACTCAAGTATTCTCTCAAAGAGAATGAAATACAATGCATATCTAGTCTTGACAGGTTTCAAGAATTACTTCTTAGAGAAGGTCCTAAAGAGTGCATGTGAAGTGTGGTGGTTGTAGATAAACATTTGCACATCTCTAGCATCATTGACCATTGCTTTGATCCAATCAATCTTTCCCATGTCCTTGGGTGCATTATTCATGACATGCACACAACAAGGAGTCCACCAAATATGTCTATAAGCTGCCTCATTTAACTTTCTCACAGCTTTGCACACATGGGTCGCATCTGTCACTATTTGGACCACATTTTGTGGCCCAACCTTCTCTATAGCATCTTTGAGGATCTGAAACTGAAAATTGGCATCCTTGTGATGCCTTGAGCAATCGACTACCTTAATAAAATAAGGGCCGTCTGAACATGTAACTATGATATTGATGGGTGGATGATGCCTAATTTCCATCCACCCATCAATGACTATATTGCATCCACTTGTCACCCAACATTCCTTCATTTTCTCCATTAGCATATTTATCTTGGAATAGTTCTTATCCAAGATTGTGGTCTTCGGTTTTGTCTCCCCTAGTGGCACATTTGATGGTCTTTCCCTTGCCACCTTCGCCATCGCCTCCTTATAATAATGAGAGTGAGCCACATGGAATAGAATGCCATTGGCAAAGAAGAATTTGCTGATGGCATCATTTGCCTCATCTTGCACCTGCATAGTGAATAACTCAACTAATGGGTTAGGAGCATCACTTGTCAACTTGTGTTTCCCCCTAGCCTCTTCTGCCTATGCCCTTAAAGTAGAAGAAACTGGCATATGTGCAACTTGCCTTTGAGTCTGCAAACTAGAAGTAGAATCCTGTGGTTGGCTCTGATTTCCCTTGGACCTTAGAGACAAAGAAGCAGATGCATTGTCTTCACTACTTGGACCACCTCATAGCCTACATATCTTAGCCCTAAATTTCAGGTTTTTTTTTCCAGCTCTTCAGATACATCTGATATGAAGGAGGTGGGCATTAACTCTGGTAATGCTACTTGGAAATTCAAGGTTACATAAGCGGCACTTCCACAACTTAGTGCCCCCAGATGCTCCAGGCCTTCTTTGTATTTTTGTTGCAAATTGTTTCAAAGGAGACTTAGGATCAAAGGGACCTTTTGCAAAATCTGCCAATATTGTGGAGGAGCAATTTATATCTGCAGCTGCACTTGCAATGGAACTAGTGGTTTGGGTTTCATGATCACTCCTCTCTGCCTATACATTTTCATCAGCTTTAGGTGCATAATCAGATTCATTTTCACTTTAAACCTTAACCTCATCCTCACTCACGCCGTGAGAACTCATAGTGACATTGCAATAAAATAAATTAAACTTTATAAGTTTATAATTTTAAAATTAAAATTCAAAATATGCATAATGCAAGAGATTAAGACACAATGATTTTTTTTTCTTCCTTTAGGTCACACAAAGCGTAGAAGCAAAGGATACACAAATAAAAATATTTCTTCTTAATCTTTGTCAACAAGGATTTCACATTTGTTTTTCTTACTTCAAGTCGCACGAAGTGCATGCAGAAGATACACAAAAGTTATAATCCTAGTTTGACAAAATAAAAAATTTGAACATATAAACTAATAAAAGTAAATTGTAAAAACTAAAAAATAAAAAATATGACAGCTTGTTGTTGTGTCGGTATAATTAAAATTTGTTTTTAATTGCAAATATGATGTCTATGGATTGAAATTTGAGACTATTAACATAAATCATGAAAACTAATTAAAAAAATTTTAAAAATCAGTCATAGAATCCTACCTCTTGCTTGAAAAATGCTTGCAACTTGGCATCACTCCTCTTTTGCTCTTCTTCTTGCTCCTCCTCAACCCTCCTACACTTCACTTTCACATTCACACTATCAACTTCTTGTTGATTTGTTTTTGTGAGTTGAAAAGAGGATTTGAGGGTGTTTTATAGGGTTTGTGGGTTTAGGTGGTGCCCATAGGCCATTAGGGTTTGGCCTTGGGCTTAGGAATAATTTTTTTTTTTTTGAGATTTAAAAAAAAAATGTTCTTTTGCCTGCCCGGCGGTGGGAGATGCCTGGGCATCCCTGAGACAGTCAGAAGACTCCTGGGAGTCCCCCGAATGTCTCGGGGACGTCTCGGTAGTGTCTTCGAGGTGGCGGAGTTGGTGGTAGGGCAGCTGGAGGACATTTCCCCCAAGTCCCCTCGTCCTGGAGACATCCCTGTTTCGGAAACGAAAGGTTTTTTGGGGGGACGTTTGCCCGTGGAATATTGAATGAATCTGAACTTTGTTTCAGCTTCTTATGTGTTGGACCTCTTCTATTGAAAATTATCTTTTGAGGGATTTTGCTATTCTGAGAACATTTGCATAATCCTGTTTGATTAATTCTGCTGTTCAGATATGTAGATCTCTAACCACACCGTGGGTGCTCACTACCAAATATTAAGTAGGAATCTGCTTTGAAGCAGATGCATACCCAAAGCCTTTCTTTGGAGTGCTCATTGTTTCAATAACTGGCATAGCAAAGGGATAATTTCATGAAAAAATCATAATAAAAAAGCCCTTTTTATACTTGATCCAGAAACAAAGGATGTCCCGACAAAGATCATTTTCTTATAATCTAGATTTGAAATTTTTTTAAACTAATTTGAAGCTTGTTTAAACCAAGCCGTGATGAAAAGAAAAATTGAAAGATATAAAATGCTGTGATGAAATTCTGTTGATGAATGAGTCATGACACTATTGAGGGTGTAGCCATGGGATTGATAAATCACTTAACACAGCTAAGAAACTACTAGAGTGAAAGAATAAAGATCAGGCTAATTTGAATATGCTATTTAGATTTGAAGTACAAGGCAAATATACTGCTATAACAACAATATTTTGAAGCTAAAATGTCAATTGATACAATGAAGTTTAGTCATAAACAATTTGAGGTCCTAATTAAGCAGCTTAAATAAGTATGTCTTGTGGTTGATGAGAGTTGCGAAAGTTATGTTACTAACCAAATCAGAGTTGGTTTATCAAGGAAAGGTGTGCTTATAGCCCTAAGATCTAATAAATCACTGCAATATGTGGTCCAAGATACAAAACTACCAAAAGGGTACAAAAGGGGACCCTTTTCAAAAATGATATTAATACTTTAGTTTGAAGAATCAACAACCTTTGGATAGTCGCCAATTTAATGGTCGACAAGATATTGGCTTGGGCTGAGAAGGTTGGTGAAACTTGCTTGGTGGGTGCAGCTTATTCTGTGCTTTTCTAGCATCCAAGGAAAAAATTATTCCTCATGAGATCAGAAAACTGGTGGTGTCTCCTTCAAAAATGGCTGTCTCAGTCTTCCTCATGCTATACTAATTCCTACCTCCAGATCAATCAGAAGATCATTGCCTAAAACTCAGTTAGAATATCAGTAAAACTAAAAACCTGTTGCTAAATAATCAAATATCCTTGGATTTTGGATCTCAAGATCTATTTAAAATTGTTTTCTTCTTCAATATAAAAAGGACAGAAGGAATCACTCTAAATAGAGCAAGGTAAAGCAGCCGTTTGCTGGAAAATGTGGGAAAAGAGTGGTGGGAAAGAAGGGCTGACATCACAGAAGCCCTTTCTGTCGGAACTGAAACATTTTTTATGGTGTTTCTTTTGACCCAAGCCGTTTCCAAATTTGCATGCCATTATTATTGCTTCCAAGATATCTTGAAAGGTGTTTCCATTTCTGAGACATTTCAGACAGGGTGGAAATGCAGAACACCAGCTCCCCCCAGGCATTTATGGTAGCTTTAGGTTTTAATTCATGTGATCACAAGATAATATGTGATTCAGACCAATAATTTTTTTCTAAAATTATTGAATTTCTGATTTATTTATTTGTGCTTTGTGAATGTCAGCTTTTGGATAATTGCTGATTAATTTCTGATAACTTTATCAAAATTGGCTGTCCATATGCAGGTGCTATAGTTGATGTCTAAGTTACCGGTTTGGGTTTGGGTTTGGGTTACGGTTTCGGGCAAAAAATTTTTTTGGGTTGGGTTTGTTTTGGGTTCATTAATAATTTAATACAAAAAACATATAAAAATCAGAAATATATACATATTTGCAGCAGTAATTAAGTTGAAAATACACCACCATATTAATAGTCAGATAACATAGCAAAAATACACCACCACTTTCGTAATCAAATAATAAAATATTAGTAATACTTGAATGTCATGATATAAATTAAAGTTCAAACATAATAATGTCAAGTGTTTACAATCAGCCATCATTGATCATTGATCAAATATCATATGGGTCATCAAAAATATCATCATCAACATCCATATTAGATGGTGCATGTTGTGGTAAATTAGAAGAACCACAAATAGCGTTAGTGGCACTCGCACAAGCACTGACACTAGCACTCTCATGCTCACTAGCTGCCTCAGGCTCATAGTCATCATCAATATCAAGTGCAGCTAAGCGGCTTGTGGAAGCATCCAAGTCAAGATGCTCTAGCTCAATATCCCACTTCCTTGTGTCTCCTTTTTTGTAGGAACTTTGTTTGTGTGTAATGAGGCGCAAGTTTGAATGCACATACACCAAGTCCTCTGCCTTTTTTGAATTTAGCCTTTTGCGTTTTATTGAGTGGATGGAGTATGTGCTTCAATTCCTCTCAGAAGAAGATGAACTAGCAGCCTATTAAGACCAAATTAAATAGCTAAGAGTTACAAAATTTAACTAATTAAAATATAAATTAAAAAAAAACTAGAAAATATAAAACTTAAATTTAAAATATATAAGATTTTGACTATAAAACTTACTTGGGATAAAACTTTTATTGCAAGAGGTTGGAGGTGTGTGTATTCTTGGCCATGGAAGTATCACCAACTATGAGCATCCACCTTGTACTTGTCTCCAAGAGCATCAAAACCGCAATCACTGGAGCATGCAAAACCCATGAACTCAACCCTCACTAGATCACGTCGGTCACGATCAGTGAAGAGTCTACGAAGTGTTGGCTTGTACCCGTGAGCCACTTCAACATCTCTATATGGGGCAACTCTTGATGTCCCAGAAAGTAGCCCAACACTATAATATTTGGGACTCAATGCAAAAGCAAGAAGATGCAACGGAGTGGTCATTTTGTTCCATCTCTCTACAATGATTTGATGTAGCTCTTTGAAGAAATTTTCTTCAGGACCTTCCTCTTTTGCATTCATGATGGTTTTCATCTTCTTAATCATTGAGTCGATGCCATCATATACTTCGCCCAAACGAGGTCTATCCATGTCAGTATAACGGTTCATGCTCAATATGGGCTCAGTGAAACTGAGGAGATACTTAACACGATCCCACCAACTGTCATCTAGGATCATTTGCTTAACCTTGGTTGCCCTTTCAGTGGTAGATTGCCTCTATATGGACCAATTAGGGCTGATGACCATATTAGAGAGTGCTTCATGGACCTTCACAAGTCGTCTCAACACAATTGTGTTGGAGGCAAAACGGTTCTCAATAACTTGTTTGAAAATCAAAATAAAATAAAATTTTAGTTTACAAAAATTAAAATTTAAAATTTAAAATATTACTAAAGTGAAACATGTTTATTATTTAACTTACCTTCAACAGCTCCAATTTCGAGAAGGACCTAAATATGCCTTGTGACATGTGGTAGTTGGTGACGAACATTTGGATGTCTTCGACTTCAACATACACTTGTTTGATCCACTTAATTTTTTGGTTCCAATTTTTGTAGCATTAGGTTGAGGGAGTGGACAGCACAAGGTGTCCAAAAAATGTGTGAATACCTCTCCTCAACCAATAACCTAGCAGCCCTACAATTTTTTGCATTGTCAGTTACAACTTGCACAACATTTCGAGGGCCCACTTCATCAATAGCTTGACAAAGGATGTTAGCAATAAATGCACCATCCTTCACCTCTCCTTCACAATCCACTGCTCTCAAAAAAATTGCCCCTTTAGGGGATACTGCAATAACATGATCAATGGGCGTTTTTTTGCATCTCTCCATCCATCAGAAATGATGGTCACCCCTGTTTCGATCCACGAATCCCTTATGGGCTTCAAAGAGTCGTCATACATATTTCCCCTCTTTATCTAATAAGGTGCTACACACCTTCTCAAAACCTGGGCCCTTATACCCCTTTGGAGCCTCATTAATAGATCTCACCATTTTTTGCCAATATGGTGAGTGAACAACGTTGAATGCCAATCCATTGGCATAGACATCTCGCTATGTCTTGATCGGTAATCTCTCTAGCCTCATTCTGAAATGAAGTTTCCAACGGTCCCTTTGATCTTTTATTTGTAGAGGGCACGGTTTGCTCTTGAGGTATGGACATAAATGGATGGCTCTCTGTAGGTGGAAAATGAAAAGGTTGTGTAGTGGGCTGCATCCCTCGAGATCCTTTCTTTATCAAAGGATGACTTGATTTACGGCCTAATGCTTGGTCAGTTGGTCTGCTCTTTCTTGCTCATCAATATATGCCAATATTTGGGCTTCTGGAATGCCCTTTTTACTTGGACATGGACAAGCTTTGATGCCTAGCCTAGGGATCTTGCACAAGTGCCCTTTCACTCGATTGTATGAGCTCGAATATTTAACATTGCAATAACTACAAATACAAACATATCCTCCACCACCTAGAAGTTGCTAAACCATTTCAACATATTTCCGAAGGGGAGAGTTTGGGTCTGTTTTGAAACAAGATTGGTTTGAGGTGCTAGGACCGGTTGCCATTGTAATACCTAAGGCACAACACTTCCATTTATTCAAAATTTCAAAGTATTGAAACTAAATAACTTAATTCATTTCAAAAAATTGAACATGTGTTATAGACACCTAGAAGAATGAAAACAAAACAAAAGAGTTCATTTGTAAAAAAAAAAAATGTAGAAAAAATAAACCAAAAAACTTCAAAAAACCTACCTCTTTTGAAGAAATCTTCCTTTACGATCTTCTTGGCAACGAATGAACACTTGCAAGTGCTTAGGAATAGCACAACAACCAACTTTGAACGATCAACGATCAATCTTCAACTCTATTCATGCTTGTGCAAGCAAGAAAAAAAGTTCAGCAATGGAGGTAAAAAGTTTTGTTTTTCATTCACAAATTGATAAATGAGTATGTTTTTGCCTATTAGATGTTTTAGGAGGCATGAATGAGCGTTGGAGGAATATTTTAATGTTTAAAAGTCAGAAAGCAAGTCAAAAAAATATTAAAAAATTGCAAAAAAACAAAAGAAAACCATGGCAGGGCGTTTTTTTTCCCGGGTTTTAATTGGGTTCGTCACGGGTCCGGCAGGACTGGAACCACAGACTGTGTTCTGGACCCTATCCGAACCCATAGTCTGTGGTCCAAAGCCTGTCCGGACCCATGCCGGACTGGACCCGGGTCAAACCGAACCAGTATCTGCCTCCTGTGCTGAACGAACTGGTATCATAGGTTGATGTAAGTTGTCACCGAGTGTAAGTACAAGAAGAACAGTCTGTAACATCACTGCATTTCAAAGCTAGAACTATAAACATTTTTTCTTCACAATCTAGCTTGAAACAGAGGTATACTAACACTAACCATATCCATAATAGGTACAATCATCTCAACTACCAATCAAACGTATGTTTCCCTCTTTAAACAATATTTTAACATTCACACCATAACAAGTAGAATAATCTTATCCACCAATCAATCATATTTTGCCCCCTTTAAACAATTTTCAAACATAAATCCATTGTATGACTAATAGGCATACCATGACAGAACAATTACAAGTTTGACCAAATTAATGCCAACATCTTTCCATATGACAGTTTACTGCTGTTTTAGGATAGGGTGGCTTTCATTCATCCTCCCAAAGCTCTCGTTATCAACATTTTCATTTTGCAGGTTGTAGACACACAACAGGATTTAGAGACACCACTCTAGCAACTGATATTTCTTCATAGGATGCATTTTGCAGATGTTCAATAACATAACAATTTATGGGTACCTTAACTGGGATTTTAATTCAGTTAAGCAGCATTTCTGATAACAATTCAGCATTTGTGATAGCCAACCAATACTATATGCAGTCAACTTCAGTACATTAGTCAGATGTATCATTGTATAGCCAAACAATATCTATACTCTTGGTGAAATCTAGTATGAATTCATTATTGCATTAGTTGTCAGTGAAGCAAAAACAACAGTCAAACAAGTCTAAGGGTTGAGCTTAATTGGTTAAAGCATTTTGTTCTCATTGTAGAGATCCAAGTTCAAAGCCCAAAGGGACATCTAATATGTAATTCAATTTGTGACTCCTGGTCTTCCTTAGTCGACTTTTAGTGTGAAGGTGGTTTCTAAATAAGTGGATTTCTAAGTTGTGACTCTTGGTTTTCCATAGGTGGTTTCTAGTGTGGTTGCTCGAAAGGAGCTTGTATTAGTCTCATGGTTGTGCTCGCAAGAGCTTGTATTGGTGTCATGTTGATGCTCATATGAGCAGAATATTTGTAAATGATTAGCAATATAAAAATAGTCAAACAAGGTCAATGGTGGACTTACCTTGGAAAGTAGGCAAAATCTATACTTGACAATAGGTCAGTAATCTCAGCAAATGGCAGGTAGAATGGTGAAAAACATAGGTTTTTGGTCAAAATAACTGTTAAACTGGTCAAAGCAAAGTTACAGGTCAATTTATGTTGGTAAGTGTATGTCATCATGAGTTGCACTGACATCAAAAGTATTGACTTTGGTCAAAGCTCCATTCCTGCTCCTAAGTTGTCATTGTTCAATGGAGGAGTGAACTTCAATTCAGTGATGCAATAATGAGGCACATATGCTTATGTCTATATGTATTAAATGAGGATTTACAAGCTTGACATGGCACTAGTCGGCCTACCCAGCAGTACAATGCTCTTTAGCTCTTAGTATGCCATGTTACCAAGAGAGAAAATCAGCATGTTTATCATCAAAATTTAAAGTATATCAAAACTTCAAAAAATACTGTATTGATGAGCTCATAAATAGAAAGAGCTGATGTAATCCACTCCATATAATTGTTCCTCAGATTTTCATGTTGTATCTTTGCACCTAGGCTAGTATTTTGGTAGTTTAAATATGCAACTGATGGCCTCTCTTTGTAGTAAAACCTAATTTGGGGCTGTAACAAATAAGCATAGGTGTATCAAGAAAAGGTATAATCATTGACTGATAACTAAGAAATTAGAGCAATGGTATATTCGAATCTCTTTTTACTATCAAGATTGTGCTGACTCAGGAAAGAGCATTTGCAGCAATTTTTTCTTGCCCTGCATTATATACTATCATGGGTTTATATTTGCCAAATCTTCAAGAGCATCTATATTGTCTACTTGAAAGTACTATGGTAGCAAAGTGTAGGAGTTATTTGCAGTCCTACAGTATATTTCAATGTCACCTAACATAGTGCTTACAAGTTTTTGATGGTGTGAATGGCTGGTAATAATTCTTGGTAAGGAGATCTCAAATTTTCATGTTGCATCATTGGATCTACGCTGGCCTCTCTTTGTGGCGAGGGCTTAAAGGATGTAACAAATAAGAGTTGGTTTATCAATAAAAGAGATACTCATAGACTTAAGTAGTAAGAACAATTTTTTTTCATCCTAGCATGAGGATACAGAGCGAGAGAGAGACACTTTTCTTAAGTGTCTATGGTAGTCAGAGCCTGAAGAACGTCAACCACTGAATAGTTGCCAATTCAGTGTCTGCTCATGCTGCCAAGGTAGGAGCTTGGGCTGAGAGGGTTGGTGAAACTTCCACTAATGTGCAGCTTGCTCTGTCCTCTCCTACCATCCAAAGCCAAAAATATCCTCAAGGAGGCAAGAAAAGTGATAATACTAGCCAATCAATGTGATTTGCGTTGAATGTGAAAGATATACTTGTCCCTATGCATCTGTCATGGATTATGGTGCCCCAGGTTTGAGTATAAATTGTGTTGTCTGTCTTGTCTCCTGTTATCTTCATCATTATTTTTTGTACGCCATTCTAGCATTCTCTCTTCCTAACGATTATCTTCATTGCTTCATTGTTCTGATTAGAATAGAGTTTTATTCACCAGGCCAGATTCAGCTGAAAATTGTTTATTCTTGAAATGATGTGTACATATACTGGCAGTAATATGGCTTTAACACAGGTTAATAGTTCAAAACAAAATAAATAAAAGCATTAATCTTCCAGATATATGGTTACTTCCCTTTCTGACATGCTGTAGGAAAGATTGATTGGAGTTTGCTTATTCTTCTGTTCCTTTTCCATATTTGTGTTATATCCTGACTTTGTAGTTTTTGAGTTAATTGGACAGATTGGCCCTCCAGGAATCACTGCTGCTGTCTTGGTGGCAAATCTTTTAGCAGAACAAGAGAAGCTTATCGACGAAATTTTGTATGGTAAGTTTCTTCATTTTATTCATGACAAAAATGGATATTACATCCTCATTGCAGAAATTAATATATTTAAGTTACAATTTTAATAAAGTGATACGTGATTGGGGAATAACATGTACTTGTCTTTCTTCAATTCTGTTGTGAACTTAATTGTGAATTTATGCAGATCCAAATTTTTTACAGAATCTTTTGGAACTACTGCCTTCTGTTTCGGATGACCCTGGAGCTCGAAATGCATTATGGAGCATACTAGGAAGATTGTTTGATAGTCTTGCATTGTCTCAAGAAATGCAATCTATCAAAAAAGAATTAGTCTCAGTGTTGGTTAGCCAGTCAGATTTGATTGCGGAAGATTTGGATGACCATCGAGAAGAAGACACTGGTGAAGATGATAAAACACCTTTTTCTGAGCAAGCTGAAATTGCCACTTTCAACAAGGGATTCAAAGCTAAGATTGCCACCGTATCCTTAACCCTGCACTTAAAAAACTATATATGAACTCTAATACTGGCTTGCATGTAGTTTCTGGATATTAAATAATAAATACAGAATGTGCCAACTTGCATGCATTTAAGTAACTGTAGACAGTCTTTGAAGAGTGTAATATATCTATGCAAGCTTATGTTGATTCAGGAATGATTGTGCGTAGCCCTAGAGAATCTCATAGTTGAATACTCAGTGGAAGATTGTCTAGATTAAGAAAATTTCATAGTTCTCAGAATGGGGGATGAGGACACTATGGACCCAAATTTGGGGATGACAAAGGGATGGTGGTGCAAGTATAGTATAGTAATTGAAAAAAGTAAGAATAACATTTTATCCAAGTTTTAAGTTTTATGTAAAGTTAAAACTATAAATTACTAAACAAAATTCATTGAACATGTTGAATATCAATATATTTTTTATATTCAAAATTTCAATACGATGATTAAATTGAAGTATAGTGGGTCAATGTCTCAGTGATCTAATCATCCTCCCCAAATCCCATGGCAAACTCCCTATCACTAGAATTGTTGGATCTATGTAGTCGAAGCTCCTCCAAATGGAAACCACCCAAATTTTATTTTGCCTTATCCTCATCAATATGTGCTGGCTCCATTGGGTCTACATCCCATTGTGTTGTTGGGCTCTCCTTGTATGTAAGTGTTTTGTGGTCCATGAGACACAAGACACTATATACTACTACAAGCATTTTTGCTCTCCTAGAGGTAAGCTTGCTCTTCTTGTTAGAGCGGATGAAGTTGTATGTAGACTAGCTCCTTTCAACAACAAAATAACTAGAAACTTCAGGCAAGCAGCAAATGGCTAGTGTGGTTGTCAATGAATGAGGTCCAAGCATAGTCCATAGTCTTGGGCCATCTTGTGCTATAGCCTCACTATCTAACTTTGTCTCTTTTGGACATCCCCCAAGTGTGGCAAATCTGGTCAACTCGTGGTGGCCTTGTCAACATTGTACATCTACAAAATTACCTTCATGAAGCCTCGCAACATTTTCCACATGGACAACTTTGTTAGGCATTTGCATGTAGCACTTTGGGTTGAATGCATAGGCAACCATGCATTAAGAAGTGTTGAGTTTCTTCCACCTCCACTAAATGATAGGCTAGATTTGTTCATAATAAAATTGTAGGTAGGGTCACTCATTTGTACAATGGCCTTCATTTGGCTAAACATGCTATCAATGCACTCATACACCTCTCCAAGGTTTGGAGAATTTGAGTCCCTATATCTGATCATTGTGAGAACTAGAGATATGATGAAGATGTTGTATTTGGCATCTAACATAAAAATGTCGCTCTTCACCACTTCTTTCACCCTCTTTCCTACTTTGACTTGGACTCGACCCACTAATTTTTCTCGTGTCATGACCATTAGTTGCAATGGCTCTTGTAGCTCAATTATCTTCTCTAAGAGTATGAAGTATGAGGCATATCTAGTCTCTATAAGTTTAAGAATTTCCTTCTTGGAGAAAGTTTGGAATAGTGCATGCAATGTGTGATGATTGTAGATAAACATTTGCACATCTCTCGTATCAAGTACTACTTATTTGACCCACTCTATTTTTCTCATGTCCTACATTGTTCATTGCATGCACACAATAAAGAGTCCAATGTATGTTTGCAGGCCACTTCAACCAACTTCCCCATTGTTTTTCCCATGTAGTAATGCAGTCATAATTGGGGATACGGCTAGTTATGCAAGAAAACAATGACAATATTTTTTATCACAGAACAACAAGCACTTTGAAAGTTTATTAGTCAAATCAGCAATGCTTGAATATCATCGACTAGGTGAAATCTCATACACAACACTACAGGAGAATGTCACATTCAACGCATATGCCCTCATTCGTGTTTTCAACCTTCTCTTTATTTTCTTATTCAGTCTCTGCAATTTTCATACCCCCATACCACATTCCTTGTTCATTAACACTTGTGAATCTGTGATCTTCATTCATCATCGCTAGCTCTCGCACTCTACAACCTGTCCAAATCGCTATCACAACCAATTATCACCTTACTTCATATGCCAATCCAACTTCACATTCATCATGTTCATTCTTCATCGTTTGAAGAGCCTCCCCTCGCCACAACCAAATTCCCTAGTTTTTATTTCATTTTTGAGGAAGTTGAACAAACTAGACTACCGGTCCAATCACTTAGTTACACATGGCAGTATCTGAGTTGTAAGAGAAGTGTTCCATGAGTTTGGAACTCATGAACATTTTGGTAAGTTTGGAAATGGAATCCCATACTTAGCCAATTTCGTAACTTTCAACCATGATGCTTCATATGTAGGCTTCTCCTTTCAACAGACCAAATAGTCCATGTACTCTTTTCCCCTTGTCTTCTTTGCTATGCGGGAACCAATTACTCTGTCAATGTCCTCAGGTTTCTTTTTAGGCAATTGATCTATCCATTCTAATGTATCCTACAAATTTGTATGTATGCTCCCTCGTTCGCATGTCTCTCACTCATGGTACCTATCGGAAGGTCTATCTCGTAGGCATTGGCTGAAAAATTTCTCAAAATGTTGCAAGGACCTATCTTCTTCTAGTTTAATTTGTTATAGGTTCCCTGTCGAAACCTCTCCTTTCTCAAGTGTGCCAAAACCAAATCTCCAACTCGAAACTCCTACTCCCTTCTATGTACATCAACATAATTCTTGTATTTGATGGCACTTTTCTCCAAACTATCCCTCACTTGTGTAAATCTTGAATGTACTCATCAAAGTCTTCTACTACAACACTTTTCTCACCAAGTTTGTGTAGGTGTTTCTTAGATCAGATTATTTAATCAATTGAACAAAAGAAATGCAACACATCAGACAATGAACACAACAAGATACCCTGGGAAAACCCTCCTCTTGAGGGAGAAAAACCCAGCAAATATATCTCTTATATATTGAAGGAATAAGAGCAGAAATCTGCTTGAACTCAGGCCCAACACAATGCCGAATTTGATACAATGAATAATAGCATCTCTCCTAGATGCAAAGATACAAATGAATATGTTTCTCCTTGAAATCGGTCTGCTGCTACAAAATGATGATCTGCTGTTCAAGTATGAACTTCTTCTAGGAATGCGAATCCAAGTATGAGCTTCTTCTATGACTGCGAATTCTGCTCTGCCAAAATAGCGAACTTCTTTGTGTATTCGAATGTGTTTGAACATCAAAAAGTAACCTTGTATATATACCTTCTTGGCGCCTCTTCATATAGGTCGGCCTTTGAGCAAGTAATGATAAATGAATAAATGTGACTTAGGTCGGCCAGTCAACAAGGGAAGGATATAACACAAGATAAGGTCGGCTCTAGGTAATATCTTTCTTGGAAAGTGCAGACCGACGCTGTACTTAACATCAACACTCCCTCTCAGCTAGGGATGAACTTTCATCTGCACAAGACACATTAGGTTAGAATGAAAACAAAATAGAATATCACCTCAACGTGATATCAACCATTATGGCTACTCCCATAGATGGTATAAACTCATCACGGATTCTCTCACGTGATGTTTGTCATGGAGTCGCACACATGACATCCACCATAGCTTCTCCCAGAGGGTGGAAACAAGGGCTTTCACCTCAACTCTCTCTTATCAGAGAATTGCATTATCAAGGACTTACACCTCAACTCTCTCTCAGCAGAGAATTGTATTAACAAGGGCTTGCACCTCAACTCTCTCTCAGCAGAGAGTTGCATTCTCAACAAGGATCACTGATTACTGAGACTCTTTCTCAGTCAAGGCTGCATTCTCCACCATACCAAGTTTCTCTCGGAAGTATACAAACTTCATCCTGGCGAGAGGCTTGGTGAGAATGTCTGCCGTTTGCTCTTCAGTGCTGATATACCTCAACTGTATAGCTTTCCTTTGCACCATATCTCTAATATAGTGGTACTTGATCTCAACATGTTTTGTTCTGTCATGAAACACAGGATTGACAGAAAGCTTCACACAGCTTTGATTATCACAGTGTATGATAGTAGGCTCCATTGATTGACCAAACAATCCTGCAAGGAGCTTACGAAGCCACACTGCCTCACGAGCTGCCACACAAGCTGCAATATACTCTGCTTCAGTTGTACTCAAGGCCACTGAAGACTGTTTCCTGCTACACCAGGAGATCATAGCAGTCCCCAAACTGAAGCAACAACCAGAAGTACTCTTCCGATCTGAGACACATCCTGCCCAATCAGAATCAGTAAAACCATGTAGCTCCAAATCCACATTTGAAGAATATCTCAACCCATATCCAATTGTGCCACATAAATATCTCAGGATATGTTTAGCTGCTACAAGATGTATTTGCTTTGGTTCACACATAAACTGGCTAAGTGCACTCACTGCATAGCAGATATCAGGTCTAGTGTTAACTAGATACATCAATGAACCAATCAACTGTCTATACATCGTAGAATCCACTGGTTCTGAACTAGCTGCAGCTTCTTTCAACTTATCTAAATTAGACTCCATGGGTGTAGACATAGGTTTGCAGTCAAGCATACCAAACCTTTTGAGAATGTCAACAGTATACTTGCCTTGACTTAGAATCATCTCATTTGGCTTTTGCCAAACTTCTAAGCCAAGAAAGTAATGCATAAGACCTAGATTCTTCATCTCAAACTCTGAAGCTAATTCCTTCTTGCATTTTAGTATTAGATGTTCTTCACCAGTAATGATCAAGTCATCAACATATAAAACTAAAATCAATGCTTCACCATTTACTACCTTGAAGTAGAGGTTAGAATCTGCATCATTCTTTGAGAAACCCAAACTTGAAAGGTACTGATCAATTCTTTCATACCAAGCACGAGGAGCTTGTTTAAGACCATACAAGGCCTTCTTCAGCTTGCAGACATGAGATTCTTTCTCATGTACCTCAAATCCTTCTGGTTGCTCAATGTAAACCTCTTCTTCTATTATGCCATTCAGAAAAGTTGTCTTTACATCCATTTGGTGAATCTTCCATCCTCTAGATGCGGCAATAGCAATGATGGTTCTAACAGACGTGTAACGAGCCACAGGAGCAAAAGTTTCTTCATAGTCAACTCCCTCTTTTTGTGAGAACCCTCTAGCCACAAATCTAGCCTTGTGTTTCTCAATGCTCCCATCAGCTGCATGCTTGATCTTGAAGAGCCACTTAGAAGACACCACAGATTTGTCTTTGGGTCTAGGGACTATATCCCAAACATCGTTCTTAAGTATAGACTGATACTCCTCAATCATGGCATCTTTCCATACTTGTTGACTAGAAGCTTCTTCAACATTTGAAGGCTCTGACTCAATAATCTGACTCATCAAGGCAACATAGCTAGAGAACTTGTGAGGTCTCTTGCTTTCTCTGAAGGCTCCTCTTGGAGCTACAAACCTTTCTGCTTCCTGCATTGTCCTGCGAGCCCAAAGAGGTCTTTTCTTTCCAATCACAATGTCTAGAGGCCCATCAGTAGGATCCAAAGGCTCAGCTGGATCAATATCTTCTTTAGGTTCTGTATCCTCCTTCAGATTCTCTGGGATATGGTCAACTTCCATATCTTGAGGAGGTTCTTCTTCATCGACCTCCATAGGAGTGCCTTTGGACTTTCTATAAGCAACATCTTCCTCAAATGTGACGTCTCTACTAATCTCAATAGACTTCTGTCCTGGAATGTAGATCCTGTAAGCTTTTGATGTCTCACTGTAGCCTACAAGAATTCCTTTCTTCCCAGAAGGTTCTAGCTTTGTTCTCTTTTCCTTTGGAATATGAACATAGACTGGACAGCCAAAGATCCTCAAATGACTAACTTCAGGCTTCACGCCTGAGAATGCTTCTTCAGGAGTTTTATTCTCTAAGATCCTGTGGGGACTCCTGTTTTGAACATAGACGGCTGTTCTTGATGCTTCAGCCCAAAAGAGATTTGTAAGTCTTGATCATGGATCATAGCTTTCACTGCTTCCACAATAGACCTATTCTTCCTTTCAGCAATACCATTTTGTTGTGGATTATAGGGAACACTGAACTCCCTCTTAATCCCTGCTTCAATACAAAAGTCTCGAAAAGTGCCAGAAGTGTATTCTCCACCATTATCAGATCTTAATACTTTGATCTTCTTCCCAGACAGATTTTCAATCTGCGCTTTGAATTCTCTGAATCTTACTAATACTTCTTCTGATTCTTTTGATCTCAAGAAATAAATCCAAGTCTTTCTAGAGTAATCATCAATGAAAATAATATAATACAAGAAACCACTAGATGATGCAATAGACATTGGACCACACAAATCAGAATGAATGAGATCAAGAATGCATTTAGATCTACTTTCACTGGAATGAAACATACCTTTTGTGTTCTTGCCTAGGGCACATCCCTTGCATGTACCTTCATGTTCTTGATCGAATTTCGGAAGACCGGTGACCATCTTCTCCATGATAGGTAGAGCACGAAAGTGAATGTGAGCCAATCTTCGATGCCAAAGTTCACACATGCTGGTACTGTTATGCACAAGTGCTTGAAGAGGACGAGTGCACAGCATGTAGAGACATTCATGTCTAACTCCAATCACTTGAGCAGATTTGAAGTTGGAGTTCTTTGCCCATATAAGAACTTTCCCTTTAGAGAAGGCAACTTGATAACCTTTGTCTTCTAATGCTGAAATTGAAACAAGGTTCCTCTTTATCCCTGGTACGAACAGTACATCATTCAATTCCAAAGAAATTCCAGAATCCAAGTGAAGAGTGGAATTTCCAAACCCTTTTACAGAATATCTAGCATCATCTCCAATAACAACTTGATCACTAGAGTTGCTTTCCATTAAGTTTGAAAGGTGACTTCTGAATCCGGTGATGTGTCTAGAAGCACCACTGTCAATCAACCAAGTGTAAGAGTCCGTAGAAACATTGCTAGACAAGGCTGAATAAAATAGATAATTACTGGAGTCCTTTTGTGGAGTGACTTCTTCAACATCTGCAGTGGCAACTTGAAGCTTAGGTCGTTGAGGGCACACCCTCGCAAAGTGACCATACTTATCACAACGAAAACATTGAATCTTGGACATGTCTCGTTTTCTTTTGAAGGTAGGAGCATCATCATTTCCATCTTCTCGATTCCTTTTGAAGAATCCTTTCTTAAGGCCTTTTCCTTTGTTTGATGAATGAGAGGTAAGAACTTGTAATTCTTCATTCTTTGAGCTTTGACCAATCCCCCTTGCTGTTAGTCTTGACTCTTCTTGAATGCAATCAATCCTCAATCGATCAAACTTAGGAAGTTCGGATCTTGCACTGATTCCTTGGATGAATGCCTCCCATGAAAGCGGAAGACCATTGAGAGCAAGCATAGTCAGTTCTTTATCATCAATCATGTGTCCAATAGTGGAGAGCTGATCTTTTATCTCTGAAATCCTCATGAAGTATGTAATAACAGATTCTCCTTTCTCCATTTTCACATGATGAAGTTGTTGCTTCAGAGCAAGGGCACGACTGGTGTTGTTGATTTCGTACATCTCTTCCAAGGTTGTAAACATCTCTCTTGCTGTATCCAACTTGAAGATAATTGGTACAATATGATCTTTGACGGAATCAACCAATGCTTTCTTTGCCCTAGTGTCTTTCTTCCTCCATTGCAGCTTCTCTTCTTCCCCCTCAGGTTCGGGAACTTTTGTTTTCACAAACTCAGCCAAATCATTCTCTTCCAAGGTTAGCATGAACCTGAATCTCCATGATATGTAGTTCGAGATCCCTTTGAGTCTATCCTCGATTTTCAGACCGTTCACCATCTTGAGAAATTTGGAAGATAGACTGAAAAAGAATAAGTGTTGCGAACTAAATCTGATCACGATCTTTTTCACACCCGCTCTGATACCATGTTAGTGTTTCTTAGATCAGATTATTTAATCAATTGAACAAAAGAAATGCAACACATAAGACAATGAACACAACAAGATACCCTGGGAAAACCCTCCTCTTGAGGGAGAAAAACCCAGCAAATATATCTCTTATATATTGAAGGAATAAGAGCAGAAATCTGCTTGAACTCAGGCCCAACACAATGCCGAATTTGATACAATGAATAATAGCATCTCTCCTAGATGCAAAGATACAAATGAATATGTTTCTCCTTGAAATCGGTCTGCTGCTACAAAATGATGATCTGCTGTTCAAGTATGAACTTCTTCTAGGAATGCGAATCCAAGTATGAGCTTCTTCTATGACTGCGAATTCTGCTCTGCCAAAATAGCGAACTTCTTTGTGTATTCGAATGTGTTTGAACATCAAAAAGTAACCTTGTATATATACCTTCTTGGCGCCTCTTCATATAGGTCGGCCTTTGAGCAAGTAATGATAAATGAATAAATTTGACTTAGGTCGGCCAGTCAACAAGGGAAGGATATAACACAAGATAAGGTCGGCTCTAGGTAATATCTTTCTTGGAAAGTGCAGACCGACGCTGTACTTAACATCAACAGTTTGTACTATCCCTTAGTTCTTCTACACCCTTGGGGTTGTACCCATACACAATGCAAAAGTGCTTTTTCCCACACTCCTATTTATTGAATTGTTATAGGAAAATTCTTCTTGGGTTAATGTCAAATTCCACTGGGTAGGCTTGTTACCTATTAGGCATCTCAACAAATTACCCAAACTCTGATTCACAACCTCCGTTTGACCATCGATCTGAGGATAGTAGGCTGAGCTAAAACCCAACTGTGTTCTCAATTTCTTCCATATGGTATGCCAAAAATGCCCTACAAACTTTGTCTCTATCTGAAACTATGCTCTTAGGTAGGCCATGCAACCTAACTATCTCCTTGAAAAATAATGCGGGTACGTGGGATAGTCATTGCTTTGTTGACATGGAATGAAATGTGCCACTTTTGAAAACCTATCCGCAACAACAAAAACAGTCATTACCCCTTTGTGTTCGAGGCATCCCCAAGACAAAATCCATGCTAATGTGTTCCTACGGCCTCTTTAGTATTGGTAAAGGCTGGTATAGTCTTGTGTTCTACTTATTCCCTCAGGCATGTTGGCAAATTCTGCACCTTTGCACCATCATCTTCACATCATTATTTGGTCTCGGCCAATAGTATCCTTCATTCAACAATGTTGTCTTGTCCACACCAAAATGTCCGCTCAAACCTCCATTATGCTTCTCCCTATTCAAATTTTCCCTGATTGAACCTTGAGGTATACAGCACTTCTTTCCTTCGAACAACAATCCTTCTTGGATAAAGGAGTCCTATCTTTCTTTGTTGGACTCTTACAAGCTCTCCAAGCCTCCTTGAAGTCAACATCTCTTTCATACAACTCCCTCATACACTCAAAACCCACAACATTCACACGTAGTTCGTTTAACAATAAACATCTCCTACTTAATGCATCAACTACTCGGTTAGATTGTTCACTGCTATGCTTCAACACAAATGTATAACTTTGCAAGAATTCAACACACTTCATGTGTTTTTGATTAAATTTCCCTTGGCTGTTAATAAATTGCAGCGCATGATGATCCATGTATAGCATGAACTCCTTGGGAAGCAAATAATGTCTCCACCCCTTCAACACTTGTACAATGGCATAGAACTCTTGATCATAGACCGAGTACTTCTTGTCTTTGTTTGATTTCTCACTGAAGTATGCTATGGGTCTGCCCTCTTGATTTAACACACCTCCAATGGCTGTCCCGCTTGGATCACAATCAACTTGGAAGACTTTTCCAAAGTCTGGAAGTGCTAATATTGATTGTGTAGTCACTTTCTTTTTCAACAACTGGAAACTCCTCTTTGCTGCAGCTGTCCAAACAAATTCCCTCCTACTCTCTTTCATTGTCTTGATGATTGGAGCACAAATACCACTGAAATTTCGTATGAGCTTCCTGTAGAAGCTCACTAAGCCATGAAAACTTGTGGCTTCAAACATGCTTTCTGGTGAAGGCCAATCTGCAATAGCCTTAACGTTTTCAAGGTCCATTTTTAACCCTTCTTATGAAACTACAAAACCCAAATATACTAACTCTTTCTTCATGATGCTACACTTTTTCAGATTTACCATTAATTTCTCTTCTCTTAGTCTTTGCAAAACTGCTCTTATGTGCAACAAATGTTCTTTCGTCTTACTGGAAATTAAAATATCATCAAGATACACTATCACAAGCTTACCAAGAAAAGGTTTTAGTACCTCGTTAATCAACCACATGAAGGTACTTGGGGCATTTGTCAACCCGAACGACATTACTAGCCACTCATACAAGCCATCTTTGTCTTAAACATTGTCTTCCATTCTTCTCCTTCCCAAATTTGTATTTGGTGGTAACCACTCTTGAAATCTATCTTCATGATGTATCTTGCTCCACTCAAAGAGCCCATCATGTCATCAATTCGGGGTAGCAGGAATCTATACTTGATGGTGATCTTATTTATGGCTTTGGAGTCCATACACATATGCCATTCTCCGTACTTCTTAGGTGTGAGCACTGTTGGTACAACACATAGACTCAAGCTTTCTCTGATCAGACCTTTGTCAACCAACTCTTGCACTTGTCTATTTATCTCCTCATTCTCTATTGGTTTCATCCTATAGGGAGCCTTATTTGGCAAACTAGCCCTTGGTATTAAATCAATACAGTGACTGATACTTCTCATTGGTGGTAGATCATCTGGTATCTCCATCAAAAATTCCGCAACTCTTCTAAAATCTGTTGTACCTCCTTTGGAATCTCCTCCTTTGCTATCCCAACCTTTGCAGCCTTAGGAATGACAACATAGCAGGATTTCTCCTCTATATCTTTCAAAAATTGTTTTCCGTCACCAAGCAAACCCAAGGATTCTTCTCTACCTCTTCTTCTCTATCCTTCATAGTATCTAAATTATCTTCCTTCCCACCTTTCTTGATGGTGTAATAGTTTGTCTTGCCATCATGAATGGCTTGTTTATCATATTGCCAAGGTCTGCCCAACAAGATGTGTGGCAAGCATCCATTGGCATCACATCACATATTACTTCATCCTTATAGCTACCTATATTGTTCATTCGTTAGTAATTGATGTCCCCTTTGCAACTATGACACTTTATAGGGGCTGGGATGCTTCATTCTCTTCAATTGTAGCTTTTCTACCATCTCTTTTGACACTAAATTATCTATACTACTACTATCTATTATAACCTTGCAGCACTTACCTCTAGATTTGCATTTGGTACGGAATAAGTTTCTCCATTGTGTTGGTTCCTCCTCCTTTTCTGGTTTTAATAAAACCCTTCTTATCATCAAGGATTCTCCATCTTTTGGATCTGCTCCACACTTCGATGAAGCAACACTCTCCTCTTCCTCTTGGGCCACATGAATCCTGGCCTCTTTCCCTTTACAATTGTTTTGCTGTATTTGTGGACACTCAAATGCTTGGTGCCCTACCTCTTTGCACTGGTAACACGTACCCATAAAACCTTTGCCTCTTCCTCTGCCAAAGTTTCCTCTCCCTCTGGAAGAATCACCTCTTCCTCTGATATAACCCTTTTTACCTCCAGTTTCTTGAATGTAAGAACTCATTTGGGAATTGTCGAGCTCTTCTTGCTGCATAGGATAATTCTCCCAGTACTTGACTATCCTCTTCCATGGGAATTTCTTCCTCGTCCTCTACTTTTGCTTTGCTATTTCCTATTCAACTTTTCCTCTTCCCTGAAGCATATTGATAAGCCTTTTCTACATTGTGCAACCTTACCAAACTTATCTCATCTTGTATTTGTTGATGTTATAGCAGCTATAGGCTGTACTTCCTTTGCACGTATTCCAAGAAGATAGCATAAATTAAATGAGTAGCCATTCGGCTATTTAATTTATGACAAACAATAATTAATAAATGAAGAGGGCCGACCCTACATGGTTCGCATGCTTTGGTTATTACTTGGGCCGACCTTATTGTGTTTATCATTTATTATGTTTCTTTTATGTGGGGCGACCTATCTTGAAGAGGCGCCTCACTTGTATAAATACAAGGTCTTATTTGTCATTATATTATCCATTCCATACAAACAAGTTCGCAATTAAAGAGTAGAGCAGAATTCGCATCTTCATAGCAGCAGATCCGATTTCAAGGAAGAACATATTCATTTGTATTTTGTGCATCTAGGAGAAGTGCGACTTCATTGTATTCATTATTGGCCATTGTTGGGCCTGAGTTGTAAGCAGATTTCTGCTCTTGTGCTACAATATATAAGAGATTCATTTGCTGGGTTTTTCTCCCTCAAAAGGAGGGTTTTCCCAGGGTATTTTGTTGTGTTCATTGTCTTATGTGTTGCAATATTTCTAAGTGCTTTCATTGTTTAATCTGATCTAAGAAACACTAACATGGTATAAGAGCGAGTGTGAAAAAGATCGTGATCAGATTTAGTTTGCAACACTCACTTTATTCTTTTTCAGTCTATCTTCTAAATTTCTCAAGATGGTGAACGGTTTGAAAATCGAGGATAGACTCGAAGGAATTTCGAACTACACATCATGGAGGTTCAGGATCATGCTCACATTGGAAGAAAATGATTTGGCTGAGTTTGTGAAAACAAAAGTTCCCGAACCTGAGGAGGAAGAAGAAAAGTTGCAATGGAGGAAGAAAGATACTAGGGCAAAGAAAGTGTTGGTTGATTCCATCAAGGATCATGTTGTACCGATTGTCTTCAAATTGGATACGACAAGAGAGATGTTTACAACCTTGGAAGAGATGTATGAAATCAACAACACTAGTCAAGCTCTTGCACTGAAGCAACAACTTCATCATGTGAAAATGGCGAAAGGAGAATCTGTTATTACATACTTCATGAGGATTTCAGAGATAAAAGATCAGCTCTCCACAATTGGTCACATGATTGACGACAAAGACCTAACTATGCTTGCTCTCAATGGTCTTCCGCTTTCATGGGAGGCGTTCATTCAAGGAATCAGTGCAAGATCTAAACTTCCCAAGTTTGATCGATTAAGAATTGACTGTATCCAAGAGGAGTCAAGATTAACGGCTAGGGGCATTGGTCAAAGTTCAAAGAATGAAGAATTACAAGTTCTTGCCTCTCATTCGGCAAAGAACGGAAAAGGCTTTAAGAAAGGGTTCTTCAAGAGGAATCGAGAAAACATAAATGATGGTGCTCCGGCCTTCAAAAGAAAATGAGACATGTCCAAGATTCAATGTTTCCGTTGTGATAAGTATGGTCACTTTGCGAAGGATTGTCCTCAAAGACCTAAGCAACAAGTTGCCACTGCAAATGTTGAAGAAATTGCTCCACAAAAGGACTCCAGTGATTATCTGTTCTATTCAGCCTTGTCAAGCAATGTATCTACCGACGCCAACACTTGGCTGATTGATAGTGGTGCTTCTAGGCACATCACTAGTTTCAGGGGTCACCTTTCAAACTTAGTGGAGAGCAACTCTAGTGATCAAGTCGTTATTGGAGACGATGCTAGATATTCTGTGAAAGGAATTGGAAACTCCACTCTTCACTTGGATTCCGAGATTTCATTGGAGTTGAATGATGTTCTGTTCGTTCCAAGGATAAAGAGGAACCTTGTCTCAATTTCGGCATTAGAAGACAAGGGTTATCAAGTTGCCTTTTCTAAAGGCAAAGTTCTTATATGGGCAAAGAACTCCAGTTTCAAAACTGCTCAAGTGATTGGAGTTAGACATGAATGTCTCTACAGGCTATGCACTCGTCCCCTTCAAGCACTTGTGCATAACAGTTCCAGCATGTGCGATCTTTGGCATCGAAGATTGGCTCACATTCACTTTCGGGCATTACCTATCATGGAGAAGATGGTCACCGGTCTTCCAAAATTCAATCAAGAACATGAAGGAACATGCAAGGGATGCACCCTAGGCAAGAACACAAAAGGTACGTTTCATTCTAGTGAAGTAGATCTAAATGTATTCTTGATCTCATTCATTCTCATTTGTGTGGTCCAATGTCTATTGCATCTTCTAGTGGTTTCTTGTATTATATTATTTTTATTGATGATTACTCTAGAAAGACTTGGACTTATTTCTTGAGATCTAAAGAATCTGAAGAAGTATTAGAAAGATTCAGAGAATTCAAGGCGCAGGTTGAAAACCTGTCTGGGAAAAGGATCAAAGTTTTGAGATCCGATAATGGTGGAGAATACACCTCTGGCACATTTCGAGATTTTTGTATTGAAGCAAGGATTAAGAGGGAGTTCAGTGTTCCCTATAATCCACAACAAAATGGTATTGCTGAAAGGAAGAATAGGTCTATTGTGGAAGCTGTAAAAGCTATGATCCATGATCAAGATCTGCAAATCTCTCTTTGGGCTGAGGCATCGAGGACAGCCGTCTATGTTCAGAACAAGAGTACCCACAGGATCTTGGAGAATAAAACTCCTGAGGAAGCATTCTCAGGGGTGAAACCTGAAGTTAGTCATTTGAGGATCTTTGGTTGTCCAGTCTATATTCATATTCCAAAGGAAAAGAGAACAAAGCTAGAACCTTCTGGGAAGAAAGGAATTCTTGTAGGTTACAGTGAGACATCAAAAGCTTACAGGATATACATACCAGGACAAAAGTCTATTGAGATTAGTAGAGATGTCACATTTGAGGAAGATGTTGCCTTCAGAAGGTCCAAGGGCACTCCTATGGAGATTGATGAAGAAGAACCTCCTCAAGATATGGAAGTTGACCATATTCCAGAGAACCTAAAGGAGGCTCCAGAACCTAAAGAAGATGTTGATCCAGTTGAACCCTTGGATCCTACTGATGGGCCTCTAGATATTGTGATTGGAAAGAAAAGACCTCTTTGGGCGCGTAGGACAATGCAGGAGGTAGAAAGTTTTGCAGCTCCAAGAGGAGCTTTCAGAGAAAGCAAGAGACCTCACAAGTTCTCTAGTTATGTTGTCTTGATGAGTCAGATTATTGAGTCGGAGCCTTCAAGTGTCGAAGAAGCTTCAAGTCAACAAATATGGAAAGATGCCATGTCTGAGGAATACCAGTCCATACTTAAGAACGATGTTTTGGATATAGTTCCTAGACCCAAAGGCAAATCTGTGGTGTCTTCTAAGTGGCTCTTCAAGATTAAGCATGCAGCTGATTGGAGCATCGAGAAGCATAAGGCAAGATTTGTGGCTAGAGGGTTCTCACAGAAAGAGGGAGTTGACTATGAAGAAACCTTTGCTCCTGTGGCTCGATATACGTTTGTAAGAACCATCATTGCTATTGCCGCATCTAGAGGATGGAAGATTCACCAAATGGATGTAAAGACAGCTTTTCTAAATGGTGTAATAGAAGAAGAGGTTTACATTGAGCAACCTGAAGGGTTTGAGGTACATGGGAAGGAATCTCATGTTTGTAAGCTGAAGAAGGCCTTGTATGGTCTTAAGCAAGCTCCTCGTGCTTGGTACAAAAGGATTGATCAGTATCTATCAAGCCTGGGCTTCTCAAAAAATGATGCAGATTCTAACCTCTACTTCAAGGTAGTAAAGGATGAAGCTTTGATTCTGGTTTTATATGTTGATGATCTGATTATCACTGGTGAAGAACATCTAATTCTAAAATGCAAGAAGGAATTAGCCTCAGAGTTTGAGATGAAGAATCTATGTCTCATGCATTACTTTCTTGGCTTAGAAGTTTGGCAAAATCCAGATGAGATGATTCTAAGTCAAGGCAAGTATATCATTGACATTCTCAAAAGGTTTGGTATGATTGACTGCAAACCTATGTCTACACCCATGGAGACTAATCTAGATAAGTTGAAAGAGGCTACAGCTAGTTCAGAACCAGTGGACTCTACGATGTATAGACAGTTGATTGGTTCATTGATGTATCTAGTTAACACTAGACTTGACATCTGCTATGTAGTGAGTGCACTTAGCCAGTTTATGTGTGAACCAAGGCAAATACATCTTGTAGCAGCTAAACATATCCTGAGATATTTATGTGGCACAATTGGATATGGGTTGAGATATTCTGCAGGTGTGGATTTAGAGCTGCATGGTTTTATTGATTCTGATTGGGCAGGATGTGTCTCAGATCGGAAGAGTACCTCTGGTTGTTGCTTCAGTTTGGGGACTGCTATGATTTCTTGGTGTAGCAGGAAACAATCTTCAGTGGCCTTGAGTACAACCGAGGCAGAGTACATAGCAGCTTGTGTGGTAGCTCGTGAGGCAGTGTGGCTTCGTAAACTCCTTGCAGGATTGTTTGGACAATCAATGGAGCCTACCATTATACACTGTGATAATCAAAGCTGTGTAAAGCTTTCTGTCAATCCCGTGTTTCATGACAGAACAAAGCATGTTGAGATCAAGTACCACTATATTAGAGATATGGTACAAAGGAAAGCTATACAGTTGAGGTATATCAGCACTGAAGAGCAAACGGCAGACATTCTCACCAAGCCTCTCTCCAGGATTAAGTTTGTGTACTTTCGAGACAAGCTTGGTATGGTGGAGAATGCAGCCTTAACTGAGAAAGAGTCTCAGTAACAGTGATCCTTAATTGATAATGCAATTCTCTATTGAGAGAGAGTTGAGGTGCAAGCCCTTGATAATGCATTTCTCTATTGAGAGAGATTTGAGGTGAAAGCACTTGTTTCCACCCTCTGGGAGAGCCATGGTGGATGTCATGTGTGTGACTCCATGACAACATCACGTGAGGGAATCCGTGATGACTTTTATGCATTTCTCTTTGAGAATTGAGGTGTAAGCCCTTGTTTCCACCCTCTGGGAGAGCCATGGTGGATGTCATGTGTGTGACTCCATGACAGCATCACGTGAGGGAATCCGTGATGATTTATTTGTGCTTGTGTATCACCCTCTGGGAGAGCCATGGTGAAAGTCACATTGAGGTGACAACATCACATTAAGTGATGAGCACTTGTTTATACCATCTATGGAGGTAGCCATAATGGTTGATATCACATTGAGGTGATATTCTATTTTGTTTTCATTCTGATATGATGTGTCTTGTGCAGGTGGAAGTTCATCCCTAGCTGAGAGGGAGTGTTGATGTTATAGCAGCTATAGGCTGTACTTTCTTTGCACGTATTCCAAGAAGATAGCATAAATTAAATGAGTAGCCATTCGGCTATTTAATTTATGACAAACAATAATTAATAAATGAAGAGGGCCGACCCTATATGGTTTGCATGCTTTGGTTATTACTTGGGCCGACCTTATTGTGTTTATCATTTATTATGTTTCTTTTATGTGGGCCGACCTATCTTGAAGAGGCGCCTCACTTGTATAAATACAAGGTCTTATTTGTCATTGTATTATCCATTCCATACAAGCAAGTTCGCAATTAAAGAGCAGAGCAGAATTCGCATCTTCATAGCAGCAGATCGGATTTCAAGGAAGAACATATTCATTTGTATTTTGTGCATCTAGGAGAAGTGCGACTTCATTGTATTCATTATTGGCCATTGCTGGGCCTGAGTTGTAAGCAGATTTCTGCTCTTGTGCTACAATATATAAGAGATTCATTTGCTGGGTTTTTCTCCCTCAAGAGGAGGGTTTTCCCAGGGTATCTTGTTGTGTTCATTGTCTTATGTGTTGCAATATTTCTAAGTGCTTTTATTGTTTAATCTGATCTAAGAAACACTAACAGTATTGATATATGTAGACCATTTACTTACCTCAATACTTGTTCTGCATCATTGTCCACATGTCTAGCTCTTATGCTTAATTGGTATAATTTATTAATATAGTCTTTAACACTTGTTTCTGGTTGCTTCAAGTTCTGTAGTTTTCGGAACAAACTAATATGATAATCTACTAGAAAGAATTTAGCCTTCATCTTTGTCACCATCCGATCCCAAGACTTTATCTTTTCTTTTCCTTTCGTCTGTTTGTTCATCTGCAAATTATCCCACCATAGGGATGTGTGCCCTTTCAACTTTGTATAGGCATATTTGACTTTCTTGTCTTCAATACCTTCAAAATCAAAGTACTTCTCCATCTCCGATATCCAATCAACAAGGTCTTTAGGATTCAGACTTTTGCTCTAATCGAGGGGATCAATCCATGGTTTGTTATTTATTCTCGTGATGGTCCTTAAGAATCTATCTTCTCCTTGGTCCAATGCTTCTTGGTTGGCTTTAGGTTCTCCTTCCACAACTTCATCTTCACTAACATCTACATGCACTCCTCTTCTTTGTGCTATTTCTATGGCCTCCAATCTCGCTGTTATGCCTCATAACATCTCTACAATTGTTGCATCTCCGCCTCATGGTGCTCCTCTTATGCGACCACATCCTCCCTATGCCATTTCCATGCAAATTCTTTGCAGTTGCAAGTTTACACTCTCTTTCACCCACAACAAAGATTCTTAAAAATTCACTTCTTGACACTTGAACAATCACTTAGTACCCACTCCGATACCACTTAATGCAGTTGTAATTGGGGATATGCCTAGTTACGTAGCAAAACAATAACAATAGATTCTATTATCATAGAACAACAAACACTTTGAATGTTTATTAATCAAATCAGCAATGTTTGAATATCATCAACTAGGTGAAATCTCATACATAGCACTACAGGAGAATGCCATGTTCAACACATATGCCCTCATTCAAGCTTTCAACCTTCTCTTTATTTTCTTATTCAATCTTTGCAATCTTCATACGCCCATACCACATTCCCTGTTCATCAACACTTGTGATCTTCATTAATCATTGCCAACTCTCGCATTATATAACGTATCCAGATCGCTATCAAAACCAATTATCACCTTGCTTCTGCCAATCCTACTTCACATTTCGCCATGTTCATTCTTCATCATTTGAAGAGTCTCCCCTCGCCACAACCAAATTCCCTAGTTTTTATGTCATTTTTGAGGAAGTTGAACAAACTAGACTACCGGTCCAATCACCTAGTTACACATGGTAGTATCTGAGTTGTTAGTCGGTTCGTTTAAACTTCCTATTGTCAAACTTTGTTTAAAATCTCAACCTTTGCTTGAAGTCCGATGTTGGGGTTTGCAAATAACCAATGCTCAACATTTTCTAATCAATTGGGTGTCAAGGTTAGGTTTCGGCTATCGAGCCTAATCTGTGCCTCTCATCCTTTTTCCTGTCATTGGGAAAGAGTCGTTCGATAAGTCTGAAGTCTGATATACTTTTACATTTGTCGGGGATTGGGGTTTACTACGACTCCATGCCAAGTTTTGTTTGGTCAGACGAGTGTTAGTGAAATCCCGATGACCTGATATGCCTATCAGGTAATCAAGCATCATAAAACCAAGACAAGATCATGCAACAAATTGAAAACATAAATATTTTTGGTTGATGCTGATAGCCTATGCACTTGAATGCTCCTAAATCATGTAGGCCACATCTATCGCAACTTGCACAACATTCTTATGGCCAACCTCCTCAATCACATCTTTGAGTATTTGAAACTGAAATTCAACATCATTTGTTGTGCCCAAATATTCAACAACCCTAAGGAAGTAATGTTCATTTGCACATGTCACCATGATATTGATGAGTGGGCGACACCTAATGTTTGTCCACCCATCCATGATAATGTTTATCTTGAAATTGTTTTTATTGAAGGTAGTGATCCTTAGTTTCATCTCCCTTGGTGGCACATATGAAGGCCTTGCTCTTAAAATCTTAGCCATGACCTCCTATAATAAGGAGAGCAAACAACATGGAATGGAATGCCATAAAAAAAGTAGAATTTTCCATTGGCAGCATCTACCTCATCTCTTATCTATACATTAAACAACTATACCATTGAGTTAGGAGATGAACACCTCACCCTATGTTTCCCCTTAGGATTTGATACATTATAGAAAAAAGAGGAACTTTTGGATGTTGGGAAGTGCTAGCAGCCCTCGGTATCATAGGAGCAAGTGGCGTGTCATGCTCATCACTACCACCAAACAATCTTTATATCTCTGCCCTCAATTTCAATGTCAAAGATTCACAACCCCCAACACCTTTGTTGAAGATGCGAATGAGATGTACACTAACTTTATTAATGCTATCATAGAATTCAAGGGCACAAAATTGCATTTCCTTAGAGTGCCCCTTTAATTGCTAGTTTTGTTTGTTTGTTTGTATCTTGGTAGCAAATGTTTTTAAAGGGGTCCTCTTATGGAAGGGATCCTTGGCAAATTCTTCTAACAACTTGGAAGGGCAACTAAAATGGGAAGCACTCCCAATTGAACTAGCTTCCTCACTCCTTGCTGTGCTCCACCCTCTCCCCTTCTCTCTTACCCCACATATTTACAATTCAAATTTCAATGTTTGGATTCCCAGCCTCCTCTTCATCATTTATGCTATGAAAATTCATAGCGACGTTGCAAGAAAAGAAATTTATGGTTAAAATTTATTGCATAGACACAAAGATTCTCTTTTTGTTTTTCTTATTTTAGGTTGCATGAAGTGCAGATGTTGACAATACACAAAAGATGCAATCTGTGTTCTTTCAACTTTTTTTGTTTGATAACTAATTAACCAAATACTAAAATAAGAATCATTAAGGATACATTCTAATCAACTAGTTTGTCAAATAAGGATTTTTCTTTTGTTTTCCTTAGTTTAGGTCACATGAAGTGCAGAAACAAAGGATAAATAAAACAAGCAATCTTAATTTCACTATATGAGGATTTCATATTTTCATTTTACTTCTATTGTTCTTACTTCAAATCACACAAGATATAGGAGAGGATATACAGCAAATGAACATTGAAAATCAGCTATTAGTTAGTTCATTATGCACATAAACATTTTTAAAAAAAAACTTAAAATCCTAAAAACAACATTTAAAACCCTAAAGCAGCAGTTCTCAAACCCTAGAAACAAAATATAATAATTAAAAATCCCTAGTAATAATTTGCACATGTAAAGATAAATTTGAAACCTTAAGAAAAAGCAACATTTTAAAACTCTAAAATTTGATTTAAGAAAAAATACAGCAACTTGATTCATTATATGACATTTAGAATTTGTTTATTTGAATGTTGAACAATGAAATATTGATATTCTTATTGTGATGCTAAAAGAAAAAAACAAAACTCAAACAAAGATTTGATTGTGAACCTTGAACTTGAAAGCTTGACGAATGCTTTCAATGATTGATTTATAAGGATGATTAAAGGCTTCCTCATGCTCAATGCAAATGGTCAATTATTAAGGGTGGGCTAGCATATTTATAGTTTTTTATGGCGGTGTGGGGTGTTGGTGGGCCTAATTTGCACTTTAGGGTTAAGACTAGTGTTCAGATGTTTTAAAACTGTTCATTTAAAGTTTTTTTTCCTTTGTTTGGTGTGGGTATCCTTTTACATCTGTGAGATGGTCAAGGGATGCTCAGGCTATCTTGGGGATGTTAGGGAGTTCCCCCCACCATCCCTTTCAAAGGGGGATCATCAGGGCTGTCCCCACCTATAGGTGGCAATGGGTGGGGGTGCAAGTGCAGGAGTAGCATTTCATACCTGCCTCCACATCTTGGGTACATCCCTATCCTTAAACTGGCCATTTGTTTTGGGGGTGGGGCTGGGCTGTGTGTGCAGGAATTCATACTCATGGAACATTGTAAAACTCAATTAATCCTTTATAGTATTATACATTGTGGGACTATATATATTATAAACCAAACGGAAATGCCCTTTTTTGCAACATAGAAATGAAAGGAGATGGAGACGGAAATGTTTAGTGATAACTTCTTAGGGCTGATAATAAATAATTGGTAGCCTTGTGTCAACTCTTACAAATAAATTATTGCCTTGTCATCCGGAGAGGCATTCTATAGTGGGAGCAAGGGAAAGGGTAAAGGCTGTGATGATGTTGTTCACTCAGGTGAAAAAAGATTTATCCACGTGGAGAAATCAAAATGTTTAAAGCTTAATTTTTAAGTGGAGCATATTAAATTTTTTTTAAACTATAATTGTGCATTCAATTAACCTTCAATTATTGGTATTAACCAAAAATATAAAAGTAAAATCCAAATAGCATTTCTGCTTATGACCAAAAATGTAAGCAACGTCATAATTACATTCCAGCATTTCATACAAAAGATAAAGTTAAGTATGATGGGTAAGTACATAAGTAATTACAGTGAGTGAAACGAAAGAAAAATAGTTGATTTTCAAATTTCTCTTTAAACCATCTCTATATAGTACAGGCGGCACATGGTTGATACCTCATGACATTTTACAGATATAAGTATTTAAGATATCTGAGCTAGTGTTGTACTTATCTATATCTTCTTGGTTTTCCTCAATTAAGAATGCCAAAGTCAAGTTAGAGTGTCAATATGTTGTCAGATTGCTCTCCCAGAAAGCAGACAATGATTTGGCAAATTGTACATATCAGTGTAAGAAGCATATGAAATACTAATGTTTTTTATAGCCAAGTATATTATATGTCTTTGCATGTTCTGGAAGGTGAGCTTAGCATGTTGATTGATAATAAATGACAACCTACCAGATTCTGTTTTCAGTATGTTGAGAAGTATTCGAGTTTCATAGATATGTAGCTAAATACTGTAAAGGAAAGTGAAATGATTGTCCTCTTCAATAAATTCCAAAGCATTCCATTTTGCATTTTTTTTTTAGGGTTGTATGTTTTTCATCCTCACAAATCATACAAGTAATTTTGTATTCATTATCAAGAACCTTCTCTTTTTAGTAGGTGGTTTGATTGAGAATCATATTTTTATGGTCTATGTAACATCCTTGACTGACAGATTTCAGGTTAACAAGATGGTAGATATACTTGATGATTGGATTAAAACAGAAGAAGAAAGTTCAGTTCAAGAGTTGTCCCGGTCAGTGAAATCAGCCTCCAAACTACTGAAATCTACATTAGCTGATAAGTCCTCTTTGGATTATAGGAAATCGGATAAGCATTCATGACAATTTTCAGTTATGCACCATCATTGCAATTTCTACAGAATGTCACATGATAAGAAAAAATCATTACTGATTGGCCAGTTGTCAAAAATAATTTAGAATCAGTTTTCTTTTGCTCTTGAAAAGATTCTAACAATGTATTCAACCCATAGACACCAAAGCTGGTACTTATATTTTGAGGCCATACTAACATGGTCCTTGAATCTTGCTTTTCCAAGAAAGGTTGAGACACTTATAAGTGGACAAGAAGATTGATTGTAATATGGTTCAAAGACATTATATGAAAGAACTAATAGCTGCTTTGTCCCAAAGTGATACCTTGGATGTCTAATCAAAATGGCTTTCAATTTAGTCTCTATTACCTTTAAGAATATCTACCATTTTGAAAGGCCGATAAATTAGAGATAATGAACCAACAGCTGCTTTCTTATTTTGTTTCCAATGTAATCATGATTCCTGTTTCTACTATCGTTCTTTTCAACAGTATATGTCTTATCTTTTTCTTTAGTGATTTTGATTGTGTTTACTATTATACATAAACAAACTTGTTTGTAAAGTATGGTGGAAATATGATATATAATTTGTAAGCTTTCTTTAACAATCTGTATGAGTGCTAGATAAAATTTTATTCTCATTCTAAAACTGCTTCACTGCTGACAGATTTAGACCTAAAAGTAATTAATATTTCCATATCATTAATGCAAGCTTCCTTAAAAGTCATGTAAGATTAAGAATACCACAAATATGAATTGAATGTGAAGGGAGTTATCAATCGATTGCATCTTGGAAGGATCATTTGCTGGTGCTGCTAAAAGTTTAAGATTTTTATTCAGTTCTGATAGATTTAGATCTAAGACTACTTAGTTTTGCCATATCAATCATGCAAACTTCTTTTAACATCATGTTAGATGAGTACTAAGAACATTACGAGGATGAACTGCTGAATGTGAAGGGGGTGCTTACTTTATTGCTCTTTGAGCAATCTTTATTCATATAGAATCACCAGAATGATTTACTATCATAGCAGACCAAAAGTTTGAGTAGAAGAACAATAGCATCAGACTGAGAAATACAAGTAACTGAGAGTCGAGTATTGCACGTCTTGAGCAGCTTGCCTGTCTTTATCCAATAGCTAGTGAGAATTTTACTCAGAACAAAACTTCTTTGGCTGATGGAGCACTTTGCTGTTGAATCACACCACAAGATAAACCTTATTTACGAGTTAGTAATACACTGAAACAAAATTTATTTTCATTTATTTGTACTTCCAACTCATTTTGTATAAATTTATATAATGCTTGGTTCTGATTCTCGAGAAAATTGCTGCTATATTGTTATGAAAGCATCTATTACCAACAATTGTTTGTGCTTTTAGGATATATCAACAAAGGAACATATATTGGTGCTAGCTACTGCTTCCAAGATCTTATTACTTAAGGCCGCTCAAGATGAATCTCCATGTAAGACTTATGGAATGATTTGTGATATACACAAATCTACAGTTACCTGATAGTGTTCTTGATCTAGATTTTCAAAGTTCTTAGTTTAAATCGAGTGTATCAATATCACCTTGCACATTTGTGTGATTCTTTCGTGATCATGTTCATCATTTAAAACTTTCTTTATGTTTTTTAACTCCAGATGCTAGCTAATTTTTTCATCATGTCACAATCGCTGGTGCAGTCATTAATGTAATAATTATTGGTGATTGGTTTTGATAATATATAGCTCTATATAAAAATAATTGATGTTGGTCTACTTGGGTTTACTTCTAGACATTAATTTCGTCTTTCAATCAACAGTTTCTATTGACCCTAGCATGCCACTTAGGTAATAGTAAATGTGCCATCTTGAAATCATTATTATGATGTTGAACTTTTTGACGGAGAGGTTGATCTCAAAGGGTTTGCTCCATGGCTTGATTTTGTTATCTCAAGGCTTAGGGCAACTCGGTTGAATGCCTATATGTAATGTCCTTTGTCCTGCTTTGCCCTAGAATTCGTTTGTTGATTAGGTTTAGGGTTTTATTTCAATTTGTCAATTGGATAAATCTTCAATGGGGTATTCCTCGCCGAAACCTACATTCTACATATGGACAATATTTCCACACATACCCATTATAGAAATCATCACAAATGCAACTGTTGTATACTAAGAAAACACTTCGCCTACTGGAGGAAGCCAACAGAGCTTATAGTGGCCTACCACCCCTCCATGGCCCTTCCCTTCTTTGGTCCAAGCGGACTTGAGTGGGACCTCCACCCATTCATGGCCTATCCCTACCTCCGAACAAGGCAGATCTTAAGTGGACTCTCCACTCATCCATGGCCCCTCAATGCATTAGGGATAGGTGGATCTTAAGCGAGGTTTCTAGGTACCACTTTCTCAGGCCCTTCCTCATGAGCAGGGTTTCAAACACACAATGCCTACAAGAGGAAGCCAACGGAGCTTATAGTGGTCTAGGCCTACCACCCCTCCATGGCCCTTCCCTTCTTTGGTCCGGGTGGACTTGAGTGGGACCCTCTAGGCACCACTTTCTCAGGCCCTTCCTCAGAGCAGGATTCCAAACACTCAAACAATCTTTAGGCATTCAACATATACTAGCACATATCCTTATTTCTTCCATTCAACATCAAAATCCAATCCTTTAATGCTAATGACAATACTATGGAGATCGTCTTATTTATAATCCAATTGTACATGCATACAAAAATAAGAAAGAAGCTTTCACACATGGACATAAGTGCCTTATGGTAATCAGATGATGCACATTGGAAATGCATTTACTGTTAAGAGGCTGACAAACAGATGCAATCAAATAGATTTAGTAATCAAAAATAACCAAACTGTGTCACAATTAGTGTCCACATGTATATTAGATTGTTTGCTAAGAATGTAATGATGCATTTTTTATATTAAGTTGTTGCTATGGCCAGGTCGAGTCACACAAGGTCAGATCACAGATTTAAAAGCAATTATGAGCAGGAATTCATATCGAATATGTTATCTAGGCAATGTGGTAATATGCTTATTGAAGGCAATTTCAAGTTGCATTACATAGACAGGTGGAAATCACTAATGCACATATAATACACAATCAAACAATTCAGAGAATCATATTGCTTTATTGATTTAGCGATCTTAAGTTGAGAGACCAATTGCTAATGGCTAAGTGAGTAGTTCTCACTTGATGGGGGTTTTAGACTTCTTCTCGAGGTAGTATCGAATCCTTTTATGAGTGTTCTATTTTTATCTTCACTGTTTTCTACCTCCTGCTCCCTAACGGGTTTCGTTTCCTCTATATCTACGATGGTGGAAAGATCACACCTCTATTCTAGGTCGCGTCTTTTGTTTGGAGGCAACTCATCATTATCTTAATTGCCGATTAACTAATAAAATAGTTTATTAACATATTCCTATCCTTTATTCTAATGGTAGGGGTTATCTTTGGTAAATTTAATGGGTGCTAATTTCATCTTAATTGATTTTTACTTTCCTTGTGATGCATTCGGTGAGGATGTGGTTTCCACTTCAATTGGTGCGATCATTGAAGGGATATTTTTATTGTTTACTATGACGTTTATAACTATTAATGGTTCTTTTAATAATAATTAATATGGGTTCTTTTATTAATTATGATAATTAATTTAATAGCATGATGTACCCAAACCAAATTTTTTGCTTCATTAAGTCATTTTGCTTAAAATGGTCTAAACCTTGTAAAAGTGGGGTCAAAACTCAGTTTTTGGGCAAATAAAGTATGGACTTTTAGTCAGTGTGACGCCAGGAAGATACTGGCAAAATTTGAAAATTTTGAAAATCAGGGTTTCCGAAATCTATTTTTAGCTCAAAACCCTAAAAAATAGGAACTTGTTAGAATTGGTTGAAATTAATTTTGATTGGCTTATATTTCACATCACGATCACAGTGGTGAAGTCAATTTCAATTAAAAGTCAATTTAAGGCTGGTGGGTAGTTTTCACTTTTTCAGGAGAAAAGTCAAGACCTCTGAGGTCGTCAATGGCAGTTGGCTAGTACCAGGTATCAAAATCTAAGCCTGAAACTCAAAGCATAACGCTCTACGAAGAAAGATGTTGAAAAATATGCTTTTTGACGGAGGGGATTTTTAGATTGGCAAAAAGTGCTAAAATATTCTAAGTCTGGGAACTTTTTCACTGTGTAACGTGGGAGACACTTGTGCAATCAACGTGCAAATTGACTTTACAGTGTCCATACATGTGAAAATGATGAAGTATAGTCATACACACACCTCGACATTCACATCACTTAAACGTGGTCAACCCAAGCAACATATACGGTGTTTGTAAAGCATAAAATGGTGAAAATCAGTGAATTCAGAGCAAATCCGCTCCCCTGTAGCCCAGGGGCGCCCTTTCCATTTGAAGGTCAAGATTTGATTGTTTTGGATGAGGAATACATTCATTGTGTTCAGTTTTCAGTCAGCTTTCTGTTTAACTATGGAGCAAGATCATCTGAGTTGCAGAACTCCGGCAAACGAAGACAAAAGTAGAGGTTACAAAGAGTGTTTTCCACATGGAGGTAGTCTAGAAATACGGATCCACTCCCTTGTAGCCCAGGGGCGCCCTTCTTTTTGAAGGCCCAGATCTGGATGCATGTGTTTGATAATGGATTCAATCTTTGCAGAATTAGTCTGGCTTTTCAACGAGCTGTCAAGCGGAAGCATATCTAGGGCAAAACTCTGGTTATCAGCGTCAAAAGTGGAAATTGTAGGTGGGATACATGTGATCAAAGATTGCTAGTACATGGCTTGAGCGCCTTTGTAGCCTAGGGGGGCCTTTGAAAATGACTTGTCAGATGGATGAGTTTGCAAAGAGGGTCTTTCTAAGATCTTTTCCACTTCAGTCTAGCTCCGTGATGCACCCGTTCACAAGACGATCCGGCATTCTGAGAGAAGATGACAGAGATTCTACCGAGCACGTAAAACAGAAGATGGTGAAGCATAGCAACACAAAGCTGCATATCTGTAGGCTAGGGGTGCCCAGCCTTTAGGCCTGCCAGATGGGGTTATTTACAATTGCAGTCTTCACAAGACTTGTGTGCAATTACTCCAGCCATTCAACGAGTCCAGCCGACAGCCTCCGAGATATGGTGAGCACTCGTATGTGTAAGGTCAAGGTGACAATGCTATAAAGTGGAAGTGGTTGAAGACAGTTCAAAAATGACTAAGTATAAGGCTAGAATTTTCTTTGAAAAAGGAGATTCTCTTTTAAAGGCCTTAGAAGCAGTTTTTTGGCTTTGTCTTCTCCAAGAACATCTCTTGCAAGTTGACCAAACTGTATAGAGAGACAGACGGCACACGAATCGGAGTATTCCAGCTCCTGGTATCAAGGGTCAAAGTGTGGTGTTCGGATGAAAGTGACACTTTTGTCAAAATGGTATTTGTGCTATCACAGGCCAGGGGCGCCCATCTTTTTGGGGTTCCTGATTCAATTTGCAGATACCTCACATACAGTCATTGGATGCAGAATACTTCCAGTCACTCAATGAATCTACTATTCAGTCAACAGGGCTCATCATTCACCGTCAATAGCAGTTTGAAGCGTCAAAAGGCAATACGGAGAAATGATCAAGTCTAGAATCAGTACATCAATTTAATCAAAGGCGCCTAATTTTCTAAGGTGTCAAATGATGATTTTAACAGTTGTTGCTCCCAGCAGACATTTCATCCTTGTTATACAGGCCTAGCAGTGGATATCTCAGCACGGTCATAGGATCATTCAATCATCCGAAAATCAGAGTTGAACATGGTCAGATGTAATTTCGTAGTCAGCTATAAAATAGGATATTCTCAAAAATTTCATAACTCTTGCAGATGGACGCCTAAAAGATCAAAATTTGACTTTTTAGAATCAGTGAAGTGTGTTGAGCATAGCAAGAGGCTATTTTTGGCAAAATGATTAAAAAATATATTTTTGCATGTAGAGCATTGAAAGTGACGAATTTCTTCAAAGATAAATATTGGCGCCACTTTTGGTTCTTTGCATGTTTTGAAATTAAAATATTATTTTTAGTCTAAGACTCAAAGACAGTGGCAGTTCAACTGATAAGAGGCCAATTGAATTCCTTCTTCACAATTAGTTTCAGCATGCATGCATGAGGGTACAATTTCATCTATTTAACCAAGCATGGCATCTTTTCTCATTCACACAGCTTTGAAAGTTCGAATTTCCTCAAAGAGATTAGTGAATTTTCATCAGAGAATCAAGCTCGAAGGTGATAGGTAAATTCTTTTGCAAGTTCAAGTCCAGATTTAGCATCAAATTCAAAGACAAAGTGGTGACTTTGAAGGAAGAAGGCACGAAAAACAATTAAAATAATAAAAAAAACGTCTTTTCTCTTCTAGATTTCTTTCATCTTCTCGTCTTAAATTCTCTCGCATGTTCGAAGTGTTGGCAAATTTTGGCAAAACAAAGTATCTGGGTTGATTCAAAAGAGTTTTCTCAGCAAAACCCATGTGCCAGAATTTTTCAAGAAAATTTGTTCCAGAACATCTGTTCTTGAAGCTTTAATTTTCTCAACTGAAATTCTTTTGCATGGCTGAGTAAAGGGCAAATTTTTACATTTATGACGTTCTAGGTTGTCTTAGGATCACTTTCTGGACAAAACCCATACTTCAGATTTTTTCCATAACAATTCTCATCCGACGAGCTATTTTTAGCCTCAGTAGGTTATTTCTGGCTTTCCAGAAAAGTTGTCAGAATACAACCGTGTTCACAGTCAACATGCGAGTTTTTCAGAATGCAGTTCACTTAGCTCGAATTCAAGACCAAGTCAGTCATAGCTCATAACTTCATCGGGACAGTTGATACAAATCTACATAAGGTATTGCCGGAAGTAGTTTTGGATCCACTTAAGATCAGGGATTCGGTTATCAAGAACATTCAGCAATCCGGTTTAGTCAAGGCCGCTTCCATACCTATTCCAGTGCATTGCGTGGAGTTTGTAATATCTTGCATCAAGCATTACAATTCCGCTACACGAGAGATACGGTCAATAGATGGACATGTCATATGCAGTCTCAAACCCCTTGATATCAAGCGACGTCTAGATATTCCTCAACATCCAGATGGGTTGGTTATTTCCATGAGTCAGAGTGAGCAGGCATTCAATGTTGAATTGGATAAATGTCAGAATAAAATGACGGAGAGGTGGCTAAAAAAAAAGAACAAGTTGCCAAACTTGGGTCGTGGCGAGTGCAAGGATGAATATGGTATCCTGATTACACTGCTTAATCGTGTCTCAGGTCATGCAGATGCAAACAAAATTCACCCGTGGATGTATTATATCATTGGTAGAATCATCTCGAGGCAAGAGCATTATGACTAGGCATCCTTCATCAGCGATACTATTCACGAGCAAATCACCGGTTTCCTAGCCATGCATCAATTTCACATGTGTTCTTACCTGGTGTACTTGATCGCTTATCAAATCAATTTAACGGGTTGAACACGATGGGCATACTCAGTGTACAAAAAGTCTATCGTTATTATGACTAGCTTGAGTTCACAAAGGCTGAAAGTCATTTTAAACGTGTGCAAGAGGCTTTCTTTACATATACAGTGAGAAATTTGGATCGGGAGTTGGACATTCGCATCTCAACAGTTGCCAAAACAGCAATGAAGAATTGGGCAGATTGGTATATTCAATTTCCTACTTACACCTATATCCGTGTCTATGGATACACAAGAAAATCAGCCATGTTACCACGGTATCCTTTGGATAAAACCATATTCATAGAGTTCTTGAGGCAGCTATATGAAGTTCACAAACGTTTGCGCAACAAGCGTAAACCAGCTACTGAGTTTCCTTTGCAATTCAGGATGTATTGGTGTAAGACGACAGTTGATGCTAAGGTTGCAGGTCAAGAGTTAGAAAATCTCAAACTCAAGTACTTGGTTGATACTCACACATATGATCCTTGGGGTCATTACGCAACTCGCCTTGGTAATCTCTCTTATCACAAACCTACGATGGAAGATTACTGGGTGAATTGTGAGGATGATTTCGAGGTTCACAGACGTAGCTATAGCAGGTTCTCTCTTTCGCAGATTTTTGTCTTCTTGGCAGAAGATGTGGAAGGATTGTCAGAGGATGAGGGAGATACACTTCCTCAATTTTATAGAGAGCAGGTTGATGGACAACCACTGCCATTAGTGAACTGGTATGCCAAGGAGTTCACATCAGTGAAGGAGAGATCGAGTAGGGTCATCCAGAATAGTACGCTTTACTTAGAAAGTAGAAGATTGAGAAAGGCATCCATGCCTAGAGCAGAGCCGCCACCAAAAGGAGATATACTACCCTCCTCATCAAAGCCGAAGCAAAAGAAGAGGAGTAACCTTGCTAGGAAGAATCCAACGCCTAGTAATTCAAAGGGAAAAGCATCTGTTGCGATTCCACATATAGAGTCTGTTGTAGAAGTTGTGCAGAATTCACCGCAGCCTGAGGTTCAAACGCATTTACCGTCGCCAACACTAGAGCAGCCTCCAGTTCCAATTCACATTGATTTGGACGTGAATTCTCCTCCTCGCAATGACCCTTCTACACATTCACTTTCATCAGATCCTATGAACAGTACAAATCATTCCAGTGGGATTAGTCGAGATTCGTCTTGGCTTGAGAATCAACTGGGAAGAAAAAGGAGACAACCATCTTATGTACTTGATCATTCCGATTTCGATCAGGACCATCAAGATGTGTCTGACAAGAGGATCAAGAAACAAGTCCACGTTGAGAGAAATACGGGAAAATAGATTATTGTTGAGATTGCTGCGCCTCTTGAAGATAAGAGTCTGGACGAGATGGAAGTACAAGATTTCAAAGTTATCACAGTCAACTTCGGTAAAAGTACTCGTCAGATAGGCATTGACCTCCTACAGGTTGCTACAGATAGTGCTAGGGATAGGATGGTGAAAGATGGTGGAGATAAATCAGCTCTCAAGGCTGAAATACAACAACTTTGCTAGTATATTTCCAGCCTTGTACATAGGACAGGGGATACTGTCATCACACTTCCACATATGTTAGAACCACCAACAGAACATGTTTCGATTGATCACTTGGTTGCATATGGCAAGCGGTTGGATGAATGGGAAGAGGAATTCATTGCTAGAGGCCACCTTGTACTTACAGAGTTGTACCAATTGCGGTATAATGCATGCGAGCTTTGTCTACGACTTCAGGAGGAGGAGCGTGATTTGGCCATCACTAGACCCAGGGATGAGATTCTGATTGCTAACCTGGGAATGTCATTTGACTCAGTCACAGATATAGAGGATAAAGAAGATGTCTACATTTGGAGAACATAGTTGATCTTCAAGGCGGAGATAGAAGGAAAGATAGCATCTGAAGTGGCTGAGAGTAGAGTGCATGTTACTAATGCACTCCACTATGTGAGAAACTTTGTGTCTCAATTACCATGTTTATATCAGCATGTGGGTGGTGACTATGTTGAGCTTACTAATGTTCAATTAGAGCTCCAAGCACTTATTCACAATATTTTCAGTGGTGAGACCATTGGCTGCAAGTTGAATCAGCTTACAGTCATGTCAACATTGTTTGATGAGGCGACTAGGAGTAAGGGTGAGTTCCAGTGTCAAATAACTAGTGGAGAAGACATGCTGCATAGACATGGGATTCTCCGCCAGAGCTTCAGTTCCCCAGAGGGTGATGCAGTCGGCAACTTCGTGGATGGGTTAATTGCCAAAGATCAGGGCCAGTAAACTTCAGTTCAAGGCATTCCACCTTTTCCAAGATAGACATTAGACACAAGAGTTAAACTCAAGGCTTCTTTCCGAGTTAACTAGTTGTTACACATTGCATGCCATGTCTTTCTTGGAAACATCTACAAACACTTGGAGCTTAGATTAGATCTTTCAGTTGGCTGATGATAGGATTCCAGTTGACTTGCTTTCAATAAGGACGTGCATGTTGCACCTTGTCCATTTAGATTAGATATTTCAGTTAACTGATGATAGTTTCCCAGTTAACTGTATAGTTTCATTCAATTAGGGTTTAGGAATAAGATCTTGCATGTCTTGCAAGACTATAGTTGACTCAAGGTGATTTTAGGGTTGCCTACACCTTGAAGTCTATAAATAAGAGCTTTAAGCTCATTTGTAATTTAACTTTTGCTTGATAGCATACATGCTACGCCTACCTTGCCTGTAGTATTGCTATTATTGTATCTGTTCAAGAGTGATTGTTGTTATAATAAATTGTTGCGCCTACCTTGCCTTCATATTATTGTCATGGTGTTTATTCAATCCTAGTTAAATGGGGTTGCTAGTTTGATCGTTATTGCATGTGTATTGCGTCTATACAATATACTGTCCCAGTTGCTTACCTTGTGTTTTGTTTATCATGAGCCTATTCAAAAGAGCAAATAGTTGTGCCCACCTTGCCTTCATGTTGCAAAACTGTACTTAAAGCTTATTGTTTGATGTGTGTGATAGTAGACTCATTCAACCAAGCAGATAGTTGCGCCTACCTTGCCTTCATGTTGTGAAGTTGTACTAGGTTTACCGTTTATTTGTTTGTTTTAATAAACTTTTTCCCCGATTAGCAAATAGTTGCGTCTCCCTTGCCTTCATGTTGTGAGCTCGCACTTGAAGTTTATCGTATAATACATTCCTGCACCATTTCCTCATGCTCTGTTTCTTGAGGAAACTGGATAGATTTAAAGAAGTTAGCCTAGTTGTAGTTAGATGATCTGCGAAACCAGAAAATACTTAGCTACAACATTCTAGGTTTTCTCAACCTTGTGCCTCTACTAGTTGAGAACAAAAAGATAGGATATTAGTTTACTTTTCCATTCCATGCATTCTAGCACAACGAGGGAGCTTCCCCTCCTAATTTGAAGAGCACTCATTACGTAGTGTGCATAACTGTACGTACAAACTCACACTCCAGAGGTGTTAGTTCTTACGCCAACATAGGATTTATTTTATTTTTATTTGCTATCATAATAATTTCACTTAATAATACCCACTGTATAATATTATTATAATATTATCTATGATAATTATGATAATATTTAAATTGCAATTTTATATTTTGATATTTATTTTATTTAGTTGTTTGTATTTCCATAGGTTTCAATATTGGGGACATGACAGTCCTCCTCTCTCAATTTGCTTGCCCTAAAAAAACCCCTTTTTAATGTCATAGATATCTCCTAAACTTAACAGGAGTATGACACATTTATGTAATGTTCTATGAAGGGTTTTCCATTTACCTAATAAGGAGACCTTGGGAATCTTATGTAGAGGTCAAGTGACATATTACAATTCTTATTGGGGAGATCGGTTGGGTAGTATGTTCTTAGATCTTTGAGGGTGTAAGGGTGTCGTAGCTACTAGATTGGCTCCTCCATGAAGCTCCAATTTTTTTTGGTTCTCTCTTCTTTCGATTGGATACTTTTGATTCTCATGTATCATACCTTGTTATCTTGCTTGGGTGTTCTTGGCTTTCTCCTTTGGGGGTCACTTCTATCTTGTGGGCTCGTCCTTTACATTTATGGTCACATTCCCATGGTCTATGGCATGAGAAACATAACCCATTCCTTTTTAAATCTTCCATTGTTTGTCAAATATGATCCCAATCTCGCTTCCCCTTATAGTAAGAACATGTCCTTAGTGAATCTTCCCTTTTAGGTCTTTCTTCTCCATGAGGGGGTTTGGACGATGTAGTGGAGTTCTTGGGTTTGTCTCTTGGTAAGTTATCCTCAAATTTCATGGCTTTTTGAATTGCTTCATCTAAGTTGGTAGGCTCTAATGCACCCACCATGCTCTTGATGGATCCCCTTAATCCTTCCACGAACAAGTAGGTGAGTCTCTCTTGGGAGATCTCGGGTACCATGACATCTAGTTTTTGAAATTCAGTGGCATAACTATCTATAGTTCCATGTTGTCTTACTTGGGTGAGTTCACTAAAGTACCACTCAGGATGCTTTTGGTCAAATCTTTTGATTAGCCTTTGGGTGAAATTGTCATAGGTGGTTATGTGTTGGTGGCCTTGAGTAATTAGATCGTGGTGCCACCATTCGTGGGTCATCCTTGTTAGATGTAACACAACGAACTTAATGGCATTATCTTCTATCATTGGACTTAGGGATAGATATGTGTCCGACTTTTGGACCCACAAGTGTGTCGTGGTTTTTCCTTCTCCATAAAAATTAGGGAGGGTTAGTTTACTCACTTTACTCTTGAGGTCTTTGTCGTGTTGGTTCTTCCTTTCCTTTCTAGGGGCAGTTCTTACTTTGGCCTCACAATAGTCTTTGAAAGAGATAGTTCCTCTAATTTCGGGGTCAAGTCTATAGTAGGTTATTGCAATCTCATCCACATTGTCTATGGGGAGTTTGTTTGTCTCCCCTTCTTCCATGTGCTCTTCCCTAGGCAAGAAGGAAGGTCCGGTGGGTCTAGAGTTGGTTGCCTTTGGGGAGATGGGGTTATTGTTTTCGGAGTGATTAGAATGTGTCTCCCTTCCATTATTGTTATTACGCCGAATGCGTTCCCTCTATGAAGTCTCTTCAACAAATCTTCAACAAAATCTTTGAATCAACGTCTCATTTTTCCGCAGAAGATATGGAGGACCATTTATTTCATCTGAGCCGTTAACATCAAATCACGGTACTGTTGCATCCGAACGATCATTCCCGTTAACATCAACTCAAAAGGGGCCATCTATGCATCGCATCCACCATATCAATGGCGACCCTGACAAAATTTGAATTAATTGCCTTCTTTGGACGCTTCTTCACTTGTGGACTCTCATTTACATTCACATCATTCCTTTTAACCTTACTGTTCACTATCTCTGTGCGACGCTTCCTTTCCAACAGTTATACATTTTTGTCAACCATGATTTTAAGCCTTTTCTCACTTCTTCTTGGGGACACTTTTTGCGCGTAGGAGCTCCTCGTCCTCATTGCATGTTACAGGAAAGAGGCTTTCTAGTATTTTTGTGACTAATGCAAATAAAGAGACGGTGAATTTCACACAATGAGAAAGGATTTAGGATTTATAGAGCAAATGCATGGAAACTGCAGTTCCAATCAACAGCATTGTGATCGGGGTTCGAACCCCTGCGAATTGCCATATAATGGCCTCGGGCATCATAACCTAAAATTGACTTCAATACGCAAATGCACAAGCCAAGACTCGTGATTCGATCTCGCGACTGGCCTCACAGTTATCGGCATAAAGTTGGGAATCTGTAGGAGGTTTTTGTGTCCACCTGTAATTCCACTTGACTGAAAGTTGCCATTGTCTACTAATTCTGCCAATGCCTGCCATTAAACTTGGAGCGTTTACAGTTGAATTGGAGCACATAGACGTCCATGATGCTACCAAATATAGCCTTGTCCACTGAGTAGTGGTGGTACCCATAATGACATTCTTGCGGGCCTTTCCCAAACACGATTCCGTTGGGTTTTTATGGTTTCCGATGCTCAAATTATGAGCAGCGGCAGTGATAACTTTAGCTGTGAATTATAAGTTTCTTATGTTCTTGCGAATATTTATGTTTCTTTCGGTTTCCTTTACTGTTTACTAAATTTAGGGACGATACTCATAAATCAGGTATATAAATAAATAAAATAAATATTATAATGTCAGTGAAGGAATAATTATTATTTTAAATGAATTACAATTAATTTTCAATAATTATATATTTGTATAGTTTTTAATATATTAATACTAAGTAAATTTATAATATATAGTTCTAATAATTATCTTTATTTTATTTAAAATTAAATTTGTAAATAATATATAGACTATCTAAGGTTTACATTTGTATATTCATAATACTTTTATTTTTCATAGTACTTTTATTTATCAAATGATTAACTATATTTGTATATAAATTATATTATTATTGTATATAATATTTTATAATAAAATTTATTAACTACAAATCTATTTTTAATAATTAACAATTAATATATTTTTATATAGTACAAATTAAATTAACATACAAATATAATACAATATATATTTAATATATAATATATATGTTATATAATAAAAATCAATTAGGTAATTTTTTGGACCAATGTGTAGTATACATGAAGTCAATTGGTAGGCTATTTTAAAAATGATTTTGTTTGTGCAATAAAAGTCTCAATGAAGAAGTGATAGCTTAAAATCAAATATGTGTCTACTTACAAGGATCCTACGGTTTCAACTGCCCTCTGCTTGCAACCCTTAGATATGCATGCAAAATGTAGAAGAATAGAGAAAGACACGTGAACTATTCTGGAGAATGCCACATCCAACTACCTAACCCATTAGCCAAAAAAAAATCAACATTTTCCTAATTGACCTTCCACACCTCTTCGGTGTACCCATTGCACACCAAGGTGCAATTGCTAGTTCATATATAGGATGGCTTGGAGGAGAAGCTATGTGGTCCTTTCATTCCTCTCATTTTGTTCTAAGAGTGTTTGGGTGGTTCTCTCGTTCCTTTCATTTTGGTCCTTGAGTGCTTGGGTGGTTTGTTCCATGAATGTTCTTATTTCATTGCTCATTTGTTCACTCATGGTGTTGTTTTGCTTAGAGTTCCTTCTTTGGTAACTTTGCATTCACTATTGTTTTCATAGGATGGCGGGCCTTGTCTTGCTTTTTCCTAGAATTTGCTTGTTGATTAGGTTTAGGGTTTTATTTCAATTCGTCAATTGGATAACTCTTCAATGGGGCATTCCTAGCTGAACCCTGCATTCCACATATGGACAATAATTCCACACATACACACATCTATTAGCATTAACATCATGGTATCCCATTATAGAAATCATCACAAATGCAACTATTGTATACTAAGAAAACACTTCACCTGCTAGAGGAAGCCAACAAAGCTTATAGTGGCCTAGCACCCCTCCATGGCCCTTCCCTTCTTTGATCTGAGCAGACTTGAGTGGGACCTCCACCCATTTATGGCCTATCCCTACCTTTGGACAAGGCGAATCTTAAGTGGACTCTCCACTCATCCATGGCCCCTCAGTGCATGGGGGATAGGCGGATCTTAAGCGAGGTCTCTAGGTACCACTTTCTCTGGCCCTTCCTCCTAAGCAGGATTTCAAACACACAATGCCTACTAGAGGAAGCCAAGCTTATAATGGTCTAGGCCTACCACCCCTCCATGGCCCTTCCCTTATTTGATCCGGGCGGATTTGAGTGGGACCCTCTAGGCACCACTTTCTCAGGCCCTTCCTCGGAGCAGGGTTCCAAACACTCAAACAATCTTTAGACAATCAGTATATACTAGCACATATCCTTATTTCTTCCATTCAACATCAAAATCCAATCCTCGAATGCTAATGACAATACAATGGAGATCGTCTTATTTATAATCCAATTGTACATGCATACAGAAATAAGAAAGAAGCTTTTACACATGGACATAAGTGCCTTATGGTAATCAGATGATACACATCGGAAATGCATTTACTGTTAAGAGGCTGACAACTAGATGCAATCAAATAGATTTTAGTAATCGGAAATAACCAAACTGTCACAATTAGTCTCCACATGTATATTAGATTGTTTGCTAAGAATCTAATGATGCGATTTTATATTAAGTTGCTGCTATGCCCAGGTCGAGTCACACAAGGTAAGATCACAGATTTTTAAAAAAATCTGAACGGGAATTCAGATCGAATATGTTATCCAAGCAATGCGCTAATATGCTTGCATATTGAAGGCAATTTCAAGTTGCATTACACAGACAGGTGGAAATCACTAATGCACGTAGAATACACAATCAGACAATTCAGAGAATCATATTGCTTTACTGATTTAGTGATCTTAAGCTAAGAGACCAATTGCTAATGGCTAAGTGAGTAGTTCTCACCTGACGGAGGTTTTAGACTTCTTCTCCAGGCAGTATCGAATACTTTTATGATTGTTTTATTTTTATCTTCTCTGTTTTCTACCTCTTGCTCCCCGACGGTTTTTGTTTCCTCTATATTTTGATATCTATTTTATTTAGTTGTTTGTATTTCCATAAGTTTCAATATTGGGGACATGACACTATATGACTACCCTTTCCAACTTTATCTAAGTCGAGGTTGTGTTTGGACCATACGCTTTGTAGATTGTTTTTGGTTTGCTTACAAAGGTTTTGATTGGCTGCAATATCTGATCAGTACAAACTCAAATTGCTAAGAAAGCCTCCTTTAAAAACTAATTTGTACCTTCTACCTATCCACTATTTATCCTTCTATCTCGTACAATTTAGATCTTATTTGTGCAAACTTCAATTGCTTTAGAAGAATGTATACTAAAATTCAATTTTTATCAAGTGTTTAACTGATATTCTATGCTACGTTCATTTAGTGACCAAAAACAGTTTGTTCTTCCCATGATATCACTGCTAAACCTATGATCCATTTCTTTACTCGATCTTCCTGTAATATATGATTAGCATACAATAGATGACTCGTCATTTGGACAGCCTTTCATTTTCAGATTATTCTCCATGTTATTAAAATATAGACTTCCATGTTAGAAATTTGGTTCAGGAGCAATCATATTACTGTAACAATTTGAGTGATAATCATTATATAATTCTCTTTTGACATTGAAAGGGCAACATTCTTTAGTTTATAAAATAGTTGTAAAACTTTGACTTGGCAATTATTTGGTAGGCCCAAATTTTTTTAAAACTCAAGGAAAAACTTGGCAACAATTCGACAATTTATTGAACATTTTAAAATACATAAAATTTTTAAAATATTTTTAAAAAGATAAATATTTTTTTGTATTAATTATCAGAAGAAAAAAAAATAGAGCTTTTACATCATTGTTTTCATAAATGAAAACCTATGGCAGCACAAAGTTTAAAGCACAATTTATATGATGCCATGCAAGGCATATCTTCTGAGTTTCAAGATTAAAAGTAGAGTAAATGAAGCTAACTTTTATTAGATGAGACATTTAATTGTATACATAACTGTTTCAAAAAATTACACTTTCACTACAGTTGAATTTATTGTTTTATATGCTCTAAATATCAAATAGTTCTTTCAAAATGAGATGTTATCATCTTTGTTGAACGGTCAATGTGTCGTGTATTTTATCTCTCTTTTGTTGAATTCTACCTTTCCATTGTTCAGTGGCTTTACGAACTTGTCTTTGGAAATCTCCAATATTGTTAGAGTTACCTGCACAAAGATATTGTAATATATGAGTCTTCTAAAAGACTTAGTAAGAGTTCTCCATTTACTTTGATATCTTTCCTCATTTCTTGCTTTCCATATAAACCACAAAATTTCAGTAGAAAGTAATAGCCAAAAAAAAATTTAAAGGCTTATGTAATCCTTCAATTAGACCAAACAATTTTTTTTGCCAATTAACCTTTCCTAGTTCTCCCCAGCCCTTTAGGTTCGCACAAAACAAGTTCCAAATTTCTTCTGTAAAGAAACATTAAAAAAAATGTGTAATATTTTTAGGTTTCCTACATATCTCACAGAGTTCCAATTTTGAGGTAGAAAATGAAATAGGCAGTTTATTCAAAATACACAACCATTCAAAACAAGCCTTTTTAGGCTCTTAAACACTATTCCAAGCCCAATTAAGAATGTTTGGCCAATTTTTTCCCCATCTCTACCATCCTAGCATTTGTTTAGATGTCTATTGATATCTTGAGTGTCATTCAAAGTTTTATAAATATTTTTGAGTTTTATTTTAGACAACTTAGATCCATCTACCCATTTATAGCTGACCAAGTTATCACAACAACAATTATAGTTATTTGGGAAGTGAAGGTTTTTATATGATTCTCTCAAAATAGAGTGTGTTCTTCATTGGGTAGGGGCAAGCCATACTCTGTGCTAAGAGCAACCCACGATTTTAATTGAGAGTAACAAATAATATCCTTAAAATATTTAATACCTTTGTTAGCCCAAGTTTTAGTTGAGCAACCTTGCAATAAGGCAAAAGGTTTCTCTTTATGGATCAAATTCCCCCAGATTGAACTAGATGAGTAGATTTTACTTTTTCCTTTTTTCTATCTTACCTTCATTAATTATTAGATTTTTTATTTGCTCCCATGCCTTCCAAATAATTTTGAAAACATTGGACCCAACGGGAGAAACATGGAAATTTCCTAATAGTAAGTCACAAAAAGGTAAATGCTTCCAAGGATTTTCCTTTTTAGGGAAAACTTGTTTGATGTTGTTTCTAACTAGAATTTTCCATGGTTCATTCCCATCCATTGATTTAATAATCCATTTGACAACAAGACAAATGTTTTTTTTTTGGGTCCTTAAGACCTAGCCCACCATTTCCTTTTTCTAAGCAACACCATTCCCATTTAACAACATGGTTCTTTTTTTCCCCCCTACCATCCGACCAAAGGAATTGCCTTATCTTCCTTTGAATTTCATCAATTTGATAGCTACTAAAGAGCCAAACTAAAGAGAAGTCAAGAGTATAAGAAATATTTTTTTGAAAAATTTGGACTCTCCTTGCTAATGATAAATATTGTTTATTCCACTTGTCTAATTTGATCTCAATTTTGTTTTTAAACCAATCCTACATGTCTTTTAGGCATGGGTTAACTGCATAGGGAATGCCCAAGTACCTAACTTGTTTATTTGGGTCTCCCCATTGGATTTCATATTTTATAAACCATTCAAGGGGGTATATGGAATCATAGCTTAACATTATAGATTTCACTTTAGAAATTTTTGCCTCCGAGGCATCACAAAAGATATTTAACTTTTGCATTAGGTTATCAAAGTTTTATTTTTCAAGGTTTATAAAAAGAGTAGTATCATTTGGGAAATGTATGTTTATTAGATCATCACCGTTGGGTGGAGTTGGCCCTTTTATTTTGGGGCTAGAGATAGATTCTCTTAATAGGTAGAAAATAGCATTTGAGGCTATTACAAACAAGGCAGGGGCGAGGGGTCACCCCTACCTAATTGATCTATAGAGAGAATTGATTTGCCTTTCTTCCATTTATATCCACTTGTGTTGTAGCAAAACTCACTTGGGAAACCAAAGGCTTCTAGAGCTATTAATAGGAAAGACCACTCAATTCTATCATATGCCTTCTCAAAATCTAGTATGAGCATTTCTATATTCTAATTAGAGTGTTTTTCCCAATCCATCACTTCCTATCTTGTTATCAGGCTTTCTAAGATATACCTCTCTTTAATAAATCCAGTTTGGGTGCAACTGATGAAGGTGGGAAGTAAGTCTACTAATCTCAGAGCCAATATCTTAGCTAGGATTTTGTATGACACATTTAGTAATGTAATTGGTCTCTAGTTTTTTATTAAATATTTGTCCCTATCTTTAGGAATTAGCTTAACTAGTGAACCCTTAATAATTGTTTCATTGTACACCTGGAGCATATCTTCACTTATCCAGTTTATGTTTTTCTTATAAAATTCTACCGTCAGGCCATCATCACATGGAGGCTTATCATTACTAAGACTCTAAATTGTCTGAATAATTTCTTCCTTGTTTCACTCCTTTCTAAGCTTTTCAACCCAACATTCAAATACCAGTTTTGGAATTACCTTTTCGTAGTGATCTCTAGCTTTGTGATTCATGGATCCCGCCTCTTCAGAGGAAAGCTATTTTTTGTAGAAGAGAAAGAACTATTTCTACATTCCTCTGAGTCTTTTATGAGGGTGTCTTCTAACCAAATACATTCTACCCTTTCTTTTCTATTTTTCTCTCTAATGTAATTGAAGAAGAATCTAAAACCTGTTTCCCCATTGTTTAACCAATTCATTTTTGCTTGTCTTTACTCCTTGGGTTTTTTTATTGTAATTTCCTCAATTCGTTTTTACTTTTAATTAGACCTTCATTCAAGTCTTCATTTTTTGGGCCAGCTTGTAATTAGGATTCCAAATTGTGAAACTTTTCTTGGAGGGTATTTTCCATTTTCCTATTATTCATAGCTTTTTTCTTTCCTAGAGTTTGAAAAATAATTGCCCAACTTTAAACAATTTTATTTCATTTGTCTATGGCTGACAAGTCTTTTAGCAACCATTTGTTAATTTATCTAAGAGTATAAATGGCTTCAGTACAGTCTTCATCATATAGCAATTTAGAGTTTAGCAAGAATTTTCTTTCCCTTTTATCTTCGTTAGGTTTTTCTTTAGCTACAACGATTTTGGCATGAACTGGATGATGATTAGAGAGAGTAGAAGGGTAGACCTTCACTATATTTTCTTCCTCTATTTTATCAAAAAAGAGCTAATCTTTGTTAGCGTAAAATTTGTCTAACTTGTAGTAAATCTTTTTACCACCTTTTTGTGAATTGCACCAAGTATACTATATATTTTTATTTTCCTTTTTATAGAGTTTTAGGTTTTTTTCATTTTTTCCCAAAAGTACTTTTCATTACCTTTCTAATCCATGTCTATACCACTAAATTTGTCCTCTTTGTGCTCAATCATGTTGAAATCTCCCCTTACAATCCAGGGGATGTTGTGAAGATCACTCATCCACCTCCATAGTTCAATTATGTTAGAATTGTGATAAAACACAAGATAGGATCAAATAACGAACAAAGACACCTTCCACACAAGAGATTTGCAAAACAAATATTTGTTATTCCTCAACAAGAAAAAACTTACAGAATATCCAAATTATCAAAGGGTATGATAATATAATGAGGGTTGAGTGTTATATAGGAGCAACCCTAAATGATAAAGGGATTAGATCATGACAAGTATCAACATCACATGCGATGAAACATAATGATCTAATAATATCTCACTTCAGTTAACATAAAGAGCACTCAGTTAATTGAATAAAACACTCCTAAATTTAGCTTAAGTGCATGAAATGAATTAGACTACTAATCAATTAAAGATTAATTAATTATTAGCTAATGCATGATTACTCTAACAAATTATTTTTCTATAATCATTGGGGGCATAAACAGAGCATATTCCAAATCTCATATTGTCTTTTTCAATGACTACCCAGATTGCCCTATTGCAAGGAGAGATATTAGACTCAATCACAAATTTGGTCCATTTATTGGCTAAGAGAATGGAAACCCTGCCCTTACCCTTATCATGGTTGGACCGAAATTGGGAAGCATCTTTCTAAATATATGTAAGATTGGTTTCCAATGTGAATTTAGCAACTTTTAGTTCTTGCAGGAAGACACCATGTTTTGATTTTTCAAGGTTTAAGCACCTTCTTACCATGTATTTTTTGTCAGGGGATTCAAGCCCCCTGACATTCCAACTCGAACAGTTAAATATCACTTGAATCCATGTTTTGAATTCCATCACTTGCTCCTAAATATGTCAAAGCATTTAGGAAGATTTTCTTTCTTACCCTTTCACTTTGGGTATGGATCTCTATCTAATCTCCTTCTCTATCTTTTTCTTTTAATTTTCCTTTAGACCCACTCGACACCTACTATGGGTTTAGATTCTTCCTTTGGATCACAATTATCTATAGAGGAGAGGCACATTCATCTATAGGCATCAACCTCTCTACACCTTCCTCAATTGATAATTTCTCTATTTCCTTAACATGAGGACCTCTTTCTTTAGGAAATCCCAATTAACTACTTGTATAGGGTTACTTTGTACACACTTTTCTTTGTCTAATAATAATCCAAGATCAACATTTTCTTCTTGTTCTGGATTAGTGTTGGATAGGGAAAACAACTAGAGTTTATTATCTTTTAAATTCCCAAACGAGTTCTCCAAAATATGTCCCTTTTATTTGGGAAAAACTAATTTATTTTCATGTTGCTTTTTGTTTAAGGCTAGTTCTAAGGAATTATCATTTTTCCCAAGACTAGTCTTAGGCAACACAAGTAGGAGAGGGTTGTTTTTATTCGATCCATCCTTTTTTAACATTGGAATAGTTTCACTATCAATGATTTCTTTTGTTCTAGGTTTAGAACCATAGTTTATTGGTTTTTATATTTCTTAAATCTTTAGTCAAGTCACCGGATGGAGATTCTGACTTACTACATTAATTTCTAAAATTTCCAAACTGTCTTTGCATTGGGTATCCCATGTAACATAGGATTTTTTGGACTTATTATTTTGGGCAATCCTTTGTTTGATTTTTTCTAGATCCAACTCTTGGGAATTTTTTTGTGACCCTGAACTAAGTAAAGAATAGTTGAATATGTGTGGTTGTGGGCTACGTGGGGGGACACAATCTTGTCAAGGGTAGATTTTTCAACATCTACAACTTCCCCCAACAAAATATATGGCTTTTCCAAATTGGTAGTTTCAGTTTCAGAGACCCTTATAGAATTTGAACTTACAGTCACAATTCCTAGGCCCTCTAAAGAAGCCAATAGCCTATCTACATGTAGATTTATTTTTCTACCCACAATAGGTATCAACTTGCTATTACCATCTTTGTTTTTAAATTTTGAAACTGCAACATTATTTTTAAGACTCAAGTTGGAACCCCCATTTAGGTTGGGGTTAGTAGATCTAGGGTTTAAATTTGAGTTTTTCCCTTTGAGGATTGGGAAATTTTTCCTCATGTGCCCCTCCTTTTTACAAAGGAAACATGCATTGAGGCCTTCCAAAACTTCAATTTTGCAGCTTATTATTTTTTCAATAGTTTCAAAATCTCTCATCAGGAAGATCCATGCCAGGATTTAAGGCTACTAACATTCTTGCATCCATGTGAAGGGGGTTGATCTGGTCTCTTCTAATTTCATCACATTTCCTATTGGAGATATCAATTGTGGGAGAAATTCCCAAAACTAAGGATGCATATTCTTTACCATGACCCATCTTGGGTATGACAAAGCCAAAATTTCCTCATTTAAAACCTTTGAGGACTAGGCTACTACCCTAAACATGGTGTGCCAAATTCTACATAATTATTTTTTTATGGTTTTTTCTTGCATTGTTCAGTTTTGAAAAAAACAAAAAAAGACCGCATTGAAGCATTATACAGAAGGTGCTCGTTGAATTCCCATTTTTCTAACTCAAACATTATCAAACCATATGTCCATATATTCCCTTGCAGAAACATTATTGCAGTCTAGGGCTGCAAAAAAATTGCAATTTTATTTAATCTACTTCCTTATCGATAACATCAACCATTTTAGGGTTCGAAGCCAAAATGAGTTTCTTAGGGAAATTCAAAGAGCCCTTATTTGTATCTCCACAGTCTACTTGGTCTCCATCACACTAGCCTACACCTACCTTGTCGAATCTCGTTGAGACCGGGGCAATACTAACTTCATTTCCAACCACGTCTCTAAAAGATTGTTCTTTTTTCACCACCTAATGCTTCACATGAGCCATAAACCCTTTCTAACGAGTCCCCACCATCAAGGGGATCACTCATTACTGAAATTGACACTCCATTAATGGTTTAACGATGGGGAGGAAAAATGCTAGAATGGGTTTGACGTTTAAAGCACGAGAAATAAGAAAACAATAGGAACATTGAAATGAATGAATGAGATTTTAATGACATCCACAAGACCAAATAGTCTAAGGGACCAAGAGTTAAGATGCTAAGAGATTTCCAGATTCTTTTCAATGTTGGATCTTTTGCTATGAATTTTGACCAAAAACCTAGCAGTCTTGTTGATCCTTTCTCCCACAAATAACTCATGCAAGTTGTTAGCCTTTAAGTTTCCCTCATACTAAGTATGGACATCCTCATAAGTTGTGCATTTCATGATAAAGTGTCATTCAGTCTCCACCACCCCTTTTTAACAAAATATGCAAATTCTATCCTCCAACACTTCCTTAGGCATTGTCCACCTTCCGGTTTCACATCTAAGATGATGTGATCCGGTCCTTAACTAAGCTATTAACATCCTTGCTTTACCTTTAATAGCAACTCCCAAATAATTTTTTTCATTGTGCTCCAAAGTTGGATTGAACTCTTTGACACAGTGAGTTTTCTTTCGCCCAATTGGCTTCGTCCACATGGTAGTCCTAAATTTTTTTGACATACTTTTTTATTTCCACATTGGAGTTGGGGCACTCATGCAAACTGATGTTCCATTTGCTTAGTCATTTGTTATTTTTCTTCATCCACATTTTCTTCCTACAGTCCAAAACCTCCTCCATAACTATTTTGGGCCAATAGTGATTATCCATGTTTTCAACCTTCTTTAGATAGTTTAGAAGTCGGGTTATAGCCGATGCCTCCAATGGTAAGGTTCTCGATTTAGCCAAGAGAATATCCTAAGGGATTGTAGTTTTGACTTTGAGGTTGCAAGTGATTAGATGCTTTTGAATTCTTTCAAGTTGTCTCCATTTATGATTTGACATGCTACTTCCCCACACCTCACAACCATAGAGAACCACCGGTGTGACTAGAAAACCAAAGGTTTTTTTGGTTTTCCAATCCCAAAGCTCAGCCTTTCGACACCTGTTTTGGAGTAAGAAAGAATCCTTCCAGCCCCCTTGTATCCCTTTAGTTCTACTAGTCTCCCAATTGAGCTTATAGTGAAAACCAATCCCAAGGTATTTGTTCCTCAGGGAAAAAATCATAACTTTGGTCTTGGAAGTGTTCACTTGCATCCCAACATCCTGACAAAAGAGATCCACGGCCTTCAAAATTTCTTTCAAACCATGAGCAGTTTTAGAGATTAGGATAAGATCATCGGCATACAAAAGTATCTTCACCACATAACTAGCCAAATGGATACCCCCTTCATCAGTTTTGCTTAACCAATCTTCAAGTTTGTCAATGTATAACCCAAAGAGAGTGGGTGATAGAGGACAACCTTGTTTGACCCCAATGTCGCTGCCAAAAAATTCAAACATTCCCTCACTTGTTCTGATTTTAGCTCAGACTTTCTCATATAGTCTATGCACCGCAGCTCTATACTCATCTGGTATACTTATTTCATCCATTCTATTCCATAATTTGTCCCTAGGCACCGCATCAAAGTCTTTTTAAAAGTCAAAGCAACAAAAATCTTCCCTGCCTTGAGTGTCCCATATTTTTTCAATAAAGTGTCTAAGAGTGGCATAGTGGTCAATGGTAGAGTACTTAGGTCTAAATCCAGCCTACCCTTTCACTCTTTTTCCCTCTTTTTCTTCCCAACTGTTGATTCTACGTTCTATCAAGCTACGGAAAATCTTGTCAAGAATAGGGTTGACCATAATAGTGTGGTAGTTAGATGGGTTATTGATTTCACCACTTTTGTAGAGAGGGGTGACAACACTAGTTGTCCACTCTGTCGAGAAGCCAAGCCAACACAAGTGACATCATTGAACATTCTTTTAATGTGGGGAGCAAGGATTTCAACTACCCATTTTAAAAATTCAACTTGCAGCCCATCAATGCCTAATGCTTTACCATTTGCCAAATTCTTAATACCTTGTTTGATATCTTCTACTGAGAAGAGCTCCATATATGTGCTAATTATGGGAGGAGAATCTCTCCCCTTGGTCCTCTCATAAAGAAGCCTCACATACTCTACCCATCGTGCATCAATTATGTTATTCTCAATTTGTTTTCTCTTTTGCTGAAGCTCCTTCCAAAAACCTTTGGGGTTGTGTCTTCCCAAAGAGATTAATTCTTTCCTCCTTGTGTCTACATACTTCTCTTTTTTTGTTTGCACCAACTTCTCATATTTCTTCTTGTTTATGGCGACCATTAATTCCTCTCACTTGAAAAGCACCCACCTTCCAAGTTCATGCCTTCTTTAACTATTTAATTCATTCTACATGCCAAATAAACAAAAATCAAATACATGTAGTTCATGAGAGTCAATAAAGGTTTCTAAAATCATACATTAGAAAATGTAAATCTAAGATATAATCATACAATAATATTTTGGATGAAAACCAAGTGAAACAACTACAAAGAAATAAATCAAATACTAATAGCCAGGAGTCCTCTACATGGTTCATTGGAAGATCCGCGTGATTCTTCCTTTTTTCTTCATTTTTCCACGCTTTTTCCTCTCACAACCTTGTCAAATCATTTGCCTTTATTTTATATTGATGAAAATGCCCTAATTTCTTCTTGCAATTCCTTTTCCTTTCTTCTCTATCCTTGGTGCTACTTAAAGATAGCTACAACTAAAATTTGTGGCTTTTGTGATGCTTTGGGAAGGATTTATCAGACCTTTTTGTGGAGAGGAATGACAAGTTTGTTCAGTCTGTCACACAAAAACATAAATATTACTAAATTTTTATAACATATTATTGATTTCCATCATATATAAATCAAAATTAGAGTTTAATAAATAGCATAGACCAAAAAGCCAATTTAACTTCTAAATGAGTTACAATGTCACTTCCACTAGCCATGTCATATGTAGAATTTGTCTCACCTAAAGAAATTTTTGGCAAGTTGTGAGATAATAATGTCCAAGCTAGCACACTCAAGAGTTATATCCATATTCATCATCACCTCTTCATTGTAATCAAGTTTTTAATGTGACACGATATTCCAATAACTAGTGAGTATTTAGGAGTGGAGACTCCAATGGGGTTAGGGGAAACACTTCTTGTTGTGGTTTAGGGGCAGCATCTCCAATAGGGTTGAGCGGTAGCATCTCATGAGGGTTTGGGGGAAATTCCTTTGAAACCACACAAACTTTCATGGTGCGTGACATTTTCACAATTTTGTCACTTAGAGGCAAATTTAGGCATTTGATACTTTATTGTTTATAAAAATGTTTTAAAAATCAGATTAATTTTTTCATTTTTTAATCATTATAGTAACATCTGTCAACATAGAATATCAAAGAGAATAATGAGGAAAACTTGTGATTCATGTTTGAAATCATATCGCAAATCGATAGTGTGCAAAAATGAAGTGAGAATCACGTTTCTTGTTGTACAGGAAAGGGAGGTTTTTATATGGTTGTGGATGAGTTATTGACACAAAAATCATGATTTTTTTTGTTGATTCATAAGTTTTAGAAATAAAAATTGTTGTGATTTTTACAAAAACTCATGATGAGTAATTGGGAGAGTAACTTACCTAGCAATCCAGCTCATGAGTACTCAACAAGTTTTGCGACTATGATTTATAATATTTGAGTCATATTTGTCAAATCACCTATTTATAAAATTTGATGGCATCTCCTTGATTATTGTGCAAATTTTGAATTAAAGGGAATAATTGCATAATTTTGACTTCTTTGTACATCTCTATACTCTTTTGTAACATTAATTATCAAATCTGATTTTGGTCTACAGACAATAGTGCTATTTATTTTGTATATTTACTTATTAGAAGCTTTAAGGGATTGAATGCCTTAGTTTGTAGTTTGTATTTTAGATTATAGTGTATAATAAAATTTAAATTATGTTTCAACCAAAAAATCTTTGAAAATTTGATCTTGAAAAAAAAGGTTGTCTTCTATTAAATTATTTCTTGTTATTATAAAGCAATAGAATTTCCAAAATCAAATTTGTCTTTTTAGAGAGGGCTTGTATCAATGTCTTTACAAATATGTTTGTTTTATGGTGGCTCAACCTTCCTTTTTTATCTGTAAGTTCTCAAATGACTATTATTAATCTTCATTGAAGTAAACTTGGACTTCATTTTCTTCATATTGACAATATGCATTGAATTAAAAGTCCTTATCTATTGATTTGTGCACATAAAATCTAGCCTCAAAAGCTAAGGCTTTGGGAAACTCATAATTGAAAATGACTGCTTAGCAGATATAATGATAACATCAATAGATGCATCACAAGCACATTGAAATAATATTTCAAGAACCCTAGTTTATGACTAAAACCTTGATGCACTTGCCTTTTATTCATTTGAGACAATACCCTCATAGTCTTTATGTAGGGTTTGATTATAACCTTAGGGAATTTTAAGGAATACGTACCACCATTAGGAGTTCATTTTCAATAGGCTATGCATGCATGTGCATGAATATGGACTTTCCAAAAATCCTTTGTTATAATAGAGGCACACATTTAATACTTAACACAAACTTTGACTTTTGGTGTGTGTGGGTGGATTTGTAAGGAGCATCCATAGATGATAGTTTTATAGACATGCAACACATTCAAGCCTCAAAGAAATAGGTAAGTGTAACTTAATTGTTTGCATTGATGATAATTTTGAAGGAACATGGAAGATTCTTTATGTAGCATGGATCCATCTTAATATGATTTGACATTTTAAAGGGTGCCCAAAAAATTAAAGATGCAATCTCACAAGATAATTATAAAAACATTGTCATTAATACATAATATCTTTTTGAAACCTCTTGGTGGATAACAAATAATAAATAAATGTTAAGATGGACTTGTGCTAATTGTATAATATGAAAAAAAATGTAGAATATAAAAATGTCCTTTTTTAGTAGGTGGCCATTATCTTGGGTATATGTAAACTTTCTTGCAAAATCTAAACTATCATATTTTCTTGCTACATAAGTTATTTAAATAGAATACGTGTTCAAATTGTAATATAGAATAAAATTTTGTTAAAATAAATTAAAAAAACAAAAAAAAAAAATCATAGGTAGAATCGTCAAGAGTATAGTTTTTTCACCATTTCTTGGAATTCAAAACCATAAAATGTCTACAAAATCCTAGTTAATGATGTAAACGTACAAACTAAAATAGTTTTGAAGCATAAACATTCTAATTTCCTTGTTTGATCCCCATATTTTGGTCCAAAAGACCCTAGAATTACAAGATATTCAAAAGTATTGATTTCTCATTATGTGCTTTAATGAGTTTCATTTGATAAAATTTTTGTTTAGTGGACATTTGTATACAGACCTTTCATATTTTAAAGAATAATTGCTTCCCGTTCCATTTTTAGCCTTTTTGTTCCTTGGTATGTTAAACAATGAAAGGAATAAAAGATGAATGTAAAAGTTCTAGAGTAATTAGATTCAAAACTCTTCTAAGAGTTTGCTACCTTTTGTATTAAAATGTTATTTACTATAAAGCTTTTATTTAAATTACATTATTATTTTTGTTTATCTTCTTGTAATTTGAATTGTTGTTTCACTATGTTAAATTTTCACAGTTTAATGTGTTGTCAGCATAATTATACCTAAAATTTGGATCAACAATATATATATTTTATGTTTGCAAAAGTAAGATTGTCAATATATCTAACCATGTATAATTTTGAATGTGAATGTTTTGATTTATCTTATGGGATAGAGCTAAAAACAAAGAGAGTAAGCCAAGAGCTCTCTTCAAATGATGTTATTTGCTAAAAAAATTGTACAACATTTACAAGAGTGAGATGGTGTATTTTTGGCATGCTATGGAAAAAACTACCGTGATTTTTTTAATTTCTACGATAGACCAAGGTTAAAACATCTAAATACTCCATGCAAAATATTTTTATGGTTTGGGGTGTTCAAGCATTTAATGCATGAATTTTGAATGCACTACAAGGTGTAAAAATTATACATAACAAAAATAAAGATTGTTGATATAAAACACAATTAGATACAAGAAAAAGAAAGATTGATGACATAAAACAATTATCTTTATGATATTATAGAAGCTAGATAATTAATGACTAATTAGTTGGCCCAATGCAATTCACATAAGTAGTAAACTTGATAGAAAATCTAAATTCACTTATATTTCTCAAAATTATCAAAGCTTTCACATAAAATTATAAGAAGAGATGAACAATGAAATTACACTTAGTGTAACAAAATGAACCTTTAGTTTTCACAATATAGATGATGGTTATTTATAAGGTTTCTACAAATGGCTGAGAACCTTGCATGTCTATCATTTTATAAATTTAAAAAATAAAAATTATCACTTAATTACAATTCAAAATTGTATGTGAAATCTCTAAATGACAACAACTGAATTAAAAGTAATAATATTTAAATAATATCAAGTTTAAACTCTTAACAATATCTCTTTTAACTAAAAATATATTGTTTTCCTATGTTATGCCACTTTCAAAAATAGCACATCCTTTAGAACTGTGAAACTATTGGTTTGGAATTCTTGAGGATAAAGTAGATTGTACATAGAATTTGAGTCTTATGTTTGTGTACTAATGATATCTTCATTTCGCACTATTTTGTTGTACTTTGCATATTCCTACTCTTTAATATCTATAATTTGTCAACTCCATTAAATAATATATTTTTAAAATCAAATCAATTTAGATTATTCAAATCATTTTTAATTTGTCTTGAGAACTATTTTTCCATATCATTGACAATTCTTTTATTTGAGTCAATACCAAATAAGGGGTGAGAAATTGCCTCTAAGAATGAAGTTACCTTGTGTTTGTTTCCTTTCTTTGATTTATAATTTTGATCAAAGTCTTAATTGCAAGCACACAAAAATTCTATTGCAAAATTGATTATATTATTCCATTAAAAATAATCATTTTTTTGACTCTTGAAAATGTCCACGCTAACAAAGGTCTTAACTTGAATTATGACCATTTTCTTCTATGCCATTATGTTGCTACAATTTCTTTTAGAATTGCTAGTGATCTTTTTTCATATTTTGAGTTTTTTAATATCTTAATTGATTCATTAATTAATCCAAAGGTTTCTACCAATAGTTGTTCAATCCATTCATCCATTGTTCTTCGAAACATTTTTTAATCTAAGTGCGGCCATATGGATTTATTTGTACCAAGGAAGTTGGTTGTGTAGTTGTAGATCCAAGCTAGGGTTTCACAAGATATTTAATTGACATACTTAAATTTTTTAACTATTATTTCGAGGTCACTTTGTCCTCTCCCTACTTATTTATTCTATTTATTGACGAGGAAGCACTAATTAGAATATATTTAATCAAATTATCTCGTGTTTCTTCTTAGATGCATCTCTTTCATATTATAGTCACTCTCCTTAACCCTATGTTATTTCTTGTTCGATGGGAGGATTATAATTTGTTCATAAATTTTTTCATGAATATCTCTTTTTAGTAATGTTTATTCATTTGCTTTCTTAGTCAGGCCTTTTTATAATATAGAAGAAATGCCAATTGAGTTAATAGGAACTAGTTGTGTCTCTTTCTTAAGTTCAAATTCTCCAACCAATGTGGTATGTTTTTTTATATACTGGGGATAACTTGTTAATCTAAAGAACACAATTGCTTAGAAGGAAATCAATCAACCATATAGGGAGGATTAGTTTGGTGGATAGAAATTAAGAGTTGGACGAGAAGGAAGAGGGGGTAAAGGTGTTTATGAGTAGTTGTGGAGGTCATTTAAATCACTTGGTAGAAATGGTGGCATTAATATTGGGATATTCAAGATTATGAGATATTTTTTAACATGAGACCTAATTGGTAGAGGAGGCGATTTGGTTTTACTTCTTAGCACAAACTTAAATATTCTAGATTATGGAACATTTGAACAATTGATATATCTAGATTTTTACCGTAGCCAAACCTTAATACTACTACCTACTATTTGACCCTAATCCAAGCCTTGTAACATTATTGGGTCTTGTTAAATAATCACATTCTATTTGAAGAAGAGACAATAATAGTTTCCTCCCTTTTAGAACATTTCTCTTTGTAACCCAATTTCCCTATAGAGGTCTTCTTTATTAATCATTTGATTGACCATTTCATTATAATTCTCTATCTCTCCTCTAATGAAAAAATTACCTTCTAAAAATAGGTGACCAAGGGAAGGTCTTAGAATATTATATCCTCTTTGTCATATTTTAAGTCTTTTAAATACTTTGGAAATATTAAAATGTACCATTTTTCACATCAAGATCATCTAATAGTTGGTGCAAAAATATTCATAATGGAGAACACGTCCCCCTCTTTTCATTATCCCCTCTCCATTATTCTCTTTGGATCATAGGAGTGCATGAGTTCAAAGAAATTAAAAATCTTTATCTACATTTCTTTGACATCTTTAATAAGTATTTTTTAAATCATAATAAGAGTTTTCCCCCCTTTCTCATGCCTTGCTTGGAGGATTTAGTGAGGTATGAAAATTTATTTGATTAATTGAGAAACTCATCCTATCAAGGTATTAATGTTGAATGCATGGTTTTATCTCCTACCTCAAAATTGGAATGTAGATGAAATTATGAATCCAGATGAACCAATCTCCTCATTTAGTGATGATTACCTGGCTTTTTGTAAAATTCTTTATATTATAACCAAGGGGCATATTTATAGATTTGATTCATCATAATTAATTTCCCTTCCTTCTATAGACCTAGGAAGAACCTTACCTTGGCAAGGCTACACATGAGATGTGATTGCACGAAAAATATTTCCTTTCCAATTCATAAATTGTTGATGTAGATACTTACAAATTATCGTGTTTCCCTAGTCAACATTACACAATAAAATATATTAGGGTTGTAATGTAAAAATCCAAGGGAAAAATATCTCAATTTTTGATTGAATTGCTACTTAGTTTAGTAAGGGTAATCATGTAACCTAAAATATCTCCAAATTCCCCTATTCTTAGAGTTCTAATTATTATGCTAGATTGTATCCTTTCTAGAATTTAACTCCTAACAATATGCTTTTGAAATTTAAATATATTTTCATTGCATTGATTCATACAATAAATTAAGTTTATCTATACACAATTATTTGAAAAGGAGGAATTACAAGGAGTTCTATAACATCCACATTTGAGCTTGACAATAGTTATTCATCCAATCCCATGATTTCCTTTGTTCCCTAGTTATAAAACTTGGCATATATTAATACTAGAATTTGAGACTCGATATAATAATAGAAAATTCAATTGATTTTAGTAACCCATGTTCAAAAAATCTTTGGGAAATCATGTCTAATATTTTAAGCTTTATTTTGCATATCAATTCTTTGAATGTTGTCAAGGTTAATTTTTGTCACAGAAATTGGATAATAAATTTTAAAGATAAAAATGAGTAGCACCCTCATATTAGTACTTCAACTTTAATGAATCCAAAAAATAAGTTCTAAATAATTAACTTTAAATCCTTGAAAAACATAACAAGAAGGTAACACCTAAAAAATAATGACAGTTATAAAAATGAACTATATACTTTTCTAAAAATCTTACTTAAAAAATGAAACACCTCCTTACCCAAAACACTAATTAGTATTTCCTATATTTTATTCAAAACCCTAATTGTCCTTTTAGAAGGAGGAACATATGCAAATTATTTGGAAGAAATTACTTGCTAATTATTAGTTAGGGGTCAATCAAGAACCTTAATAATAAATATATTAAAAAACCTCTCTTTGGCATGCTTGAAAACCCTAACTATGCTTGGTAGTGGAATTCCTTCTCTTTGACAATCTACCTTGTGATTTTCAAACCCTAGGTTTAAGTAAAAATAAGAAGTGCCCTCAAAACCCTAAAGCCACACTTTATGTATATTTTTTCTCTACTTTTAGGCATGAAATCCAGAAAATGCATATCTCAGCCTTTAATTCTATATTCCAAAAAACTAAATTTTCTCCTTATTAAGTAAAGGCTATTCTCCTCCATGAATTTTGTGGCCAAAGGTTTCATTTATATCTCTTCTTCACATTGATGTTCTAGCTTGGGCACACTAGGAAAATATTTTTATTTCCCCCTTATTTTAAATGTTTTTGATAAGAAGCACACAAATGTACAATAGGGAAAATTTCCCTCCTTTGTATCAAGTTATCGAGTGGGCATGCTAGGTACACATATTTCTCATAATATATTTTTATACTTTTCAATATGGATTCCAAGTGGGAAAGCATGTTTGCCACACTTTCTGTTACAGTTAGAAGACAGATATCTAACAAGTTAAATGTAGATTTGATCAATAAAATAGAGAAATAAAACACATAGTAAATTATAGCAGAAACAAGACAACATAGAGAATTTAACGTGGTTCACCCAATCTGGGCTACATCCACAAAACCGCAGTCATCCAATGATTTTATTATCCAGTGCAAAACATATTACAATATCGCAAATAATTCCATGCTACAACTCTCCATCCCAACCACTTATAACAAGCTTTTAGAAGCTTCTAGAAATTAGGGTTTACAAAGTCATCTTTTTTTCGAATCGATGACGAAATGAAAAAAAGGTGAAAAAAAAAATTCTCGGGGACTGCCACCCCCAAACCCCTGGCCTAGCCCCAGACCCCGGCAAGGATACATGAAGAGTGTACAGTATAGCATGATCAGTCACCACATTCCAACACTTTCCATCTTGGACTAATCTGCAAAGGCTATGTAGTAGGCATGCATATGTGGTAGGTGCACTAGTGTGCCTCTTTTTAATTTTCTCTACAAAATGATTCATGAAAAAAGTGTTCTTGGTGGAAACTTAGTAGATTTTATTTATCAATTAAATTTTGGTAAATATAATAAAATAATTAGGGTCTTAAATCATTTAGATTTATGATTAATTAGTCTAATCGATTTTAAATTATCATCAAGATATTTTTGAAGTATTTATATCATAATATTGTTGTCACAATAGATGATATTTTTATTACAGAATCACTTACAATTTATGAGACATAATTCAATTAACTAACATATTTGCATGCTACTATTGGGGCCATAATCATTTTAAAATCATCGCTAAAGTTTTGGATCATAGTCATGTTAGTTTTAGGATAAAAAATGAAAGCAATCAAAAATGCAACACATAAGACAATGAACACCACAAGATACCTTGGGAAAACCCTCCAACTTGAGGGGAAAAACCCAACAAATATATTGCTTATATATTCTAGAATAAGAGTAGAAGTCTGCTTACAACTCAGGGCCAACACAAGGCCGAATTTGATAAAATGAATAATAGAACCTCTCCTAGATGTGAAAATACAGAAAGAATATATTTCTCCTTGAAATATATTTGCTGCAACAACATGATGATCTGTTGCTCAAGATCATGATCTACCACTCAAGATAATGATTTGTTGCTCAAGATCTCGACCTACTACTCAAGTGTGAACTTCTTCAAGGAGTGTGAATATGATGAATGAACTTGATGATCAAATTAGATATCATCACCTTATATTTATACAAATCATTGTGTCTCTTCATGTAGGTCGACCTCATAAGAAAAATAGCAATAATTAAATAAATATAATTTATTTAATGAGGTCGGCCCTATTTAATTATTCACAATAATTAAATATTATAATATAGTGCCAAGTGAAGCACCTCTTCACTTTAGTTATCTCAATAAAATAAATAGCCGATAGGCTATATGCAATTTTATGTCTTGACTCGAGGCTGGAAGGATGAACCTGAAGCTTCTATAACATCAACACTCCCTCTCAGCTAGGGAGGAATACTTCCAGTTGTACAAGACACATCACCTCATCGTGATGGAAACCACCATGGCTACTCCCATATGTGGAAAAGGAACATATCACCTCATTGTGATATCAACCATCATAGCTACTCCCATGTATGGTAAAGGAACATATCACCTCATCGTGATATCAACCATCATGGCTACTCCCATGTATGGTAAAGGAACATATCACCTCATCGTGTTATCAACCATCATGGTTGCTATCAACCATCATGGCTTCTTCAAGGAGCACAAGTTCCCAACACAGAATCACTCAACGTGATGTCGTCACCTCATCGTGGCATTCACCATAGATACTCCCAGAGGGTGAAAAGCACAAGTACAAGAAAATCATCACGGATTCTCTCACGTGATGTTGTCATGGAGTCACACACATGACATCCACCATGGCTACTCCCAGAGGGTGGAAACAAGGGCTTTCACCTTAAAATTCTCCATCACAAGAAAGATGCATTAACAAGGGCTTACACCTCAAATTCCCCCATCTCAGAGGAAAATGCATTAAAGCAAATCACAAAAGATCATTGATACTAAGACTCCCTCTCAGCTAGGGCTTCATTCTCCACAATACCAAGCTTGTCTCAAAAGTACACAAGATTTACTTTGGAGAGAGGCTTGGTGAGAATATCTGTCGTTTTCTCATCAATGCTGATGTACTTCAACTGGATCGCTTTCCTCAATATCATATCTTCGATATAGTGGTATTTGATCTCAACATGTTTGGTTCTGTCATGAAACACTGGATTGAAAAAAAGATTCACACAACTTTGATTATCACAATGAATGACAGTCAGCTCCAACGATTTTCCAAACAATCCTGCTAGGAGCTTCCAAAGCCACACTGCTTCTCAAGCTACCACACAAGCTGCAATATACTCGGCCTTTGCAGTGCTCAGTGTCACTGAAGACTGCTTCCTATTGCACCAAAAGATCATCACAGACCCTAAACTGAAACAACATCCAGAGGTGCTCTTTCAATCAGTAACACACCCTACCCAATTAGAATCTATATAACCATGTAGCTTCAAGTCCACATCAGAAGAATATCTCAAGCCATACCCAACTATGCCACACAAGTATCTCAAGATATGCTTTGTTGCAACTAGGTGTATTTTCCTTGGTTCATACATGAACTGACTAAGTGCACTCACTGCATGGAAAATATTTGGTCTAGTGTTGACTAGATACATCAATGATCCAATCAACTACCTGTACATAGTAGGATCCACCAGATTTGAACTAGCTACAACCTCTTTTAACTTCTAAAAATTGGTTTCCATAGGTGTAGACATGGATTTGCAATCCATCATACCAAATCTCTTCAAGATGTCTATTGTATACTTCCCTTGACTCAGAATGATCTCATTAGGCCTCTGCCATGCTTCTAAACCAAGGAAGTAATGCATGTACTTAAGATCCTTTATTTCAAATTCAGAAGCCAACTCCTTCTTGAATTTGATAATGAGGTGTTCTTCTCCAGTAAGAAATAGATCATCAACATAAAGAACCAAGGTTAATGCCTCACCATTAACTACTTTGAAGTACAGGTTTGAATCTGCATCATTCTTGAAGAAATATTGATATTCTTTAGCCATGGCATCCTTCCATACTTGCTGACTTGATGCTTCCTCAACATAGGAAGGCTCAACTATTAGGATATGACTCATTAACATAACTTGGAACCTATTGACGTCTTTTTCTTTCTTGGAGCTGCAAACCTTTCTACCTCCTGCATTGTTTTCCTAGCTTATAGAGGTCTCTTTCTACCAATAACAAAGTTGGTAGGCCCATTAGTAGGTTCCAAAGGCTCAACTAAATCACCATCCTCTTCTAGTTCAATAGACTCCCTCTGAATCTCCAAGTACTTACATCAACCTCCTGACCTCCTCATCCAAGGTTGCTTTAGACTCCCTTTGAAGGTTAATTCCTCCTCTTCAAAGAAATTGATCACAATGACAACCTGAATAGGTTCTTCCTCTTCAAGAGAAATATTCATCCACCAACTCAGTCCCATGGTTGCAAGCTATTTCAAGCTCTTCTTCTCTTGAAATCAATCTCTTACGCTTCTTGGTCCATCCTAAAGCATTAAGGAGAGATTACTAAAATTTCATAGAACTCAATTATCTTGAAGAGAAATATCAATGCTAGAAGCATACATGATTGACTATCTCAATGTTATAGCATGAATTAATAACTTCATAACAAATTCATGAACATTATTCAACCATGCAATACTTATCTCATTGAAATTAGAATCATGTACACTGAGAATGAGGGATTGATCTCCTCAAACAACGATCACAATATATGCTCTCTCTGCCCTTTCAGTGGCATCAATTGCTGTAAGTCAGCCCTTCGATTGAGCTGATAATCGATGACTCCCATGTCAATGTTCATCAGTGTGATCTCCAAAATTTTTGGATTGGCACTCAATGCAACCTCTTGACTTAAATCTTCATCGACTTAAGAATCCTTCACTAAGTCCTCATCACACATATACTTCTGATCACAGAGAATTGGAGTTGAAATATTCACAAGACTGGTACATAGTGTAGGACCATCACCTAATCTACATAGGCTCGATGAACAGACAACACAAAATATGATTCAAATAATTGATCTTATCCCAGTGATCTTTACTAAACACATATAATGCAAATAACCGAAGTCAGATCTGCACAACTCAGCAGACTAAAATTTACCCCAAATTTAAAAGGTATAAAGAAAAGAATACTTATCTCTTAATTGCATAGCACTGGTAAAGAACAGGAATTGCATCCTCTGTTGTTTAGTATTCTGAAGATGAATACCATAAGTATGTCAAGAAGGAACTAAAATATCATGAGGTCATGATACTTGACTGAAGCTTATGCAACAAAAAAAATGGCTCTCCACACATCTCTAGACTTCACTCAGAGTCCCAAAAAAAAATGCAGCCAGATGATAGCATTTTCTAGAAAGCTCATGATCTCCTCACACAAAATGATTGTGACATATCGCATCCTCTTTTTGCATACACCATAAGCAATAATTTTTTCAGCAAGGACTGAAAATCTCCATCGCTTCTTCTTTTGAACCAACCATTTGATTCGCTTCTCCTTCTACACACTACCTTATCTCTCACACACAACTTCAAAATGCTTAACAAATCTGAATAGATCTTTTCTAGACCTACTCTGATACCATGTTAGTTTTAGTATTAGAAATGAAAGCAATCAAAAAATGCAACACATAAGACAATGAACACCACAAGATACCTTGGGAAAACCTTCCAACTCGAGGGAAAAAACCCAGCAAATATATCGCTTATATATTTTGGAATAAGAGTAGAAGTATGCTTACAACTCAGGCCCAACACAAGGCCGAATTTGATACAATGAATAATAACACCTCTCCTAGATGTGAAAATATAGAAAGAATATATTTCTCCTTGAAATATATTCCCTGCAACAACATGATGATCTACTGCTCAAGATAATGATATGTTGCTCAAGATCATGATGCCGCTCAAGATAATGATCTGCTACTCAAGATCATGACCTGTTGCTCAAGTGTGAACTTCTTCATGTGAACTTCTTCAAGGAGTGTGAATATGATGAATGAACTTGATGATCAAATGAGAGATCATCACCTTATATTTATAAAAATCATTGTGTCTCTTCATGTGGGTCGACCTCATAAGAAAAATAGCAATAATTAAATAAATATAATTTCTTTAATGAGGTCGGCCCTATTTAATTATTCACAATAATTAAATATTATAATATAGTGCCAAGTGAAGTGCCTCTTCACTTTAATTATCTCAATAAAATAAATAGTCGATAGGCTATATGCAATTTTATGTCTTGATTCGAGGCTGGAAGGAGGAACCCAAAGCTGCTATAACATCAACAAGTCCCAATCACCCAACATTCACATCAGTTATTTTAATAATTAGGTAGGATTTGTCACATTTTTCCCCCATGTTACAATTTTCTAGGTTTTGTGGAAATTGAGTTCATATAAATATAATTAAAACTCTAAATTATTTTTTAACACATTTTATTATGCTCTTGATTTAGATTGACTTGGTTCTTAGATCTTTAGGTCCTTTGAATAATTGTATTTTATTCTCCTTTATTTGGTTTCTTCTATGCCTAGTGCTTGCTTCCTACCTAGAATTTTGTTTTTAGTAAGCCATATACAACTATATAAACTATTGAGTTAGTGAGAAGCAAGACATAATTTATTTAGTATTCTATGAATATAAGGTTCCTTTTGTTTATTTATCTATTTGATTTCATTGTTATAAATGATATTGAAATTGTTACTATTGAGTTTTATGGTGACCTTAAACACTAACATTTATTGTAATCTCTAATTTATGGGAGATACCAAGCAGTATCCAAGTTTTTGGAAGTGGTAAATGGAACTCATAAAAAATGTAGAAACACCATGTCATATTTTTGCAATATGTGTAATCCATCAAATAAACCTACAACACAAGGGTTTACACTATCTATTGATAAACAAGAGAATATCTTAGAGGAATATTGTAATAAGGTGCATGAAAATACCAAAGATGATGTTATAGAGGATTCTTAGGGTAGAGGGAACACTAATATCAATAAACCCACCACAAAAAGTGATCAAGAAAATGAAAAATACTACGCAAAAGGGAAAAGCAAAATCCAAATAAAAAATAGGGCATGAGTGAGATCTTTCAAGGAATTTTTAGATTGATTAGGTGTTAAAGTACCCATTCTTTTAATTGGTGAAGAATATAACTAAATATGAACCTCTTATAGAATGTAGGTGCAATACTCATAGTTGGAAATATGGTAGGGACAAGAAGTTACAACTAAAAGTTGACACCGTAAAAAAAAAGGTGTTAGTAAATTTTATGAAAGCAAATCATGAATGGAGAGGGAAAATAGTGATATAATGGACAACACAAGAAGAATGTTTTTGTGTTAACGTGTCTTGGAATATGATGAGTTTATTCAAAAATTGAAAAAACTTGCTTCATGTGGATGCATAATTTAAGCTCAATTCATAAAGATGATGGGGCAACATAAATGATAAAATTATTTAGCTGAGTGTTTCTTTTCATATTTTGACAAGGTGTATCATGACAAAGTACTCAAAAAATATTATTTTTTATATCTTTTATAGGTATTCCTAACTTTTCTAACACACATTGCCAATAAATAGTGGGTGGGAGTGGGACAAGCTATCTTGTTGAGGTGGAAATACATGATGTATAGGAAAAGTTAAAATAATAAAAATGTATTACATTATTTTTAGATGAAGTTACAATAGTAGATAATACTTCTTGGGTATGCATATATGTGTATACTATATAAAATCATATCTATGAACCTCACATGCTCATAAAATGTTGAAGAATGCAACATCTTAGAATCTATTTGAAATGGTTATGAAATATTTGGTTGAAACTAGAGGTATGGATGACTAAACAATTGTTAAGAAATTGTTGTATGTAGGTGTGGATAGCGCTTCAGTAATGTAAGGTCATAGAAATGGTATTTACGTAAAGCTATAAAAAAATTGTTCACCATACATGATTTCCAATTCATTACATGGCCCATATAATAAATTAGTATTCAAAATTGTGAGCATGTTTTATGTAGTATAAAAAGTTGAAGATCTAGTCCACAAGCTCTACTCATACTTTGTTGAAGTGTGAATGGTTTTTAAAATTTCAAAAAATTATCAAGGGAATAACTAAATAAAACAATCTTCTTAAGGATGTTGATATTATATGGATCTCCTTACATGGGCTAGTGCAAAGAGTTTTTGTAGAATATCAATCATTAATTAGCATAATGTACAAATATTACCTCATAGTAGACAAAGCTCTTGCCCTCTTATTTTGGTTAGGTGAGATAGAGACACTTCTGACTTTAACTGGTATTCTTTTATGTGCTAGATAAAATGAATATTCTTGTCAAAAAATATCAAGAAAGAACTGTGTATATTAAAAAATATACTAAACTATGCAAAATTATATGCATGAACCTCAATAATCTATCTATCAGAATAATCATTCATAAGTCCAAAATTTAATAGTTGGCTCTTAATGAAAAATATGGGAAATATTGCTAATTATTTATATTTCAACAAAAGTGATGAGTTATGTGTCTTAGTGTGGGGATATAAGATACAAGCACACTATTTTCTACAATTTGGAACACTACCTAACAAGTACTTGTTCGAAGGGATTCTTTTATTATCAATATTGTTAAATATATTAGTACTACTTTAAGGGATATTATGAGATCTTTCCTTGGAGATTAGAGAGTGAAATTCTCATGATGAACTACTTGAAGCCATGTCCATTATGTATCCTTAACACTAAATCAATTTTCATAGTGAGATAAAGATCTTGGCCACATTATTCTCTAGAAGTGTAGAATTGAATGTACAACATATAAAAAGAAAAAAATAAATCTAATTTTATAAAAAAAATTAACCCATTTTGCAACATCAATGATGGAATAGTATAAATTCATGGAGATTCCCTTCCAAGATAATAACAAAGATTTAGGAAACCTTAAGTCAGAGAAAAATATTTCATGATTAAATATCAAAATATTTCAATCTTATTGTGATGTAGGAAAAAGGGATCTAGGGTTTAAATCACACCTCCTCTACATCACAATGGAAGGAACAAAACATGATCACAAACACCCACTTGGCTACTAACCGTTGTGGAAGAGCCAAAATGGTGGATCAGGGTTTTCGTTATTTATTTAAGGGGTTCATTGATTGATTAATAATTGACTGAATTTTAAGATTCAAATGTGTACCTAGATTAATTATGTAACTACAACAAAATATCATGATTTCAAAGAAGTATAGAACAAAAACACAAAAAACAGTCATCGAAAAGAAGAGTGCAGAGATAGAGGAACCTGACATATAAATTTGAGCTCAAACTAGCTGGACAGGGGTGTTAAAACCCTATACTTGGAAATGTGATGTAGATAAATGTCTCAAACAAAAATCACTTGACACATTTGATCCAATGATTCATCACAAACAAGGACTAGTTGCACTCTAGTTCATTTTATGCACATTACTCTTGGACTGTTCAAACAATGTATGGCATTCAAGAAGAAAAAAAAACATGATGAAGGATTTCTTAGGATTTTCAGTCCTCTTACAACACATATAAATGATTTCCCAACCAATCATAATCCAACAAAGAATAGATTTTATTGAACCCTCAAGTAGCTAGGGTTTCAAGACAATTTTCATGCAAAGTAGAACAAATAGACATTAATAAATCCTTGTGTCCAAAAGATATCAGCCTAAAGTCTTGGAAACCATTAGAAAATGTAAAAACAGAACTTTTCTGAAAATTTTAGCATTTTCCATTTTGCCAATTGAGAGAAATGGATTTTTTTATCAAACTGGAAACCCTAATTTCTGAACATGATCATCTAGAGAATTTTTGCCATAACTTTCTCAAATTAACTCCAAATGAGACCAAACCAAAATAATTTGAACCATAAAATAGATACATAACTTTTCCAATGAATTCCCCAGCCATTACAGGTTGTACGTATCCATACAAGCATATTTTCTTGTTGTAAAATAGTGAAAATCTACAACTATTAACACTAAAAATGTTATAACTTTTGCAAAACATAATGAAAATTCACCAAATCAAAATCATTTGGAAGATTAATGGATTATTCAACTTATCCAACTAGTTTAATGGCTGTACAAATCTGTAATAGTTTGTACAACATGAATAACAAACTGTTGCATAAAGAAATGCAGGTAAAACATGACAAAAAAAAAGTTATTTGCATTCCAACCTTCTACAACCCTAGATTTCATGTTTACAAGGAATATTTATGCTTCTAAAATAATTTATAGGCATCCAACCTACCCACAACTGATTTTTTAACAAATTTGCAAAGTTGTCATTACAACATTGACAACTTTTGACAACTTTTAGCAACGTTTACAATATTTGCCTAAATTTCACCTAATGACCCAAAAATGGTCCTAAACCACTTAGGATGGTCTCAAATGACCTTATTTACATCAATTAAGAAAAAACAAAGTAAAACCCAAAGTTTCATAATATAACTCAAAATTGCATCAAAGGTGCTCCTGCACCAAAATGCATACCTTCAGAATCAAAATGTAGATCCTAGTTGAACACTATTTGTAGGCTCTTACTTTCTAGACTTAGTTTCAAAACTTCATCTATCATTGATTAGTTCCACTTTCCCCAATTTTTTGATATGCGAGGCTTGAACACTTGATTGAGAAATTAGGTCTTTGGACCTCTCCCAAACTTGTTTTAGATCTATCACCTGCATGCAAGAGAGGAGAGAAAGGGTTGTGTTGTATAAGGGCTTGACTAAGTCAAATCCAATATTATTATTTCTACCTCCACAATGACTATTATGATGTAAAAGAGTGCTTACCCTGGGTTAGTAGAGGCAAATAAATAAAATAATGATAAATTGACAAGTACTGCAACTTACCACTCAAATCTACATTCCTTGATGGATTGAAGTCATTGTAATCATAACCTTAAAGGAGAATTGGAAGCTTTATTTGGAGTCCTAAAAGTTTTAGTTCTCACAAAATGAATGGACATGAAACATGAATAAATTCACATGAAAACTTGATGCATTGCTAACATAATGCTTGACAAAAATAATGCTACAATAATCCTACTAACTTTGCTCTTAATTTTTTTTAGGATGCTCAAATATGATCTCAATTGCCTTAGGATTCATTATCCTTTCAAATGATGAAAAAGACTTGTATTTATATGCATTTATTTAATTTCTTGTAAAATTGATTACCAACAACTAACAAGTAAATTCAAATTTCTAAATGTTAAAATGTCGACAATGAATATTTAAATTGGGGCAAAAATAGGTGAGGAATTCCTCCATCATTCTCCCCAAGGCTTAATATTACATTAAAAATGCCTCCTACCACCCAATTTTCCTCTTTATAGTGAGAGTAAAATATCCTCAAACCCTCTCATAATCAATTTCTCATAGAATCCAAGTTGGAACTATAAAATTTTGACACTAATATTGGACACTTAAGAACATAACATGAATTGAGCTTCACCCATCCTCTAATACAACCCTAAAAGCAACCTATTATCCTACATAATATCCAATCCTCTATCCATTCCATTCACATCCACTTTTAACATTCAATGCCCCTCCATAAGGTCCTCAACCAGTTCTAAAGACTTTCACCATTGACCTCTATCTCCTACCCAAAAAAGTCTATTTTTCCTCTTCTATCAATATTTTTTACCAAAAAAAATAAAAATTGAGTGCATTAATCCCCTGAATATTCTATCTCAATAAATGCATTACTTTTGGGTAGGGAATTACTTGCCTCCATTATGGATTTTTTTTTGTAATTGGTTCAGAAGTTCCTTTTTTCATATCCTCAATTGTTTCCACCTTGGCCTTGTTGGCACTTCTTCTCTAACCTCTTCCCTTTAAAATATTGATGTTTTCTACTTCCATTCCTATGTTAGTAATCTATAGCCTTAACACGTTATCTCATTTCCTTCATACTAGTCACACTCTAATCTTTCAAACCTATTTTTTCCTCATAGTTATCCTTCATAATTTTTCCTCACTGTCACCCTCCTCTAATAGACTATCAATGATGTTATTCAATATTGACTAGGAAAATAATTCTATTGGAACACATTTTTCATTGCTTCAAAACATTGACCTTTTAACACTCAATACAAATGCCAGAGATAAATGGATCCACATGAGGCAGTTCATCCATGTCCTGAATCTGAAGGAAGACGCCAACGATTAGTCCAATAATCCCCCTCAACGTCACCCGAGGGGATTCGAACCCATGACCATGACTCTGATACCATTTGTTGGAATAGTTTGTTGTTGCATCAAAATATCGACCTATTAACACCCGATACAAATTCCAGAGATAAACGAATCCACGAGAGGAAATTAGTCCATGTCCTGAATCCGAAGGGAGATGCTAGTGATTAGTCCAACAAATTCTTCCTCCTCTCCTATCATCTTTCCTTGCTTGACCTCTTCACCAAATAGGGTATCCTTCAAAGCTAAAACCTTTTATTTAACTTTTGAACTTTCCTCATTTTCACTCTACTTGAGTTCCTCTACTTTCCCACCCAAATTTGAGAGTTTGTCTTGCTTCCTGGGAACTTCTTACCAAAAATTTTGAATTCATTTTTAGCAATATTTTTATGCCTTTATCCTTCTCACACTTCTTACCATGTGTCTAACTTTCCAAATTTTGAATCATATTATTGTAGATAACTAAATAATATCACCTTTGCCATCATCATTCTATCCTATTCAATCAAGTATACCTCATCACCTTATCATCCATTCATCACCTAATCATTTGTTCATCACCTAGGACTCCCAATGCTTAGTAATTTAATTAAATAATTCCTAGTTATTTAATTAAATTAAACTACCACCATTCATTAATTTAATAAATTATTATCCATTACTTATTCCATTTATTTATTTATATATATCCACACATTAAAATCCAATTATTATTTATCCCACACATTACCCATTAATATATTAATTTAATATTAATTTTCACCTCATGTACACTAATACTCCAATTAATTAATTATTAAATTACTAAAATCCATCTCACCTAGTTGAATGCTTAGTCTAATCAGTTCACTCGGACTTATTGCTAGTCTCATTCATCAATCAAATTGACTTTACTCATCTATGCAATTAATTAACTCCTCCATGTAGGTAGTTAACTCGTCAATCAAATATATTATCTCCCCAACAAATTTGAGTTGAGAAATAATTTTTTTAATTAAAAATTAAAATAATGTGCAACTCTCTTATGCTTGCCACATCTGCTCATTAGCTCCCCTTCTCATGGATTAGATTTGAGATTCTAGATCAAATCCTATTCATTCATTTGATTCTCCTAAAAACCTATAAATCAAACCAATCTCATTATTTCATAAGCATTCATTTTCACATCCATATTCTATCAATTTGATATCTAGAGAATGATAATTTTATGTTGACAAATTGAGCACCCACATCCCCAAATGAGAAAAGATTGACAATATACTCAATATAAGGTTTGCATGTGAAAAATTTGAGTGCTAGTTGGTTTGATCTTGGGGTAAGTGCATGGAAATGGTATACAAAAAGGGGGTCAAAAGTGGCCACTTTTTTTCCTGAAATCAACTAAACCTAAACTTGGATGAGTAATTTGAGATTCATGCACTCAAAAGTCAAAGATATAAAAAGAACAAGAATTATAGTGCTCTAAATCTAGTTTCTAAACTACTAAAGTTTTTGAAAAATAGTTAAGATTAAGAGGATGAAATGTTCTAGGCACACAAAAGTGTTCCTATTTTTTTAATAAATTATAACACAATGTTTGGTGTGCGCCTCTCTTTTTTTTTTGTTGCATTTAGTATTTTGAAAAAGGTAGAAACATAGTTAAGAGTGAGTACTAGAAATTGTATTATTTTTATTAATATTTTTTTATTATTTTTCAAAGTGGATGCATCCTAAGAATCTCATCATTGAGCGTGTGTGTCACATAACTTGCACTAAAATAATAGAAAATAAAAAATAAAAAGTCAATGTGTAAAGAATGAAGTGTAGAACAATCTTATATAAAAAAAATCAAATTTTGACAAGTAGATCAAAAGTTATAAAGAAAAATGAAGACATATGTATTTGAGAAATATAGAAACATTGGTAAAAATAAATTAAAAATAAATATGTTAATGTATTGAAAATATAAAAAAATATGGTTAGAAAGCTTAGAAGATGTATGGAATTTGGTGGTAATTTTATTAAAAATTATTATATAATGTGTAAACCTAATGACGTGCAAGTTGAGAAACAATAATGAAGATCAAAAACACATGAAATGGAGGTAAATAAATAATCTGAACATATAAGTTCATTATCCAAACCTATTCCAAAGAAAAAATAGCAAAAAAGTTGGCTTAAAAATGTGTTCGCATTATTTGAAACACAAAATGCGAGCTTATTTTATGAAACATGAAACTTGATTTTGTCTACTCTCTTTCTCTCACTCTCCCTATCTTTCCCTCTATATTTTTATATCTCTCACTATATATTTATCACTAGTACAAAAATAGCAATATGTGGCTGAAAAACTACTAAAAACTGTTTATAAATGACTGAACATGGTTGTGTGACCAATAGTAGTTTATTTCCAGTCATTTATAACATGGTCGAATTGATGACTAAATCATTTTTTAGTCATTTGGTTGATCGATTTGGTTGTTAATTTAGTTGCCTGATTGATCAATTTGGTCGTTGGTTTAATCGCCTGAGTGATCGACTTGCTCGTTAATTTAGTCATTAAATTTCATAAGTTGGTCACTTATTCAGTAATTTTTTTATTCACTGGTATATTTTTTCATTAATTTAGTCATTGATTGATGTTAACTGGTTACTTATTTAGTCATTTTTATTCACTAATTCTTGTCCATTAGTAGTGTATTTAGTCATTAATTTTAATCACCATTTTGATCAATTTGGTAGTTTATTTAATTATTTTTGTTCACTGATTTCTGTCAACTGATAGGTATATTGATACATTGTTTATTAATTGCATAATCATTATATTTATTCATATTTATTAACACTGATTTCTATCAGTTGGTAGTATATTTAGTCAATTGGTAGTTTATTTAATTGTATTTGTTCACTAATTTCTGCCTATAAGTGCTAGAAATGAGACAATGCTTTAATTGAGGTTTAAACATATAAAAACACCAAAAAAACATAATCATTCATTTGTACATAATGAAACGGCTATTAAGAAAGCAAAATACTAAAATTTTATTGAGAAAACTTGTTCTAACAACATATACAAGATAGAAATTTGTCTTTGCTTTGAAAAATGTACTATTATAAAGTGTGTTTCTCAGTGTTGTGACTGAGAAAACTGAGTTACAATACCTTTTTTTTTGGTTATGCAAGATATTACAATTTTGATGACAATTCTATGTTGCAACTTATTTGCAATTGCACATACATGTCTGTTGCACTCTCTGCAACTTTTCCTCTTCTCTACACCTCTTTATCTGCTCTGTATTTACTTATTTTTTTGCACCCCTATTTTTTGTGTCTACTACTCACACAACAACATATCCCCTCTTCTATAATGCACCAGTTTGAATGAGCGAAACCCAAACAAAAAGAGAAAAACATCATCAAGGGGTTTTACATTACAGGTGCAGTAAGATAGAACATTCTCTATTCTACTCGTAGAATGTACATCCAAATCATATTTTCTAGTTTTTGTTTGGGTTTAACTTATTCAGGCTCAGTACATTCTTTGTATGCAACTTCACTCTCCACACTCTGTTGTTGCTAACCCTTTTTTTTCTCTTCTGCACTTATGGCTAACTCTTTGTGATTTTTTTCAAATATTTTAGTGGCCACCGTACAAAGGTCCCTAGTTTCTCTTTCAGACGGACAATTCCATCTATTTTTTCTAGATGAGGAAGGGGTATGTTACATGAGACCTATGAAATAAATACATTTTCATCTCATGTTCCTTTCAATTTGACTCCATATACAATAGATAGTGAGTGAATCTGCCCAATGCTCACAGCAGCACCATCATGCGGATTAAACACCTCAACTCTATCCCCTTCTTGGATTTTATCAATAAATCTCTGCAAAAACAAAAAAATACACATTATATTGAGATATAAAACACACATTATATTGTTTTTGATAGTTGTATGTAATGTCTTATGCCTTGGAACAAATCAGTTTTTGTATGTGCTTTTATAAAACACTCTATTACAACTAAGCTCTAAGCTTCCATATGTAGGTTATATGTTCTCCCTTAATTCCATAATCTATGTATACTAGCTAATTACACTTCACTACTATTCTAACATCTAGCTTCTATCAAATAGGTAATGATTACCCTTATTTACATAATAAAACAACCATTACTTAATTGAATAGTACTTACTTGCATGTGGTTTCATAGCACTCACCTCGAGTTCAGCATGACTACCACTATGAATATCATGTGCATGCTTGTTGAGTTCATCATCATAACCACTATCAACGTCATTGCAGACATTAAGTTGTACAGCTTTGCAGAGAGTTATATTGACAGGGCCTTTTTCTTTTTGTCCTTCTTTCATATAATTGCTCTGCATCATGTGGTTTAATCATCATGCAAAAATTAATATAAGTCAAGTAAAGAATGCAAAAGCTATAATTTTTTCTCCAAAAGAACATTTTAAACATGAAGAATGACAAAAAATTGGAACAAATAACTGACAACTATTATATTAATTACCTCAACTTCAGGACAACTAAGACGACTGTGTTGTGCATTCTTGTCCAATTCATCATTATCAATATTGGTAGTTATGTTGACACCCTAAAGGTGTTTTTGTTTTCCTATTGCTTTGAAAAAATTGCTCTGCATGTGGTTTAACCATTGTGCAAAAAAATATACAAAGCATTCAATGTCAAGTAAAGAATGCAAGCTATAAATTTTTCCAAAAAAAGCATTTTCTAGATCACTCCAACAATAAAGAAATTGGGTTGGATTCTCCTACGCTTAGATTTCAATAATCTACATATTAAGAGGCACTTGCATATAGAACTGTCAAACAAGAAGAAATGAGATTAATAGAGCCTCTTACCTCATATGAATCCATGGATTTATGCTCATTCCATGCAGAAACCATAGGGTTAATGGTTTCAACCAATTGAGAAACGTGGTGACTGAGACCTAATATGCAACTCATTACCTTTTGGTACCCTTGTTCACATGAGTTGACATGATCTATAGAGGCTCCTTCTGGGCATTGACCAAATGGTTGTGAAATCTCTATTGAAAAACTAGATTTCAACTTCATCCTACTCTTAGATTTACTAGCATCTAGTGTTGTCATATAATTGACAATATCTTCTACACTTGCTTCTCTATTACTATTTTCCACCTAAAATACAATGTCAATTTCAACCTATAGTCAGTTCAATAAAAAATTGAAATAAATAACACAATATAAATTGAACCAAAAATCCATACACTTACAGGGAATTTTTCCATTTTGGCATGCAACCCACCTTGGCCAAATGTATATCCAGCCCTCACATTATCTCTTGCTCTCTTGCCTTTGTTACTCTTTACCAAATATTCTTCAGAATGCATACTTTCTCTCAATGTCTCCCACTCTTTGGGAGATAGACTAGATTCGAACCTCTCTTTTCCCAACATGATTGTTTTTTTGCACATGTATCTATAATTGTTAATTGAAACTCTCATCCTTTACTTGTAATATTTTCTAGAGATTTTTCCACTAGTGGTCTCAAAAGAATTTTTCATTTTTTGTATAACATTTTCCATAGCTCATGGATCTTACTCTATAAAATTTGATTTGTAAATATACAAATGGGTCCTACATCTTACACCCAACTCGATGGCCCACTTTGTAGCATTTGGCTCAATGGACTCAACATCTCTCGATACCTCAAGCAAGAATGGCTTCTTGCCTTCTAATTTTCTTTCTTTTGCATTCCTCTCAGTAGATCTGTACAAATCTTGACTCAATATTTGTCTTTTGACAAAAGCATCCACATCTTCTATTAAATTACCACTACTAGTATTTTTGGTTGATCCACTAGTTCCATCAAAAGTTCTAGATGCAACAGGTGCACTTTGAGGCACATTAGATGCAATCGGTCTCTCTTCATGACTTTCATTAACCAGAACTTCATGCTCCTTGACCACATCAGATGTGGTGTGAGTAGGTAGATCAGTAATGGTCTCTATGGATTCCACATTATTAAACACACCCTTTAATGTTGAAAAAAGCATATGCAGACATGTTGTTCCTTTGCCTTGATGTTTTTCAATACTCTCTTAGACTTAGTCCTAAGAGATCATCACAATGTTGAACATCACCATGTGCTATATCAAGTTGCACATCACCATGTGCTATATCAGGTTTCACATCACCATGTGCTATATCAAGTTGCACATCACCATATGCTATATCAGGCTGCACATTACCATGTGCTATATTAGGTTGCACATCACCATGTCCTATACCAAGCTGCACATCATCACAACTATCATTTTCACCAACTGTAATTGTTGAATCACAAAAGCGTTGGCTTCTACGAGATGGTAACACTGTATCTTTTTTTCCTTTTTTTTTTCTCCACATTTTATTTGCGCTCTTTTTGTTGCCTATAAAGCATTTTTTTTGTGAGTACAAGATTGTTTGAAATTTTGCATTTCAGAAGTATATGAGAAGTAAAATAGTTAAAATGTGAATTAAGTTTTACGAGTACAAGATTGTTTGGAATTTTGCATTTCAGATACACTAGGAGAAGTAAGATAGTTAAACATCATGTCACCGAAGAAGAAAGAGCCTAAAACTAAAATGGACATCATGTCAACCAAGAAAAAAGAACTTGAAACTAAAAAGGAAGAATCTAAGGTTAAAAAGGGGTCCTTACACCATTCTATCATGGATATACTCCCTGAATCAATTGAGAGAGGATTTAAGAATGTTTTTAATGATGTGGCTCATGGTTGTAGAGATTCCCTTATCCCTATCTCCGAGTGGGAATTTTTCTTGTACTTTTATGACAAAAGGGAGGGCAAGATTTTGATGTCAAATCCATGGGCATTAGATTTGGCCAAGTTAATTGTCCTAAATGTTTTTATAGATGTAAAGTTCATTAGAGTTTTGGCTTAGAGTTATCATCCCACTACTAGGTCTGTGAGATTGTCGGATGGTTCACCATTAGTTGTGTCGACTAAAGCGTTCATCGTTGAATTTTTTGACCTAAACAAACAAGCCTTGACTAAAATTGATTTGCAAAGAAGTAAAGAAGAATATACTAGATTGAGGAAAACCATAAAAGTGATGAAGTCCCCATTTACATGAAAAGGGGTGTGAACAACCGGGTGATTCTTATATCCCCTTCTACTACAGAACCATTTGAAGTCTCAAATTTCCAATTCTATTTCAAGAAAACCTACTTTTCTCTCTATCAAGTACTTGGGATAGATGCGGAAGAGTGAATGCCAGTTAGTTTAATGATGATGGCTATGAGGATCCAAAACCCTAAGATGAACATTGAATATGTTTTTTCCTCATATCTTGAGAAATCATTGCATGAAGCAATTCTGCAAGTCGGGGAAAATAAAGCCCCCATAACATTCAGGAAATATTCTTTATTGTGCCACCTGATATTATACCAGAATAAAGATAGATGGAGCAAAAGGATGTGTTTGGATCATATTGACAAGTAGGGGAATTTGTTGGCAATGCAACTATGGTGTTATATATGGGACACCAGATGTAAGAATTCAAATTACGTGATATTCTATGATGAGTTTGTGTACATAATTATGAGATTTCTTGGTCATCAACCACCAAGACTACACACGCTTGTGCTACAATTGTTAAGACCTTTGGCTTTGAAACCTGAGCAAGCCCATACTCATAACTCTGGTGATTGGTTTTTTCTACCAGATACCACAATAATCAGGATTTATGGATGCCCATAGGCCCCACATATATTGCCAAAGTTTGTCCCCCTTCAATTAGCCTTTTTAGAATTCATGTGGAAAATTAGATATATGGGAAAGGATGTCAGGAGTAAACAAAGGAAGGATACATTTCTACCTAATTTGACAGCATGTTGGGAACTATTAGTGGGATTCGATACACTTGAAGAGTTGAAAAATTATCTAAAATCAAGATACTCTTTACTGTCTTGAAAGGAAAGAGCTTTTGACCCTGAGGGTCACATGAATTTTTTAAGACACACCATCCTTACCAATACTATGGTTACTCACCAGATTGACTATGCAGAAGATGTAATCAGAAATTGTTTCACTCCTCAACAAGTATATGATAGGAGGAGAAAATGGGAACTTATGAAAAGGCTTGAGGAAGACAAAAAGATGAAGAACAATGATTTCTTGGGTTATTTCATAGAGGAAGAAGATCATGTCAAGAGGATTGATATGATAATTGATAAGTTTCATGAATTATATAAGACTGCAGCAGATACAAGAAGACTTTCCAAATTGTTTCCCAAAAGGCCGAGTGGTATTGTAATTACAAAACCAACTCCATATATTATTTTGGTATGTCATGCTTCTCCAAGATCACCTCTTGAACAACCACCTTCTAAAAAAAAAAAGACACAAGAGATAGAGCCAGTTGTTTCCTATGAAATAAGCGAGGAGGTTGGAGATACAAAAGAAGTAGTTAATGTGTTAATACATTTCAAGGATGATGTTGAAGTGGACCAACCTATGCTTGAAACCGAACCCCACGGGCTTGAAGCTAGAGCTAATATTGAGGTACAAGGAGAAAGAGAAATGAATGAGGATGATAGGGTAGTTGCAGCTCACAAGTTCTTGGAAGATGATGAGTTTATCAAAACCCCTGAATTTAAAGACTTTTGGGTTAAGATGAAAATGAGAGAGTTTGAAGAAAGGGTTGAAATAAATAAGATGGGATTTGAGGAATCCCAACATGACTAGATAGTAGCCCAAACTTTTAATGAATTAAGGATTGATAATATTGATGTCAGCCCATAAGAGGCTAGAGAGATGATTTTGAAAAGTAATATACTTATTGTCCCTAGTATGGAATTAAAGAAAATGTTTTTACTTGATCAAGTGAGAACACAGGAGGAACCAATGTTGATTGTTGAGTTTGACTCAGATGAAGGGGTAAGTAGCACAAGGTATAACCCTAAGATTGAAACCTTGGCATTCTGGGCCAAACAAAAGAGTACACAAAAACCAAGGTTACTAGATGTAGTGCAAAAAATGAAAGGGACATCTATGGTGAAAATATTAAAGGATACATCTCCTCTAGAAGTTGCAACCATGATAATGCATTCATCTATGTTCACTTGAGCTACAGTTAAGGAGATGGAAGCTAGATTGGGAGAGTACAAAAGGAAACAAAAGTTTTTAAATGATGAATTCAATAAATTGTTCATGGAAAATGTGAAGTTGAAGGAGCAATTGAAAGGAGTAGGCCCCTCACAAAATAAGGAAACAATTTTATATTAGCGTCCTCCTACTCCACCAATTGATATAGAAAGTTCTTCTACTGAACAAGTGATAATTCTTAGATATGATATTGAAGAGTTAAATAAAGCCAACAATGAGGGTAAGGAAGGAGTGAATAAGAAAATTTGCAATGTTTTAGAAAAGGTCGTCGAGCATAGGATAAAGCTAATTGTGGATAAGCTAGAAAGTCTGTATGATTTCTATAGCTCACTGACACATGCAATTGATCAAATAAAAAAACATCTACTCATACTAGATCCCCTTTTTAAGGACTGGCAACCCATACACCACACATTGGTAACCTTGTGTAGAATCTTATAGTGGAGTACTGAGGCTCCTACAACATTAAAACCTACAGAGTAGATGGCCAAAATAGTTATAGATGAATTCCAATATATGCAAGGAGAGGACCAAAAGATCAGAAAAAGAATAGATCCATTTCATACTCTGAATCAGTGGCTTGTGCCAAAACTATTGAAAGATGATGACCACTTGAAGGACCTCAACAAATGGAAGAGTGAATTTGGCCATATTGTTCCATAGTGCATCACTTGCATACAAAAGGATGGTGATTTGAGTCTTGACAGGTTCAGCTTGATCATGGATGGATTAATAGCATTGGATGTTGGATATTCTAAGTTTATCATGGATGGCAAGGTGTTACTAGACAGTCGATGGAAGATTCACCTTGCAAATATATTGAAAATTCAAGAATACAAATGGCCACATGATTATATAGTGTACGAGTGGGAGTAAAGGTATATGGGTCCTCCCCCCGAACAATAGGCCTTGGGGCTTTCACAATGGAAGAACCGCACATTCAGATACACTAATATGGAGAAAGGACCTTGAACAGATCTTCAGTGATCACGGGTGCCTTACGAAGATTAACGAAATTTGGTTTAACGAGTGATGCAGACTTCATTAGTTATCTAATTTCTCTATTTTATGTTTTAAGAAAAACTAATGTTTAGTCTGGTTTATACAAAGAGGCATGAATTTTGAAAAGATGTCATATTTTGTAACAGTCTAAAGCTTGTTGCTTCTCTTATAAAAGAGAAACCAAGACCAAATTTTGATATCATCATCATAGGACTTTATAGAAACATATATGAGGAGACTTATGTTATATTGTAATATCTATTTGAAGTAATCAATGGACAAGAAGATTTAATTTGGTGCTTGAATTTTGGTCTCAATTATTTGTTGATATTACTGTGTATGATTGGATTTTTTATGTATTTTAGGTTGGAATATAGGGGTATATTATGAATTGGTATCAATTATTTGTTCATAATCATATACATTGTTGATTACATTGCATTTCACATCTTTCAAACTCAAAGCATTACTTCACATTGCATAACTAATAACTAGATGTTGATAGATGACAAAATTTCAATTACAATATTGTTTTTACAAAGTCAACCTAAGTCGTTATGCAATTACTTCACATTGCATAACTAATAACTAGGATTAGGTGTCAATTGCATTTTCTTGTCATGGAATTCCATGAGACCACATTTCTTTGAGGCATTATTTCAAACAGTTCACTGCCTTGTCTATGCTACCACATTTTCCATACATATTGTCTACTAAAGCATTTTTATCAAACAATTCATTGCCTTGTTTCTATGGATGAAATCCTAAAACAAGTGCTTTCAAACAAGCTATGGATGCTTGGAAAAAATCTATCAAAGCATAATAGTAAGCAATAGCATAGACAAGGTAGTGAACTAGTTGAAAAAATGCCTTAAAGAAGTGTGGTCTCATGGTGATGGAATTCCATGACAATCAATAACAATTCTCTTTTCATGGCATTCGTCATGGCATTCCATCACCATGAGACCACATTTCTTTGAGGCATTTTTTCCAAAGTTCATTGCCTTGTCTATGCTACCACATTTTTCATACATGTCTACCAAAGCATTTTATCAAACAGATCACTAGCTTGCTACTATGGATAAAATCCTAAAATAGGTGATTTCAAACAAGCTATGGATGCTTGGAAAAAATATATCAAAGCATAATAGTAAGCAACAAGCTATGGTCTCATGGTTTTTTTTGGCACAAAAATTAGCATGATTTTATTTGCATTTTTTTGCAGGTTTTAAACGCATTTTTTTTGGCAATTTTGTTGTTTGGAATGGGGAAAAATATTTTTGGTCAATGATTGGATTAAACTGTGGTTGATATTTAGGGTAAAACTATCCTTGTAATTCTATCTTTAAATGAGTGAATGGATTGAGATCAATCTTCAGGAATTTCACAAGTTCCTTAGTTTATCTTTCAAGTGTCAATCTAGGGGCATAAGCTTGTGAATGGTGTTGTGGAAATCTACCTAAGGGCTGAAACTAATGAACTAAGGGGGATGGATGCATCTAAGAATTGAAAACACACTTTTCAATCTAAAATTCAAAAGCACACTTTGAAAATGAATGAAATTCTTTCTTAAATTATTGCCTACCTACTTCAACCAATCTATCTATTTCTGATTAAAATTGAATAACACAAACTCAATATATTATGGCATACAAATATTAACAACCATCACAATAGTAAAAGAAAGAGTTTCCAAAGATGTATTGAAAGAGTGCAGGCGATAGGAGGTTGGAGTGCGATAGGAAGATGAAATGTGATAGGAGGATGGAATACAGCAGTGGAGAGATAAGAAGTGAATGAAATGTGACAGGAAGGATTACATAATGAAACACAACATAGTCTAAAATGAGAAACACCATAATTAACCTGCAACTGAAACACACTCCCTGCTCCTCAGACCACAATTACATTCCACAGAGAATTCATTGCAATTCTTTTAATACCAAATTAATCACACAGGTTGTATTATCAAGGATTTTTAATCTTGAATAAAAATTAAACTGATTCACAACACACCTAACAAATATGCACTCAACAAAAATGAAATTTCATGAAATATAAAATATGTAAACTAATAAACCATAAAACAATCTCACCAAGCTTCCCAAGAGGGTGCCCTTCCTTTGGTCTATAGGGTGAACACGAAAGAATGTTTATGCTACTTCAAACCATGATCAATGCATCCAATATTCAACACAATAATATCTTCAACTAAAAATTTTATGCATATTCTATATATCTAATTTAACTTGAAACACACATATATATAGGTGTGTATGTTCATCGGTCACCACCAAGTAAAATGATAAAAGAGACACAGTTTGTTATGGCTGATGACCAACAAACTAAACGATTATAGTTTTTGGGTTGGTCGCAGGCCACAACCCAAAATAGTTTTAAAACAACTAGTTTGAAATAGGAAATAAAAAACAAAAGCAAGTAGACTTATTTAACATGCAGCCCTCGTTTCCCATCTTATGCCTTTCAATATTTGTCATTCACAGGGTCGGTTCCTTTTTCACATTTAGTTCTTGTAGAAAACCATCCAAAATGCATTATTACCTCAACAATTTCAGCATTCTAAAATTATTCTCTCCTTTTTGAAAACATATCAAATATTCTTTATTTCCCTAGCAATTAATGGCAAGAAGGACTTAGGAGAAAGTTAAAATGGGAATGAAGTAAGGGAAACGGGATATAAAGATTGAACGCATTTGGCACCCATCATTTCCTCCCCAACTTTAGGAATTTGCATGTCCTCATGCAACCAGTGAATACAAAATAGGTGAATGAATTGTGCACCAATTATCTGACTTGGCCCTGATGTTTCCCCTTCAATTATATCTTCTTGTTGGTTACTTGTTGCAGCTAGTAGCTGAGTTCTCAATTGTTGATTTTCCTTTTGTAAATTTGCAATGATTTGGCAGAGTTGATCGAATGGGATAAATGGTTGAGCGCAATCTACCTTTGGAGTTTCATTAGGAAAAAAAACAAGAGCCTTTGATGCCTTTGGATTGGTAGCAATTTCATTTTTCTCCAGAGATGGCGTAGGGCCTTCTTTTATACCTTCAGCTTCTTCAATTCCCTTGTTCTGACAAAGATCTGTATCATCTTGATTACAGTCCTCTTCCTCCACAGTGTGTTAATTATCATTGAAATTTTCCTCATTATGTTGGATTTATGTTTCAGGATGAGTGTCTTCACCTACTCCATAAGCCATTTCTATACTGGCCTTAAGGTCTTCATTCCTCCATATATCCTCAGGGTTCTCCTCATCTCCAATTGTTTGGTCAACACTTTATGGTTTCTGACTAGTGAACTTATCATCGAGATATTCATTTGTCAATGCAGGGTCCTTAGTCTCTTTAGAAGGAAGAGTCTTTGTTTGGGGTCTCTTGGCTTCTTGTATCTTTTTATGTCGATTCTGGCGTCTAAGTTCCCTAACTGCTTTGCCAGTTCTTTTACTAGAGGATTATGTCCCTATAATTTCCACATTGGTTAGGGAATGAGCTACTTCCACTAACTTATCCAACCTACTGGAATTTCTTCTTGTGCTCCGCCTAACGGTAGTTGGGGTTTCTATGACTTGTGAAGTTGAGGCAGGCTTAGGGCTAGGGCTAAGCTTTTGCTTTTTGAAGGCTTTGCCGACAAGAGTTTCTTTAGATTTCTTCTTTTTAGAAGATTCTCTAGCGAGGGTTTCTTCGGTAATTTTTTCAATAGGGTTTCCAATGTGTTCATGACTCACAAAATCATCCCATTCTAGTGGAGGGTGTACAGAGCAGAGGCCATGCATAACTATTAGCTTAATTAATCCATGATGGGCAAGGGAATTCACATGACCTTTACGAAACTGTTTACAGGAACGCTTTAATGAACAATGGAAGTAATATGGAAGATTAACAAGCTGGGCATTTTGTAAATGCAACATGAGACGAATATGATGGGCATGAATATACTCATATCTACCTTCACAAGTAATATACAGTATTAAAAATTTAGCTACCTCACCCCATGGAGATGGAAAGGATTTTCGTTTGTTACCTTGGCCTTGCACATACTCAAAAGACTCTCCTCTTTGAAAAATTACAATCAAGTAAAGTTCGACCAACTCAGATAATGATGAATGGTTAACCCATACCCCCCCAGCTTAATGGTGAACCGTCTCGGTCACGCCAGTAATTATTAGAGAAATAAAAAACATTAAATAAGTTTTTTTTAAAAGAGAGACAATACTCCCTGATACCGATAACCATGAGGCAAATGGTTGGTGATAGGACGGTTGGAGGAATGATGCCATGTGACCTGAGCTGGAGATGATTTCATGAAAAATACGTAGAGATTTGCACCATGAAGAATGATAATCCAGTAGTATGAAAGAAGAGAGGTTGAGTGGAAGTAGAGCGGATGTGATGGAAAAGACATCGGTGGAAACATCAATAGAGAGGACATAGAAGGCGGTGACAAGACTTTGGGACCCACATAGCCAAACCAACCTGTGGGAGCATGCAGAGGTTAGGCGATGGGAGCCAAGAAAGCGACGGGGAGAAAAGATCCTACTGCCAAACAGAAGCAGGACAAAGGCCCATGAGCAGAGACAATGATAGGAAGAAAAAAATTTCCATCCACCCTAGAAGGTGCTAGGAACTATAAGAAGCTCCTGTCACACCATAGAATAGGTAGTGACAGGAGATATCATTGACTGATGGCATGGTGTGCACTATTTTTTTTATATCGATAATAGACCGCTGATGACCTAATTTTCAGCCTACCGCCGCCTAGAGGCATCAACAACCCGATTTTCACCTCTAAGTTATTTTAGCAGTTAGCGTGTGTCGAAGACCAGTTTTCAAATGCTAACTGGCCAATAATTCTCGAAGATTTTCGTTGTTGGATCTTTTATTGCCCTTTTTAAAAAATATATTTTATTATCATTGCCCAATCTCAAAGGAGGTCGAAAGGAACAACAATAAGTTCCTTCGCCACATTACAAAAGAAGATCTCCTTTGAAAGAGGTCATTTGTAGAGTTTCAGACAGTGCCCATTAACAAGAAGAGTCATGTGTTCGAAATCCATAGTACACAGTCGAACAACACCGTTATCATACACAGTTTGAATTTCATAGGGACTAAGCCAATGAGTGTGGAATTTCCCCTTGAAGTATTGGAACTATGAGTCATAGATTAATGCCCAAATGTGCATGACCAAATGAAGCGGTCATGCCATTGCGCTCTCTGCCTCTGTACAACTTATGTATGAAAAAGAGCCTCTTGATGCATTTCATCAAGCGAGTGGAGTTGAGAAAGTCTTTCCTTATGTGCATCACTAAGGTTCATTCCAAGCTCAAGGGCAGTGCGTAGAGTCTTCACTTTGAATTCAATCAGCGAGACAACCCTCTTGCCATAAATAAGCTCATATGGTGTCATCCCTGTGGTTATCTTTCAGGTTGTGCGATAGGCCCAAACTGCTTCAGGAAGTCTTTCTGCCCAGTCTTTCTTGTGCAGTGCCACTATCTTCATAAGAATATTTTCTAGTTCTCAGTTGGTTACTTCCACTTGTCCATTGGCTTGCAAGTGCTATGGGGAAGACTTCCAATGCTTAATTTCATATTGTCGTACCAACGTTGAAATCAAGTCGGAGGTAAATTATGCTCCTTGGTTCGTGACAATTTTGTGAGGCACACCATACCTAGTAAAAATCTCATAATACAAGAAGTTAGCAACCTTAGTATCCCTAGCATGTTTTAAGGCTACTACCTCTACCCATCTAGTGACATAATCTGTACAAACCAAGATATATTCTTTATTCTAAGAGGGAGGATTAATGGTCCCTACAAAATCTGATCCCCACTTTTCAAATGGTTCTATGGATAATTGAGGGTGTAAAGGCATTTCATCAAAATGGATAGGTCGCTCCATACGTTGAAATTTGTCACAATGTTGAACATAACACTTATTGTCTGTGTGGAGTGTGGGCCAATAATAACCGGCGGTTAAGATCTTCTGGGTGGTCCTATGGGTAGCAAAATGTCCTCCGCAAGGTTTTGTATGGCATGCGTGTAGAATGTTGAAGACATCTTCTTCGGGCACACACCAACGCATGATATTATCAAGGCCTCAGCGGAAGAGCATCCCATTAATCCACATGTAATCAGCACTGAGTCCCACCAACTTTTGATGTTCCCTTGGAGATAAATGAGGTAGGGACCTGCAAGTAACCAACTAGTTGGCCATGTCAGCGTACCATAGACTCTTTGTTGATATAGAAAAAAGATGTTTTTTCTGGAAAAGTGTCATCAACTGGAGTTGGTTCATATTCATGCTACAATCTAGAGAGAAAATCGGCCACCACATTCTCTCACCCTGGTTTGTTCAGGATAGTAATATTGAATTCCTGCAAAAGAAGTAACCACCAAATCACTCGCCCAGTAACGATAGGTTTGTTCATTAAAAATCTAATGGCAGAAGGATCTGTATGTACCAAAAATTTATATCCAATGATATAGTGGCAAAATTTATTTATTGCATAAACTACAGCCAAAAACTCTTTTTCAGTAGCAGTATAATTTACCTCTGCACCAATAAAATTCTTAGTGATATAATAAATAACATAAAAGAGGGTGTCTTCCTTTTGTCTGAGGATGACTCCCATAGAAGTATCTGATGCATCGGTATGTATATGAAATGAATGTTCCCAATTTGGTCCTCATAGCACAGGTGTTGTGATGATCTTACCTTTGATTTCTTCGAAAGCTTGTTGACATTTTGTTGTCCATGAGAAATATACATCCTTTCCTAGCAACAAAAACAAGGGTGAGGCAATCTTGCTAAAATTTTGAATAAACTTGCGATAATAAACAACATGTCCTAGGAAACTATGTACATCCTTTGCACAAGTAGGAATAGGCAAGTCTTGAATAATCTTGATCTTTTTCAGATCTACCTCAATTCCTTTTTTGGAAATATAATGACCCAACACAATACCTTCAGTCATTAGGATGCGACACTTTTCATGACTCGAGGAAAGATTAGTATTAATACATCACTTAAGTACCTTCTCAATATTTTCCTTAGCTTCCTCATATGTGTTACCATAAAGAGTAAAGTCGTCCATATACACTTCTACGCAATCACAAATTAAATCAGCAAAAATGCTTAGAATAGCTCGTTTGAAAGTAGCGGGTGCATTACACAGTTTGAAAGGTAAGACATTGTAGGAAAATGTTCCCTAGGGGTAGGTAAAGGTAGTTTTATCTTGGTCTTCTGGGGTAATTCAGATTTGGTTATACCTGCTGAACTCATCAAGAAAGGAGAATAACTTTTTCGCAGCTAAGGTGTCTGAGACATGGTCAATGAAAGGAAGTGGGAAATGATCTTTCTTGGTGGCCTTGTTAAGGGCCCTATAATTGACACATATTTACCAATTTCCATTATTTTTAGATAATACTACAAGCGGGGACACCCATTGGCTATCTGATATAGGGTAGATAAATCCTACATTGAGCAACTTTTGAAGTTCTTCCTTAACTATTTCTCGTAAGACTGGGTTTAACCTTCTCTAGGGTTGTCGCACAGGTCTAATCCATTCCTCTATATAGATATGGTGTGTACAAGTAGCAAGATGAATACCTCTCATATCTTGATAATCCCAAGAAAAGGCTTCTTTATGTGCAAACAACATCTCAACAAGTTCTTTCAATTGGCAGGCATCTAATCCAAGAATGATGTTAAGCGTTTTACCAAGTAGGATTTCAGTAGCTTGGGATTGTATAGGGGTATCTACGACAAGTAGTTGTGAATTAGACAAAGATGGATTAGTATCTCCAGATATTAAAAATGGGTGATATATACAATCATGAGGTAATAATTGATGCAAAGTAATAAAGTGTTGAACAGACTGTGAACTACCTACTAATAGAAAATTTCCAAACGGGCAATTATCAATTATGTCTGTAGGAAAGATCATTGTCTCAAGATCACTATCAACTAAATAATGATTCTGCAATAAATGATTAATAATAGTATCTTATGAAACCTCTTCAAATTCCCTACTTCAATCTATTGTCAAAATAGGTAGAGACTCCTCTACGTCGCTATCGATCCACAAAGGATCCACCATTTCCAGTAATGGTTGTGCTGGAGGGTATAGTGTTAACTGCTTCATTTTCTCCCAATTTGAGATCACCGTATTTCCAGACCTATAATCAATGAAGGCATTAGCAACAGCTAACCAAGGTCTTCCTAAAATTAGGGGGTATCTCCCCAACTTAATCTTTGGTTGAAAAATCATAAAATCTATTGGATACTCCCAAGATTCAATAGAAATAATGATGTCTTTGATCATACCTTCTAGTTTTATGAGGGAACAATCAACCATTTACAAGACTGTTGGATTAGGTCTTAGTCCTTGAATGGCCAGCCTCTCCTTAGTCTTGTTATTCATTACGTTTATAGTGGTTCCTAAATACACAAGTGTATTTGGAATGGTTACATCACCAATATGTACCTTAATCATTGGACTACCAGGATCCACATACTTAGGGACTGAAATCTTTCCCAGCATCAAGTCTGCAAGTTGTCCAATGACCTGGATGGTCTTGGGGTCCTGCTTCTTTTGTTTCTTTCTCCCACAAATTTCTTTAATTGCCTTAGTGTACATAGGAATATCTCGAATAGCTTGCAACAAAGGAATCTTAATGCTAACATTGTGTAATTCATTCATAAAATCAAAATCAGATTGAAATGTTTCTTGTTGCTTTGGTTGCTCTTGCAACCTATTTGGAAATGGAGGCTTTGGTTGCTCTTCTTCGGTCTTAACTAGATGGTTGGTCCCTGAAGGTTCTTTCTCGACCTTAGATTTACACCTTCAATCTCCAATGCATTGACAGGATAAGTCAGGAATTATGTCACTTCATTATTATAAATTGGTTGATTCACCTTATTGTTTGGATTGGGTGTCATTTGTGCGGGCATTAGTGTGGCTTTTGGTGGTTGAGTTGAACTAGAAGTTTTATTAGATAACAGTTAGGGTGGTAAGAGTTGTTGGGATTGTTGATACATGTTTATTGTTGGCGGTGGTGGATACAGGGGAAATGATTGATATTGTGGATAGGGTGGTGGTGCTCACCATGCTTGCCACGAGTGTGGAGTAGGCGGATATTGTTGTGACCATTGAGGGTAGTATGGACGGTGTTTCCCATTTCCATACCATTCAGACTGGTTTGGGAAGGAATTCTATTGAAAAGGATTTTGGGGTGCAACTTGGTAATCAGGTGGGGGCATTACTCTTGGTTGCCACTGTCTTCTTTGGGCCATGAAGTAAACAGGTTCATCTGTGTATTCTACCTCAGTCATCCATCCCTACATGAAGAGGTTTTAGAGTAGTGTCCCTACTGGCTTCTTCTAAAGAAGATATCTTTATTCTATTATATGGACACTCCTCGTTATTGTGCTTCTTTCGACAAACGGGGCAAAAGACAGCTAAGGATTTTTCAGCCTCCTCTTGTTTCCTTCTTGTATATAAAGTGTATCTATTTACTATTGTACCCCAAATTAAAAAATTTGCTACACTTCGGCATTTTGAAGAAATGAGTTAAAGTCTTGTCAAAATTTGTCAAAAAGGTCAAAATTGGGGTTTGTATGTCTTGCATGGGGGTCAATAACTTGAAATTTTCAAAGTCTGACAATCTGGGTCGGTTCAAAATGTCCAAATCAACAAAACCTAGATTTCAATTTTTCAACCCTAAATTTTAAGAAAATTTCTATTTTTAGCAGTTTTCTAAAAATAGAAACTTTTTTTGGGTTTTTCTAGGTTTCTCAAGAAACAGATACTGGCAAAATTTTCTAAAAATAGAAATTTTGGCCTCTAGGGTTGAGACTGATTTTGATTGGCTTAAAATACTTCCTCATCGGGTTGGTGCAGTCAGAATCACGAAAGGGTTAGCCTTACCGTGGTGGGTCTATTCTGCTTTTTCATAAGCTTTTTCTGGAGGACCATGGTCATCAATGGAGGTCAGTCAACTGCCAGGTGCTAGAATCGGACATTCAAGCATCAAACTAAAGCTGTCAATGATGAACGTGCATGAGAAACGGAGAACGGATAGAGGAAGTTGAAAAAAAGTTAAAAAATGCAAAATTTTGACTAAGGCTGGTGAATCCAAGCACCCCTAGGTGCCTAAAACTTCATGCCTTAGAATTTTTTCTATTTCGGTAGCCGAGCTCAAGGGAGGCACGTCAAACAAGGAAGAATTTTGAAAATTGCAAAAAAGTTTCCAACACTACTCAATTTTGGTGCCCCTAAAGAAGAAGGGCGCCCAACTTTTCAGAGGGTCATATGATGAAATTAGGAGATCACTCTCCCAATCCATTGTTGCTCAGAATCCTCTTAGCTCTACAATGAATCCATTAGCATGATCATCTAACCATTCAGTCGGCCAAAATCTCAGATCAAACAAAGAAGTCTTGAAAAAGTAGCAAATTGGAAAGGTCGAAAATCTCATAAAAATGACTAAGTCTGGGGGTGTTGGGCACCCCAGGTAGTCAGGGGCACCCAAGGATTTGAGTGCTCAAAATATAGAATTAGGGTTTGTATTCCCCAATAGTTCTTCTCCAGATTTAGTCTAGCTCTATGACAAATTCAACGACAAGCTCGTTAGATTTGTTAGTCATTAGATATCACAAAATGGTCAGAGGGGTAAAATTGTGTAGAATGAAGAAAGTCAAGAGCGAAGATGAAAATCCTCAAAAATTGACTAACTCTGGTAAAGATGGGTGCTCCTGGAGGAGATAGGCACCGAAGCTTTTGGGGCTCTAAACTCAACTTTCAAGAGACATCATTCCCAGGAGCCCCCCCTCAAAATCTTCTCAGTTATCCGACGAGTCTTGTCGTCAGTCTATCAGAGCTCCGGATCATTTGAAATGGCAAGATCATCTAGAGGAGAGGAGATAGTATAGAAACTTGAAAAACATGGAAAAATGGTTGTCTGGTGAACATGGGTGCCCCAAAGGAAGATAGGCATCTAGGATTTTGAGGCCTTAAATGGCAGTTTTGGCAGTTGTAGTCTCCAAGATCATCATCTCAGATTCTGCCAAGCTACGCAATATAGCAGTCAATCAATTCATCAAACCTCCTAAACTACCAGAGTTGTAGATTCATCAAAAGGTCAAGAAAACATAGAAAGTTGAAATTTTAAGAAAAATGACTAACACTGCTGATCATGGGCACCCCTGCAAGAGATAGGCACCCAACTTTTTGAGGGGTCAAATGAAGCTGTTATGAAAAGTAGCCTCCAAGACAACTTTGTCGGGTTTGCTCCAGCTTCGTGATGAGAGCCTTTGTCAAAACACAAGATCCTTCGAACATCCAGAAATTAAGATCAACCAAGGGTAAAATCAAGCAAAATTTGAAAAAGGTGAAGAAAATGGCAAAGTATGGAGAGGAAAAGAACCCCAAGAGGAGAATGGTGCCCAAGCCTCAATGCCTTAGGAAAATTTTCAAATTTTTCATCATTCGGCATTGAAACAATGTCTACATTCAACAAACCTGCTCGGGATTGGCTCCAAAGGATTTAAAGCAAATGAAAGCAGATTTTTCTCAACCATAACTTATTTAAAGGAGATTTTGTCTTTCATTATTCATTTTTGCACTTTGGAGTCCAGAGCAAGAATATTTTCTCTTTTTCCTCAACAAATATTTGAAGACCCAAACGACATGCTTTTTTGGTGTTCTTCGTGTTTATGAGATTAGTGAAGCAAAAAGGAACTCTTTTTCATGATCCAAACTTCTAGGGTGTTGCTTTTTCAAAACAACCACTCAAATTTTTCCATTTCTGATCACATGGGTCTCTCTGCTTTTTCATCCTCTTGAGCATTGAGAAATTTTTCCCTCTTCTAGAAACTACTTTTTGGCCGCTTTTTCAGGATGGATTTAGCTTTTTCGGTTTCTGAGCATTTGGGTTTCTCCAAAATGTGATTCTCTACAAAACCTAGGTCACAGCTTTTTTCGAAGAAATTTCTTTTTCAAGACAGAGCAACATTCTATTTTTAGCAGCATTCTCCACTCGAAAAACAAGAAATAAGTCAGCTTTTTTGGCAGATGTGGCCGAGATTCAAAGCGACAATCTTCTAGAAGCTTTCTTTCAACTTTCTTTCTATTTTCATCTCAATTCTTATCCATTCTTTGAAGACGAAGGATATCATGATGTAATGAGTTGGCGCTTTCCTTGTTTTTAGGTTTTCATAGGTTGTAGATGCTTATCTTCTTTTAGGTTTAGAAATAAAGCTTGCGAGTTGGCAAGCCTTAGTTGTAAAAGCAAGGAGATTTTAGGGTTCCCTACTCCTCTGCTTAGTTATAAATAAGATCAACCTTTGCTCATTTTTTTTTAACCATGCTAGTGATAACAAGAAACAAGTGCCTTTAGTGCCTTCTCACTACAACAAATCCCTGTGATTTTCTCCATTTTTCACTTCCACCCAATGTTTTAATGTATTTTTTGCCAATTTTTTGAAATCGCTGGCGCTATTTACCGGGATGGCGCTATTTTTGGTGTTTATCTGTGTCAATTAGGACTAGCCGACGCTAATTTATGCTAAAATTATCAATGCCTTTAGCGTCGATATTGGCTTTAAGTGTGGCGCCGCCATTAGCGTCGCCTTTGGCTCTGAGTTTAGCTTTGATTTTAGCACCACATTTAGCCTCACGACCTGAGCTTTGAGTTTAGATTTGGGTTTAGCACCGGTTTAGACACCCCTATGTTGAAGAGACTTATTTATATATCTCATCGACTATGTAAAATAGTGAAATGTCAACAAGTTATGAGCATATCGAGGAGAGAATCACTTATGTCACATCGACAAGGTATATCTACAAGTGCTCGACGAAACACAACTCTTGGATATAATGAAGTAATGTCGATGAGACATTGAGATATCGGTAAGATAAATAATATTGTCTCATCGACACTCTTCAAGTAATAATCAAAAGCATACACCGCTAGACTGCCAGGAGGGTGAGCAATATATGCGGTAGAGCAGTATACATCGCAACCCCGCAGCAAGAAGCCTTGAGCAAGGCGGTAGTGCGATAAATAGTTGAAGAGAAGGGAAAAACGCCACCATACCATAGGGATAATCATGAGTCTCCTTGACATGGCAAAGTTACACCGATATATAAAGAAATAACACCGAAGGAAAATATTGATGAGACAGTGGCATATCGGCAAGAGATATTAACTTGTCTCATCGACACTGGCAACCAACATCAGAGGAACATAAGATCTAATGTCGATGAGACATTAAGATATCGATAGGACAAAGAAGATTGTATCATCGACATTGTTCAGGTAATGATCAAAAGCATACACCACTATACCATCAGGAAGGCGAGCAACATATGTGGTAGAGCGGTATACACCGCAACCCTGTAGCAAGAAGCCTTGAGCAAGGCAGTAGTGTGGTAAACAGAAAAAGGGAAGGGAAAAACACCACCATACCATAGAGGGTATAATAAGAGACGACGGTAGTATGGTAATCATGGCAGAAAATCACGTCAGTCACAATCCATTTGAATCAAGAATATAGCCCACCAAAATACTCTAAAACTCTAATAAACATACTCTAAATTTTTTGTCAAAATCTTATTTTCAAGCATAGCCCGCCAGAAGGGAGTTTTCATTTTAATAAACATACAATAAAACCTTTGTTGAAACCTTATTTTTTAGGCGTAGCCCGCCAAAATGGAGAAGTGTTTCAGTAAAGAATGACAGATAATGGTAAGGAGATGTGTGTGATAGGAGGCATAGGATTCATTGTTGTTTATCAATTCCATCTCTAATCAACAAGGGTTACAATGTTCGCGCTACTGTTTGTAATCCAGGTATTTAATTGACATATGTTTGCATAATCTCAAATTACTTCAGATTCTTTTGAAGTATCAATGTATCCTATATAGGGTTTAGAATGACTTATTTTAATTTTAAAAAATAAATCAGATGCTTTTGAAGTATTGATGTGTCCTATATAGGGTTTAGAATAATTTATTTTAATTTAAAAAAAATAAAAAATGATGTATTTTTCTGTGATTAGATAATGTGGAGATCTCCTAAATCTGCCCTAGCACACTATCCTCTTTCACACTGTGTTCATTACTCCAACTGCTAGGGTTTTGCATTTGACATCTTTAATATCTTCATGATAGTGGCTTTTAAATAGATCTTATTCTTTGCTTTAATCTTTATCATAGTAACCCTTGAGTTCCCTAATCCACCTTCAATCTCTTCCAAGAACGTTGTCTTCATCTAGACTACATATTATGCATATAGATATCTCCTAAATCTGCCCTAGCACACTGTCCTCTTTCACATTGTGTTCTTTACTCCAGCTGCTAGGGTTTTGCATTTTACATCTTTAATATCTTCATGATAGTGGTTTTTAAATAGATCTTAGTCTTTGCTTTAATATTTATCATGGTAACCCTTGAGTTCCCTAATCCACCTTCAATCTCTTCTAAGAACATTGTCTTAAGCTAGACTACATAGTATGCATATAAAGCAAGTCCTTCATACCTGCCATTGTTCCAAACCACCACTCACCGCCTTGCTTAAAATGTTGCCTCCATAAGCACAATACCATGCTTTAAAATCATGGTTTCCAGTGATTGACCATTAAGGTCACTACTTTCATCAAGATATAATGAGATTTTTGTCTTCAAACTTAAGGCATTATGCAAGATAACATTGTGAATTGTTTGTTGTTTAGAATTTGATTTTCTTGCACATTTACTGCTTTGCTAACTGCCTTTAAGACTGGATATTGCACCATTAGCTGCAATCTCAAACAACTCACTCACTGTCACTTGAAGATTCCTTTAATGAGCATCCTTGTATAAAATCAAACTATGCCCTATAGACTGCCTACTTACTTACTAATATAGGGGACTCATTATTTCATGGTATTTTGAGTTTTATTTAGAAGGGGTTAACATGTACCGTTTTTTATGTGCAGGAAGAATAGATTGTGATGCAACGTTCGGGTATGGATGGTTCAGGAAAATTTGGATTGCTATCAGTGTCATAACCAGGTTGGATTGTACCTTGAGCCGGTGTGAAACACTTCTGGGTGTTCTCTTTAATCATGCTCTTTTCGCCCTGGTATGGTTTAAAGGATGGTTTGGATCCCGTCCAAATCTCAATAACCTAGTTGGATCTTGGGTATTAGTATGTGTTTCATCAAAATATTCTACCTATCAACAAATGCAAGCATTATTTAATGTTTGGAAACAATTGGAATGGACCTATCTTTTTAAGTTTCTATGTTATGTTAATTATGCTTTAGTTAAGAAACGATGTAACTTTTGTGAACGGACCTGAAGCTTGTTGCTTCCTGGAGAAATAAGGAAACCAAGGTTTGATTTTGATCATCATATCATCATCATTTCAATCCATTAGAATAGATACTAGACTATCTCATCCACTTATTCATATCAAAAGAACTCATGTTATGTATGTTTATATTTTGAGCAATATAATGGAGCAGATACATTATAACTCATAATCCATCTTCAATGTTCAATTGTTGTGTTGATTTTCATGATTATTTATTGCTTTGTTGTCTCCAAAGTGGTCTTTTCAAGTTGTTTAAATCTGCAAGATTTATCAGGGCACATTTGTTGTTGCTGTTTGGTCCAATTTGAGGTGCAATTGTAAGGATTTTTCTTTTTAATTATACATTTGTCTTGATACAAATTGTTACTTTAGAATTATGATATTTCTTTTCTTCTAATGTTTTAAACCCTCATTTCAAGGAAGGGCTTTGAATATGCCTCCTTCAGATGGAGACTACACTTTTCCGCTATAGGTTCCATCTAGAAACACCAGAAGCTCAGGTACTGTCATACTCAAGTACAACAGAGTTTGAGGTTACCTTATTCTCCTTGATACAAAATGTTATCCTTCAATCTTTATAAGCAACATTCACTATTATGGACTTCATCATTGTACCTTTCATGCATTTGATTTAATTTGTTATGTGGAAACATGTTGTCTCTATCTTTGCAAGTGATGACTATTGTGTAAGCTTTTAATCTACATGACTGCCCCTCATTTTCAATTCTTGTGATTGTTATGATGCTTGGGGCTGCTTACTTTTAACCAGACTATTAATGAAAACTATCTTGGAATCCTTGATGATCAGTTTTGTCAGAATCATGGCTATGTTGATAAATTTCTTGTTTTCCTAGACATCTATGGTATGCAACTTATTTTAATGCACATGATGATTAAATTATATGTTTATAGATGTATGCACATATTTTGACTGGTGATCCTTCATTGCTCTAACAACACTCTTCTCACTCAAATGCAGGAAACCTAGGAGCAGCAAAGAAGACATCAACTTGGAGGCTTAGACAAGAGGGTAGACTGAAGATGATGCAGAACAAAGCAACCGGGATTCATCATTGAGGCAATGACGGGTCCCCTTTCTCTTTATGTGCATTTTTCTCTTTTGTATCTATAAATGTATAGTTTTTCAATTATATGCATTCAAATAGTCAGTTTCACGGCTTGTGTGGAACAACATACATTTACATTATCAATAAAGACTACATTTTTTAAAAGGATTGTGCAATCTTTCCTATATTATATGCATCTGCATAAGTGCAATCTAGTAATGTAATCTTCTGATTTTGTTTATGCACATGAATGTAATGTAGCAGAAATAAAAATGTACCTTACTCTTCATTTGAAAATCACAAAAGCTCTACCTGATTGAGCTATTAACTTTTGTGTCTTCAGGAACATATGTTGATACAAAATGAATGGAAGAAGCATCCAAGTAATCCTAATTTTTTTTGCCAACAATTCATCCAAGTAATCCAAGCAATAATAAAAGGAGGAATCGATGCTTGGCATTTGCAGGATGTGATTAGGAAAAGTATTGTCTATGTAGGAAACACATTCCAGCATTAACTGATTTTACTGTATTTACTAATTAATTGAAAATAAAAAGTGAATGCACCTTTTATTTTCAATTAATTAATGAATACAGTCAAATCAAAAATCTATTGCCTACATAGACATTGTCGAAGTAGATACCCTATTGAAATGGGCTCTATCTTTTGCAGAGGTGGAGGAAATAAGAATAGAAGATTTTAGTGGAATTCATTTGGAGGAAATTTGTCTGTTGTAATTAATGCAGGAAGGAGTTAACACTAGCAAGTAGAGGAATGTGTTTTAAATTCCTGAAGGACTTGAAGCATTGATGAAGGTATTATTGGCGGCGCTGGATGCACGTTCGACATTAATGGTGAGGGCTGACAATATGATGTGTTTTGAAGACACACAAGGCATTTCGTCTGATGCTTCTCGATTTGTGGTGACAAGGAATGTAGCAGGTCTGTGATATGAGGAAGTTTGGAAGCTAGCATACCAGAGAAGAAATGGAGGCCAATTTCACTCTATGTTTGAGGAGAAAATTGGACCCTTTTGTTGGCTTAAATAATGGAGGCCAATCATCTCCTTCTATGTTGGCTGGAAGAATGCATGCTTAATGTTTTGATACATGATATCAACTCTCTCTTATGCTCTCATGGTTGAATACTGAAATCCATTATGGTGGGCCTCCAGATTTCTAGTCATCTTTCTTCCTCTTCCACCAAATGTTGGCCTGATCCACACATCTGCTAGCCTAATTGGCTTTGTTTTTTAAAGCTGAAGTTTCTCTTAAGTCACCAGTGTAGCTCTCTTTGCCTTTTTAGACTCTTTCATTGCTACAAATCATCTCTAGGATTTAATCATTTGTACCACATGGTTGATGTGCTTTGAATCCTTGCATCTAAAGGAAATTTCCTTAAAATTGGCCACCAGTTCAAGTTCATTATGCTTTCATAATACTTTATATCCATGGAGTTCAGCCATTCCTTGATGCCATCAAACGAAGATTGAGGAATGGCGTACATTCAGAGTACATCCCTCTTGAAGTCTTTAAAAATAATAGCCATATCAAATTCCTTTTGCCCAAGTCCTACTCTCTCAAGGTTAACAATTCTCAATCTCACTAATAGTGATTACTAAGAAAGGTAATTCCACCAGCTTTACCAAACAATTTACCATAGGAACAATAAAAGCAGAGGCTTTGAAAGGAACTCCATGAAAACCAAGCTCTCTAAATGGTATATCAAACTCTAGTTCAAAATCTTTTAGATGAGGCTGCTCCTATAGCTTTCTTACTCACTTGACAAATCCTTAAGGAGGAGGAGCAGTAGGAGGACGAGGATATGTTTATGCCTTAGTATTTCATGGATTTGATGGAATTGTGATTGATTTTCATTGTAGCGGATCGGTGGAGGTACAATTTTTTTTTAACAACGGATTTATGTGCTTCAAAACAAGGTCTATGGTGCTCATCTTGGTTCACAATTAACTTTTGCTTTTTATTTTCTTTTGTATAATTGCAATGCCATATGTTTGCTTTTGGAAAGTGTTTAGTGCAGAGGCTAGTCTATTTAAGCCCTAAAAGACCTTGCATGTATATGTTTTGATGCTCCTTTTTAAGAAGGCTTTAATAATAGTTGGGGTTTCAATGAAAGCATTTATTTTTAATCTTCCATTAATCTTGTAAGGATATGTTAAAGAAAGAAAAAAATGCGAGAGAAGGTAGTGAAAATAAAATAAGCTCCATGAGTCTCGATCTCTTGACCTCTGGACACAAATATGTGGTCAAATACTTTTGTTCCAGAAGCTTCAATTTTATGTGATTCTTTTTTGCTTTTTCTTCTTGGGTTTTAGAGGAGCCTGATCTTAATTTTGGTATTTGAGTATTTTGTGTTTTTATTGGGTTTGTTTTTTTGGGTTTTGAATTTATATCCATTTTGACTATTGATAATTTGGGGTTTTGTCAGTGAAGGATTCATTCTTTTTGTTATTTTAAGGGAAGGGGGAGGAGGGGGTTGTAGAAACAAGAAACCTAGACTAATTGTAATGAATATGATTTTTTTTTTTTTGCAAGAGTAGCTTGAGGTGAGACTGGTGGTCATATAAATGAAGAGAGGAAGAGAGGAGAGCTACATGGGGGGTTCTCAAGTGAAGCGCCCTTCTACATCTAGAGGCAATTGTAAGTTCTTGTTGTTATCCTTGTTAATTCAAAGCTAATTGTTTTATCATCGTATGTTTTTGAGAACTCCATGCAAACCAAGCTCTCTAAATGGTATATCAAACTCTAGTTCAAAATCTTTTAGATGAGGCTACTCCCATAGCTCTCTTACTCGCTTGACAAATCTTTAAGGAGGAGGAGCAGGAGGAGGATGAGGATATGTTTATGCCTTAGTATTTCATGGATTTGATGGAATTGTGATTGATTTTTGTTGCAACGGATCGGCGGAGGTTCAAATTTTTTTGAATAACAAATTTATGTGCTTCAAAACAAGGTCTGTGGTGCTCATCATGGTTCACAATTTACTTTGTTTTTTATTTTATTTTGTATTATATTGCAATGCCCTCTGTTTGTTTGTGGAAAGTGTTTAGTGCAGAGGCTAGTCTATTTAAGCCCTGAAAGGCCTTGCATGTATATGTTTTAAATTGATGCTCCTTTTTAAGAATGCTTTAGTAATAGTTGGGGTTTCAATGAAAGCATTTATTTTTAATCTGCCATTAAGCTTGGAAGGATCTGTTAAAGAAAGAAAGAAATGCGAGACAAGGTAGTGAAAATGAAATAAGCTCTGTGAGTCTCAATCTCTTGACCTCTAGACATAAATATGTGGTCAAATACTTTTGTTCCAGAAGCTTCAATTTTATGTGATTCTTTTTTGCTTTTTCTTCTTGGGTTTTAGAGGAGCCTGATCTTAATTTTGGTGTTTGAGTATTTTGTGTTTTTATTGGGTTTTGAATTTATATCCATTTTGAATGTTGAGAATTTTAGATTTTTTCTGTGAAGGATTCATGCTTTTTGTGATTGTAAGGGAAGGAGGAGGAGGGGGTTGTAGAAACAAGAAACCTAGACTACTCTAATGAATATGATATATTTTTTTCTTTGCAAGAGCAGCTTGAGGTGAGACTGGTGGTCATATAAATGAAGAGAGGAAGGGAGTAGAGCTACATGGGGGGTGCTCAAGTGAAGTGCCCTTCTACATCTAGAGGCAATCGTAAGTTCTTGTCCTTATCCTTGTTAATTCAAAGCTAATTGTTTTATCATTGTATGTTTTTGAGAAAACTATTAAAGGAATTTAATCCCTGGTTACTATGTATGCTTTTATTTTAGTGGGGAGACTATATCTCTATTTTGTTTTTTGAATGCCTTAAAATGAGTGTGTGCATTATGGATAGCATGATCTTATTTGCAGGATATAATCAGTCTACAGTTTTAGCATCTTTCCTTTTTTACATGTTTTGTGTTTCTGTAGTCCATGATTATATAATCTAATCTGTTAGATGAGGCTTCTCCCGTAGCTCTCTTACATGTTTTGTGTTTCTGCAGTCCTATCCCTCTCTTGTTGTTCTTCCTCAATTTCATCAGGATCATACATTGACCTTCTTGCCCCTCCTAAAGTTTGGACCACATTCATTACCTCCACATAAAACTAGACATCCTTGGTCTTCTTGGTTCCCACGCCATGATATGGTTATGCAAATGAAAATGAAGCAAAGTAATCATCTCCTTCTATGTTGGCTGGAAGAATGCATGCTTAATGTTTGATACATGATATCAACTCTCTCTTTTGCTCTCATGGTTGAATATTGAAATCCATTATGGTGGACCTCCAAAGTTCCAGTCATCTTTCTTCCTCTTCCACCAAATGATGGCCTGATCCACACATCTGCCAACCTAATGAAGCAAAGTAATCATCTCCTTCTTCGCTGGCTGGAAGAATGCATGCTTAATGTTTTGATACGTGATATCAACTCTCTCTTCTACTTTCATGGTTGAATACCAAAATCCATTATGGTGGGCCTCCAGAGTTCTAGTAATATTTCTTCCTCTTCCACCAAATGTTGGCTTGATCCACACGCCTGCTAGCCTAATGAAGCAAATTAATCATCTCCTTCTCCACTGGCTGGAAGAATGCATGCTTAATGTTTTGATACGTGATATCAACTCTCTCTTCTGCTCTCATGGTTGAATACCGAAATCCATTATGGTGGGCCTCTAGAGTTCCAGTCATCTTTCTTCCTCTTCCACCAAATGTTGGCCTGATCCACATGTCTGCCAACCTAATGAAGCAAAGTAATTATCTCTTTCTCTGCTGGCTGGAAGAATGCATACTTAATGTTTTGATACGTGATATCAGCTCTCTCTTCTGCTCTCATGGTTGAATACCAAAATCCATTATGGTGGGCCTCCAGAGTTCCGGTCATCTTTCTTCCTCTTCCACCAAATGCTGGCCTGATCCACAAGTCTGCCAACCTAATTGGCTTTATTTTTGAAAGCTGGAGTTTCTCCTGACTCACTAGTATTTGTTGTAATTTTTAAAAAAATTTAATATGGTATGTGCACTTTGATATCATGTAATATGATTATGGTTTCATCGCATATGTTGTAATATTAGATATATAACAGAAAAATAAATTATTGCATGAAATAAATAATAACTATTCATTTTAAATGGTTTTTTTGTAGAACACGGGTCTTCTAGAAGATCAAGATGATCCTCAACATGATATAAATCCACAAAATATTGTTTCTGCTGGTACAGATCACATGGCAGAGGATGATGATGATGCATATATGGAAGACACCTAGGCCGATGATAATGATGATGATGAGACAGTTGGTGATAGTAACCAGTGACATTCATGATCATATAGACTACATCATGGATCATTGTTGGTATATCGTTATGATGACTATTTTCATGGTTACTATCATATGTATCATTTTCACGGCCTACAATACTATATTGTTGAGTTGTATCATATTGACATGTATCATTTTTGACACTATATCATTTGGACATGTATCATCTTGACTTATATCAATTTTTTTTTTATGAATAGGTAGCTATCTATATTAAGTTAAAGATAAGAGTACATATTCACAAAAAAAGGGCGGGTGGTAAAAAGGCACACCTCGAGAGTCACATGGGCAGCGCCTAGAAATAAAAAAATATCAAGTCACATGGGCCTAGCCCAAAAGTCTAAAAGCATGAGAAATTAAAAAAATAGGCTATTAAGCGGCCAGAGCAATGCCAATAGAGCCAGGAGGGTCTTTGTCATCCATGTTCTTCCCCCATACATCAACAAGGTCTGAAGTGATGTCAGGAGGAGCACCCTAGCCATCATCATCTTTTTCCTTATCTTTATCTTCCTCACACCGGGGCGAGATTGCAAGCGCCAACCACGGAATTTTTCTACCATTGGCAGACCATCCAGAACCAAAAGTAGGTAGAGTATCAGAGGGCCACCCAGAACTGCCACCACCGCTCCCCGAAACACCATCGAAAGGACATCCCTGATTAGCCTACGACAGAGGAGAGTGAGCATGCCGAGGAGGGCGAGAGTCCTGCTGAGTTGGGGGCTGGGAACGGGGATGCGCAGAGCCACTCTGTTGTCGGCCCCGAGAGGGCGATCGGCCTCGGGAGCAAGAGGGCGAGTCGGGGACACGAACCACAACACACGGGGCATTGCCCCAATGGTCCAGGAGGACCTGAAGGTGAGCCACCTCCAGTGCAACTTTGTTAGCTTGCACCTGTATCTATAAAAGAACATTAGAACAAATAACTGCTTTAGAATAGAGAGAAACATTAATATCCAGTTGAGAATGAGCAAATATCCAAGAATTTTTGTCTTTCCAGATGTTGAAGAGGATTTCCACCCTAAAAGTGTGACAAAGTTGGGTGAACTTAGCAGGGATCCCAAGTGGATCTCCCAGCAGAAACATATGCCAAGAAAAAGGTTTCGGTCGAAAGGGCCGAAAGAAGTCATGAATCCAAGTCCAAAGTTGCTGAGCTCTGGGACAAAACCAAAAAAGATGCTTGAAGCTTTCAGGTTGCCCACAAAAAGGGCAACGAGGGTTCTGGACCCCCAAGTGTATAATCCGAGAACCCACAGGAAAGCCTTGGAAAAGAATACACCAAGCAAAGTGGGCCAACTTTGGATTAACACTTGCAAACCAAGTGGCATCAATTCTCTTCCGCCAAGCATGAGCAGAGGAATTAAGAAGCCACCTCTGGTTCAAACTGTTGATCATAGGAAAATGAGGTGAAAGCCACCTGTAACCAAGCCATGGTTTATAGCTCATGAGAGGAGTGTCTGGAAACCATTTCCAGTCTTTCCACCAAGGTTTGTGCTCATGAATGCCAACTTTGTGAAGCATTTCCACCGGAATGGCCCTCACCAGCCCATCGAAAGTGGCGCAATCCTGGTTTTGAAGTTTTTGCTTGGCCTTAAAAGCATCCCACTGCATAATCTGCATAGTGGGTTGGTGAAAGAGTTGTTGTAGGGTCTGAATGCCCTTTTTGTGAAATCTGAGGGCTTTAAGCCAAGGCGATTTAGCCAAGGGCTGACCATTCTAAGAAAGAAGAGGAGACCACCAAATATTCTACTAGTTGAGCGAAATCCCATTACGAAATCCAGCCTCGACCCATCGGAGCCAAGGCTTAATAGCCTCCCAGGCACGCCAAATGCTCTTGACCACAAAGGTTCCAACAATTTGAATAGGCTCTTTCATAACCAAGAGGGTTTGGAAGCCTATTCCTTTCCAGGCAGGTTTGTGAACAGGAAATCCGGAGTGAATACAATGCTTGAGGAGAATCTTCCAGGCTTCATCTTCGGTGAGAGCCCGGATAATCCACTTGACACAAAGAGCAGTCCCATGCCATTGAGTGGAGAGCAACCCAAGCCCTCCAGAATCCTTAGGGAGGCAACAATATTCCCATGCAAGATGATGGAAACCCTTGTGGGTTTCAGAGGAAGACCATAAAAAGTCCCGTAACAATTTTTCAAGCCTGTGGTAGGCAGCTTTGGAGGGAGCCCAACAAGAGGAGTAGTAAATATGAGTGGTTGCCAAGGCTTTAGAGAAAAATTGGAACTTAGATGCCAGAGAAAGAGGCTTGGTAATCCAATAAGAAATATTTTTCTTGACCTTGGAGAGCATGGTTTGCCAAAGCTCCCTAGGGGAGGCTTGGAAGGCGAAGGGGATGCCCAAAAATTGAAAGATCTCTCCCTGCCCAATCCACTTCCAATTATAGGTTTGAAGCCATGCAGGAGTGGGTAACATAGATTGCCTGTAGCATAAGGTCTTGTGCCATTGGATGGCAGAGCCAGAGGCAAGACAAAAGGTGTTGAGACAACCAAGGGTAGCAGTGATCGATTCTTCTTCTTCCAGGAGAGTGAGAAAAGAATCATCCGCAAAGTGGCCATTAACAAGTTGCTCCTGAGAGTTCGAGAGAAGAATCCCTTTGACACGTTGTTGAGAAAAAACATGGGCTAAAAGGTAACCAAATCCTTCAGCCACAAGCACATACAAAAAAGGGCCGAGAGGACACCCTTGTCGAATTGAGCAAAAATGACCAAAAGCAGAAGACTGGCAGCCATTAATGGTTATGCAAACTGAAGCATCAACAAAAAGCATATGAATAGATTGAATGAAATTGGGCCCAAACCCCAAGGCTTGCAACATCGCAAGAATGAAAAGCCATTCAATGCGGTCATAGGCTTTGGCAAATTCAATTTTAGTGAACAAAAATTTTTGGATGGAGCGTCGGGCCCACTCCATGCCTTCCCAAACAACAATGATATTATCCAAAATGAATCTGGATTTGATGAAACCAGTCTTCTTTGGGCATACAATCTGAGGCAAGAGATGGTGAATTTTTCAAATCTAGAGCTTTGGCAATGATTTTGTAGGAGACATTGAGAAGCGTGATGGGCCTCCAATTGCAAATATCCTTCGGATCCCCAAGCTTAGGTATGAAATTTATATTTCCCTTGTTTATTAAATTGCCTAGAGAGTTGGCTTGAAAAGCTACAAGATAGACATGATGCAAATCACTCCCAACACAGTCCCAAAGAGCTTTGTAGAATTCACAGGGGAAGCTATCAATCCCAGGAGCCTTGTCATCGGCCATAGAAAAAACAGCTTCTTTCAGATCATCAATTGTAAACAATTGATCACAAAAATTTATCTAGGCTGAATAAAGCCTATATGGCACAACAACAAGGCAGCCCCGAAGGGCTTGCTGTCACACAGGCATGGAGTCCTATGCAGTGAACACCTGCTCATAATGGCACACAAAGGCCTGGAGAATGTCGGGTAGCTCAGAGAGCACCTGAGTGCCATCCTTAATTTTTTTGATGCTTGGGGATGAGTGCCTGACACGAAATGCCAAAAACAATTCTTTGAAGGCACGATCACCGATCTTAAGCCAGTGTAGCTGAGCTTTGATTTGTGCTCATCTGGCAATGTAATTATCAGCCACTTGCTTTTTGTGCCTTAATTCCACCACCCTGACTTGATGCGATGAGGAAAAGGGTTGGCCGCCAAAGCCTCCATAGCTGCACACAAATCAGTAGTGGTAGCCTCATAGGATTGCTGATGAAAGATGGCCAGTTGACGACCATAAATGCGCAAGAAACGAGCAATACGAGTGATGGCATTATTCCACCAAGTAATCCAGCCTGTTTGGCCATCTGGTCTGCACTCCAAATTCCACACTTGGCGAATGTGGGCTAGAGTGGGCTTTTGGGCCAGAGTGGGCTTGGTAAGTTTTGCTTTCGATTTTACTTCCATGTTTGCTTCCAAGTTTGCTTCCAGGTTTGTTTTCGATTTTGCTTCCAGTTTTGCTTCCGGTTTTGCTTCTATTTTTGCTTCGATTTTTGCTTCTGATTTTCTTCCAATTTTGATTTCAAGATTGCTTCTAGTTTGGCTTCCATTGTTGCTTCCTTTTTTGCTTCTAAAAATGCTTCTTGCTTTGCTTCCATTTATTAATTTAATATGTTTTATTTCAATTTGATTAGTTAAATATATCGTGCCTCTTAAATAACTCATATGATTATAGAGTAAGTATTTTAATTATTTAACTCATATGGTTAAGTAACAATATAATTATTGTAACATGATTATCATCTATAATTAAAACAATTGAGTCAAATGAAAGCAAATTTTTCTCAACCATAACTTATTTAAAGGAGATTTTGTCTTTCATTATTCATTGTTGCAGGTTGGAGTCCAGAGCAAGAAGATTTTCTCTTTTTCCTCAACAAAGATTTGAAGACCCAAATGACATGCTTTTTCGGCGTTCTTCGTGTTTTTGAGATTAGTGAGAAAAAAAGAATGCTTTTTCATGATCCAAACTTCTAGGGCATTGCTTTTTCAAAACAACCACTCAGCTTTTTCCATTTCTAATCACATCGGTCTCTCTGCTTTTTCATCCTTTTGAACATTGAGAAATTTTTCCCTCTTCTAGAAACTACTTTTTGGCCGCTTTTTCGAGATGGATTTAGCTTTTTCAGTTTCTGAGCATCTGGGTTTCTCCAGAACGTGATTTTCTACAAAAGCCAGGTCATAGCGTTTTTCGAAGAAATTGATTTTTCAAGATAGAGCAACATTCTATTTTCAATAGCATTCTCCACTCCATAAACAAGAAATAAATTAGCTTTTTTGGCAAATGTGGCCGAGATTCAAAGCGATAATCTTCTAGAAGCTTTCTTTCAGTTTTCTTTCTATTTTCATCTCAATTCTTATTCATTCTTTGAAGAAGAAGGATATCATGATGTAATGAGTTGGCGCTTTCCTTGTTTTTAGGTTTTCATAGGTTGTAGATGCTTATCTTCTTTTAGGTTTAGAAATAAAGCTTGCGAGTTGACAAGCCTTAGTTGTAAAAGCAAGGAGATTTTAGGGTTCCCTACTCCTCTAATTAGTTATAAATAAGAGCAGCCTTTGCTCATTTTTTTTAACCATGCTAGTGATAACAAGACACAAGTGCTTTTAGTGCCTTCTCTTTTATATTCAGTGTTGTTTGGAACCGTGCTTGTGATAACATAATTGTTGAGCCTATGCCTTCATGTTTGTTATTGATTAGTTTTAGTTCACTTTGTGTTAAGGGCAAGTTTGCATGCCTCTTTTAGCTGCAAGTCCTTGTTTAGTGCATGTTTTTTGTGTCAAGTGTTAATCTGGTTTGATCGCATGTTGTGTGTATTTTTCCACAACTTTTTGTCCCATAATTGTAATATTGTGCTAGAAGTTTGAGAAAATAAAGTCCTAAGCATGCTTTTGCTGCCTCGATATAAAGTCTCTGATTTTTCGTTTATTGTGTAATGCTTATATGATCTCCTTTTCAACTTGCGTTGAAATTTAGTAGATGTATGTTGAGAAAATTTTATTTAAGTATCTGTGTCAGAAAATCAATCTCGTCCATTTCTAACTCTCTTGCTCTGCATTTACTTGAGAGGCTAGAAATGTCAATAGCATAAGTTAGTTATAGTTGTTAAGTTTCATTAAAGGGAAAACCTCAACTGCAATATTTAGAGTTCTATAACCTTGTGTTCTCGTAGCTAAATCAAAAAGATAAGAAAATTAGCTTTAGTTTACTTTCTTTATGAAAACTCAACAAAAGAGGGAGCTTCCCCTCCTAATTTGAAGAGCAGCTTACTACACATAGATGTTTGTTTCCAAAACGCATTCTAGAGGTGCGATTTGAAACACCAACATTTACCCATATGACTTAACAAATCAATCTTAAGGTCTTCAAGTAGATTACCTATCTCACGCTTGGTGATACCTGTTGAAGCTCCCACATAATACAACTTGCTTGGGTAGTTCCTTCCTAAGCGCTAAGACCTAGAATAGTTCTTGCAAATATCATAGATATCATCAAATTCCATTTTATAAATATTACCTTTCCCTATTAAGTTTAATGCCTCCATAACATCATCTCTTATGCCTAAACAACATTTTAACAACATCCTCATTTAGTCCTGGTTGGCGGGATCATTGAAGACTGAACATGAAGCGTTCAAGGTAGTCCTCCAAGGACTCGTCTTCCTTTTGTGTCATGCAAAAGATTTCATCCCAAACCTCCTTTGTTTTGTAATACTTCTAGTACTTTTTTAGGAATAACTCCTTCATGACTTCCCATTTCTTGATATTCCTGAGGTTCATAAACCATCATAGGGTTGCATCCTTTAATGTGGCTAGGAACAACTTGAGATTCTATGTGTCACTTTGATAATCATAGCTATGAAATAACACATCAAATTTAAACAAAAACATATCAAGATCCTCAATCAAAAGACCATGAAAAACGGGCAAGGAAAAATGAGGGATATTTTTCATAGGGGCATCTTGTTCAAGATGTGTGATAGGAAACTCAAAGGTAACCATATTATTGTTGGCCAATGCCCTATTATTATTATTGTTGTTGTTGTTTTTATTGTTGTTGGGATCCATGACGTGTAATGCCCAAGGGGTAAAGTAGGTTCTAAATGGCCCCTAGGTTTCTTCTGAGAATGGATCAGCTTCTGGCCTGTAAGTTTCCCAAAAGATATTTTCAATCCTTTTTTGCAATATTTTAGAAGAACTTGGACGGGTACCTGTTGGTGTCTCAACGGTAGTAGACTCTATGACACATTTCTCAATATCAAGTTTGGGTAACTCTAAGGTTTGTACTTTAGTTTTCAATTTCCCTTGTTGTGAGCTACCTCCCTCAACTAATGTTTTTGGATTGTTTTTTTATTTTTTTGATTGTATATTACTCCCTTTGACCTTTTTAACAAATCTTCCTCTACTATCCCTACTACGATTCATGAACCTAAATGACTTATAACAAAGCAAACTAAGGGTAATTATCCAAATGAGGTTGACTGTCACGTAGAATTTCTCCTTAGCACAATGCTCTTATCTTAGTTCACTAGGCTGACAGGCCTTTAACACCATTCCTTGACAAAGACACCAAAATTATTGGATTAAACTATGGTTGATATTTGGGGTAAAACTATCCTTTTAATTCTATCTTTAAATGAGTGAATGGATTGAGATCAATCTTCGAGAATTTTGTAAGTTCCTCAGTTTATCCTTCAAGTGTCAATTCGGGCGTAAGCTTGTGAACGGTGTTGCAAGAATCTACCTAAGGGCTGAAACTAATGAATTGAGGGGGGATGGATGCATCTAAGAATTTAAAACACACTTTTCAATCTGAAATTCAAAAGCACACTTTGAAAATGAATGAAATTCTTTCTTAAATTATTGCCTACCTACTTCAACCAATATATCTATTTATGATTAAACTTGAATAACACAAACTCAATATATTATGGCATACAAATATTAACAACAACCATCACAATAGTAAAAGAAATAATTCAGTTACTAAAGATGTATTGAAAGAGTGTAGGCGACAGGAGGTTCAATTGTGACAGGAGGTTGGAGTGCGACAGGAAGATGAAATACGACAGGAGGATGGAATACGACAGGAGGATGGAATACAACAGTGGAGAGATAAGAAGTGAATGAAACGTGACAAGAAGCTTTACATAATGAAACACAACATAGTCTGAAATGAGAAACACGGTAATTAACTTGCAACTAAAACACACTCCATTCTCCTCAAACCACAATTACATTCCACAAAGAATTCATTGCAATTCTTTTAATACCAAATTAATCACACAAGTTGTATTATCAAGGATTTTTAATCTTCAATAGAAATTAAATTGACTCACATCACACCTGACAAATGCACACTCAACATAAATGAAATTGCATGAAATATAAAAGATCTAAACTAATAAACCATAAAACAATCTCACCAAGCTTCCCGAGAGGGGGGCCTTCCTCTAGTCCGCAGGGTGAACATGAAAGAACATTTACACTACTTCAAACCATGATCAAGCATCCAATATTCAACACAATAATATCTTTGACTGAAAGTTTTATGCATATTCTATATATCTAATTTAACTCAAAACACACACATATATATAGGTGTGTATGTTCATCGGTCACCACCAAGTAAAACGATAAAAGAGACACAGTTTGTTATGGCCAATGGCCACAAATTGAACAATTACAGTTTTTGGGTTGGCCGTAGGCCACAACCCCAAGATAGTTTTAAAACAACTAGTTTGAAATAGGAAATAAAAAACAAAAGCAAGTAGAATTCTTTCACATGCAGCCCTCATTTCCCATCTTATGCCTTTCAAGATTTGTCATTCATAGGGTCAGTTCCTTTTCCACATTTAGTTCCTGTAGCAAACCATCCAAAATGCATTATTACCTCAACAATTTCAACATTCTAAAATTATTCTCTCCTTTTTGAAAATATATCAAATATTCTTTATTTCCCTAGCAATTAATCGCAAGGACTTAGGAGAAAGTTAAAATGGGAAGGAAATAAGGGAAAAAGGATATAAAAATTGAACACATTTGGCACCCATCAGTCAATTTTGTGCATTTTTAATTGTAGGATTCTCACAGTTAGTGAAAAAGGTAGTGTTCATGAAGGAATGGAAAAGATGCATAAAGCCTTTGAATTATACCCGTACTATGCAATGACATCGAATCATTTACCAAACCATTTTTTCTTCACAAGGCAACATTTTCTTATGGAACAGTTGACTGAGACAACTCTTGTTTCAACTGACCACCCTCTCATGAAATCTCATTCATATTATCATCTTGCATGATCTTATCATAGTAAAGGTGATTATGACACCACTAGATGCTACAACATGGCGTCAGTCAAGGAAAGCCAAAGGCCACAAGATTTTGTGGACAAGTTCAATTGAAGCTGGGAGATCTTAAGAGTTCTCTCTCAAATTTTGAAAAGGTTCTGGAGGTCCACCCTGAGAAGTGTGAGAGCTTAAAAGTTGTAGGCCATATACATGCTCAACAAGGGCAGGTAGAGAAGGCTTTAGAAATTTTAAGAAAGGCAACTCGCATAGATCCACGTGATTCCCATGCATTTATCAAGATGGGTGAGTTATTAATATCGATAGACCCCAGTGCAGCCTTAGATTCTCTTAAGAGAACAAAGTCTCTTCTAAAGAAGAGCAGAGAAGAAGTACCCATTGAATTGTTAAACAACATTGGGGTTCTTCATTTTGAGTGTGATGAACTAGAGTTGGCTCAAAAAAAAATTATGGAGGCATTAGGAAATGGCATTTGGGTTGAATTCACAAATAAAAGCCCCAGTGCCAATAATGCAGTTTTTTTGTGTGCTTTAAGGATATGGAATTCTTCCATCGACTAGAAGAAGGTGGTGTTTCACTTGAGCTACCATGGGATAAAGTTACAACACTATTTAATATTGCTAGGTTGTTTGAACAACTACATGATATTGAAAAATCAAATCTTTTATACAAGCCAAAATTATTCAAGTTTCATGATTATATGGATGCATATCTATGTCTTGCAACCATGGCTTACACTCAAAATGAGATCCAACTAAGCCTAGAATTGATTGGGGATGCACTTAAGGTGGATAAAAACTCATCAAATGCTTTATGTATGCTTGGCAACATGGAGCTGAAAACAAATGACTAGCTTAAAGCAAAAGAAACAATTAAAGTAGCACGCCAACTTGTCTTGACTAATGAAGCAAAATGAAAAGTTGATGAAGAATGAAGGATTCAGATGGAAAGGAGAAAGAAAGAGGAAGAACTTCGGCGGGTGATGAAACAAGAGGAGCAATTTGAATACGTGAATGAATTATGGAAGAGTAAGTGTAAGGATAGGGATGATGACGATGATGAGGCTTCTCAGTCTGAGAAGAAACAAAAGAAGGAAAAAGAAGAAAAAGAAGAAGGATAAGGACCACAAGGCTTATGATTCTTATATGGAGGAACTTGATGTTTCCATGGAAGATGAGGAAAATTATATGAGCGATAAGGCGTAATATGATGCAGAAAATTCTCAAGATCTTCTTGCAACTGCAGGTCTAGAAGACTCTAATGATGGTGAGACAAATTCTCCAATTTCAACAAAATCACGAATGAGACATGCATACTCTGATTCTAAAGATGATGAACCATTGCAAAAAAAGAGTCTGAAAGAAGATGATCCATATGATGATGATGTCTAGGATTCTTGAGCTTTAACCAAACCTAGCTCCTATTTTCCAAAACAAAAATCCCCAAGGCCCATGGGAAATAAATGATGAGAATTTGAGTTTCAACAGACTAAAATAGGTTGCCCATAAAAAACAAGAAAGAGTAAAAATGAAAAGATAACATACAAATGAAATGGATTTGGAAGGGACAAAGCATATTTGATTGACTAAAATTTTGACGTAGCCTATCCATTGTCATTCTATGCATCATCTTCTCTTGGAATCAGTTGAAACTCATGCTCATCATTCATTTCCCATGGGCGTTGGGGATTTTTCTCTTGGAAAATAGGAGCTAGGTTTGGTTAGAGCTCAGGAAGCCTAAACATCATCATCATATGGATCATATTCTCTTAGACTTTGTTTCTGCAATGGTTCATCATCTTCATAATCAGAGTATGCATGTCTCCTTTGTGATTTTGTTGAAACCGAAGAATTTATCTCGTCATCATCAGGGTCTTCTAGACCTATAGCTACAAGAAGATCTTGGGCATTTTATGCATCATCTTGTTCCTTATCACTCATATAGTTTGCCTCATATTCCATGGAAACATCAGGTTCCTCCATATAATAATCATAAGCCTTGTGGTCCTTATCTTTCTTCTTTTTCTTCTTTTCCTTCTTTTGTTTCTTCTTAGACTGACCAACCTCATCATCATCATCATCCCCATCCTTACGCCTACTCTTCCATAATTCCCTCACACATTCAAATTGCTCCTCTTGTTGCATCACTCACCGAAGTTCTTCCTCTCGCTTTGTCCTTTCCATCTAAATCCTTCGTTCTTCATCATCTTTTCGTTTTGCTTCATCAACCAAGACAAGTTGGTGTGCTACTTTAATTGTTTATTTTGCTTTAAGCCTGCCATTTTTTTTCAATTCCATGTTCCCAAGCATACATAAAGCATTTGATGATTTTTTATCCACCTTAAGTGCATCCCCAATAAATTCTAGGCTTGGTGCATTGTAGAAAAATATTCCAAGAGAAGATGATGCATACAATGACGATGGATAAGCTACCTCAAAATTTTAGTCAATCAAATATACTTTGTCCCTTCCAAATCCATTTGACATAGTTAAATGAGATCTTATCAAAAACCTAAAATGAATCATCTGTATGTTATCTTTTCATTTTTCCTCTTTCTTGTTTTTTATGGGCAACCTATTTTAGTCTTTATTTTAGAACATTTTTTGTGCCGTTCAATGTATTATGCTTTATCTTTCTATCGGATTCTAGATCAAAAGAACCTATAATTGAAAATAGATTAATTCATCTATTTTTATTTTATAGTCCCAAATAGGTGGATTAAATTATTTTGTTGTTAAACAAATCTTGTACAATGTAATGTCCCCTTTTCTAAATGAAACCAAGTTGAAACTCAAATGCTCATTGTTCATTTCCCATGGGCCTTGGGGATTTTTCTCTTGGAAAATAGGAGTATAATAATAACTCAAGAGGATCTTAATGTCATAAAAGGGGCCACTTAAGTGTTGGTACATAGACCAGGAAATGTTTATGTCACAAATGGGGAAACCATTATGCTAGCTGAAAGGGGTCAATTTGATATTGCAAAGGAAATTTTTACACAGGTATAAGAAGCTGTTGCAGGAAACATCTTTGTTCAGATGCCTGATGTGTGGGTAAATCTAGCACATGTTTTCTTTGCACAAGGACAATTTGTGCTTGTAGTGAAAAAGTTTATGCTACAAATGGGGTAGCCATTGTAAAGTGTTGGCACAAAGACTAGGAAATGTTTATGCTGCAAATGGGGCAGCCATTGTGCTAGTTGAAAGGGGTCAATTTGATATTGGAAAGGAAATATTTACATAGGTACAAGAAGTTGTTGCAGGAAACATCTTTGTTCAGATGCCTGATGTGTGGGTAAATCTAGGACATTTTTACTTTGCACAAGGACAGTTTGCGCTTGCAATGAAAATGTATCAAAATTATTTGAGGAGATTATGTTTTGGCATTGACACCCAAATTTTATTATATTTAGCTCAAACACATTATGAAGCGGAACAATGGCAAGATTGTAAAAGAACATTATTAAGAGCAGTAGAACATTATTAAGAGCAGTAGATTGTAATGAGTGTTTCAAATTTTTAAATTTGTGTTTAATGTAATGAGGGTTTTGAATTACCTTTGAATTTGTTGTAGAGGGCATCCCCAAATCCGATTTCGCTACAGAGGGCCTTGGCAAATTCAAATTTGTTGCACCAAACTTTGAATTCTTTGCCCTTGGCCATCTTTTCAGAAGTCTTCAGGTCCTCTCTGAATCCTTATCGCCCATGCAAGTAGCTACTATAACTAATCAAAACGCCTCATGCTAGGCTAACGAATGAAATGAGGTCTGCAATGAACGAATGAAGCGAGGTCAAGTGAGACGAATGAATCTACAATGAATGTGAATAATCACACCAATACATCACGCGCATGAATACATCGTGCCAATAATTGGCTGAATTGTTTTTAAAAAATTTGTCTACTTTGGATTTGACGACTAACTATTTAGTCATTCTTATTTCTACGACTAAACAATTTTTTAGTCAATGACCAAATTAGTCATTTATTAGTCATTTATAGCTGAGTTACAAAAAATGAGTAGAATTTAGTCATTTTTAGTTGTTGTGACTAAAATTTTTAGTCACCTAGTCATTTATTTGCCAAATTCTACTAGTGTATGTATCTCTTCCTCAATCTCTTTATCCTCCCTCTCTTTATCTCTCTTCATCCCCATTTCTCTCCCTTCATTCTTCTCTATCTATCTATCTCAACTCCTCCCTCTTTCCCTCTCCTTTTATCTCATTTAAATCTCTCACCATTTCTTTATGTCTCTCTCTCTCTCTCCCTCTCTCTCTCTCTCTCTCTCTCCCTCTCCTTGTATCTTTTTTATCTCTCACCAAAACTTTATGTTTTGTTACCTCTCCCTCTCTCACACACACACAATATTTGTCTTCCTCTCCCTTTCTATCTCTCATTCCCTCTTTGTATATCTCTTTATCTCTCTATCCTCCCTCTCTCTTTATCTCTCGCCCCTTGTCTTTATATCTCTCTTTCTCCCCATCTCTATTGAATTCTCCCTCCATCAAGCCGTTTAGATTATGTGTTGTGAAACTTTTTTATGAGTTTTATGACCCAAATTTCACATTCTAAGATCTATATTTTCACAAGATACTAAAATATAAAAGTATCTTTATTATTACTTTGGTCCTAGTTTTATTAGTTTTCATTTAGATCAAATTATAATACTATACCTTTAATTTCCATAATTCATGTTCAAGTCAAGCTTAGATCTTCTAATACTAGTTTCCACATGATACGAACTCCAAATTTGACCATGAGGTCACATTACATGTCTCTTACTCGCAAATGTGTGATATCGATTAACACCCTAGTAGGATAGTTTTTCCATAGTCCATGAATCTTGATGATAGTATGAAAGTTTTTGGATTCAACTGTGTATGCTTTTTTAGATTGAATTTTCGAATCACACTTAGTGATCCATCATCAAGAAGAGGAGAATCACACTTAGTGATCCATCATCATTAATTAGAAACTTAGTAATTATTATAAATTTTGATAAGGTGAGAGCATAGTTAGTGTCATTGTGCCACCAAACTCTTAATCATTCCAAAGGTCTTGAGTTTATTTAAGGGATTTTGCATATCATTCACAATGATGTCCTAGCCTTAATTGCTCACCTTGAAGGAAGTAATGACTCCTAGTCTAATATGACTAGTAAAAAAATGTCCATGTCCACGTCATTTATACTCTCCGTATGTTCAATACATATGTGCTCAATACCTCTACACAATCTAGAGTGATGCATGCTTCATCTTCTATATTTTCCTCACCTTCACATGCCATGCAAGATGGATCTCTTAGCAGGCACCTTGGAACCTCTAGATCCTCTTTGGTTCACATATCTTCTCTCACAAGCTTTAACTTCTTTCAATGTAGATATATCTTCTAGTATCCCACCTCATTTGCATAAAATAGAGCCTATAGTCAACCAACTTATACAAAATGTCTAGGACACTTTTAACGTGACTCACCTTGTTATCCACCTCTTCTACTTAACCTCTCATCCCACCATACTATCATTGTAGCCCCCTATCCTTGTTCATCCTTGCTATCCTACTTCACACTAGCTTCAAGGTGCCTCACTATGAAAAGTGTGATGGCAAGGGTCATCTAAAAACACGTGTTCATCTTTACAACCCTATGTAGTGATTATTTTTCAAGACTAATCTTTGTTCACTGAAATTCCATACATGCACTCCCCAGTTTATATAGATGCAAAAGTTTTTCATAAGAAACCTTTAGCCTCTAGTCAAGGATAAAATTTTACTAATGAGATATTCTTCTTTTGCATGAGTTTGCACAAATCTACGCAACTATTAACAAAGTTTCAACCAATTCGAGGCACCCACCCCATAGACTCCTACTACATCATCCATGGCTTTTCATTCACATAATAACTATAAAAATAAAAAATAAGGTTCTTTAAAATAATTCTCCTGCTATTGTAAATAACACTCCTACCATGACACCTAGTGTTGCACACTAGCTATTTTTTGTTTAAACATCAAAGAAACCAACAATTTACAAAATTGTCCAAATCTATGTATTAAATATTGTAATAATTCTCCTAAACAAAAAATTAGTGTATTTTTTTCCCATTCGATCACTGGACAATGATCAACTCCTTCCTCCTACATATGATCTAAAGGCCTTTCGCTAGTACTATAAAGTCTCTAGTCATGATATTTCAAATGATGCTTGCATCTTAAGAACATAGTGCAAGATCTTATCAATTAAAATAACATCCAAATCTCTAAAATAAATAATAAAGGAAATAAATATACCACTAAGCCTAACTAGATTATATATACACGCACACACACAAATCATTTCTCACAGCATTGCTCTAAATCTGCATAAGTTGTTTCTATTTTGCTTGCACAAGATACTGACATTGATAGTTCCCCATCTCCTTTAATATATATGGTAAGGATGGTGGACACCCACCCTTGAGCCCCTTGATATTGGGCTATCCCTAAACCTACAATCTCTTTCTCTTTTATCGATGTTTCGTGGATATATACAATGTACATCTTTACATTCTTGCTAAAGTCAATGGGATACACATTTGAGGAGTAATTATTGATCCTATTAGCATGGTCAATTTATTCATAGAGTTATTATTGTATGTCCATGAGTTGTATAAATACAAGTAGGAAAAAATAGGATTCTTTATACAAATGCATGTGATGGCCTTTCCATGCTTACCTAGGGTTTGCTTACCCCTTATGTCTAGGTTGGACCAAAAACCCTCGACATCCCTTTATCATTCCTAACTTTCATTTCTTTCATCTAAAGTTGGGCCACCCATGTCTCATAGGCTGATACAAGTGATCCCTCCATTGTTCATAAGTGTCTTAAGTTCTCACACAATAGCTCATAAGGCATATATTATTCACCACAATGGATTTCAGCCTCTCTCATTGCATGGTAACTTCTCCAAGTGGAATATTTTTGGCTAACCCCTATGAACCTCCTTGACCATGCATTCATTTCTTATTCAAATCTTATAAAAAATTAAAAGTGGATCTGAGAGCATTTTTCTAGTGGTCCTTCTTCCTATTTTGCAAATGTTCAGCCTTCAATTTATTAGCATTCACTAATTTCTTATGTTCCTCGAGCCTTGCCTCTTCAATGGTTAGAGAAAGCAATCCTTAGTATGCCTTCACATTCCTTTTTTGGTTTCATGGCCTCTAAATTAGTGCTCTTTGTTCCTACCCCCACCTACACCTCCTCTAGATCTAAATGAGAGGAACCCAAAATGGATTTATGTAGTCTTGGTGTTGTGGCCCCTAATATGCCTCCCTATATATGTGTGTTTGTTTTGTTCCCTTGTTTGAGTCTTTATCATGTGTGTGTGTGTGTTTTTTGTTCTCCCTATCATCGTTCTTGATATTATTTTGTTAGTTCCTTCCAAAGGACCCATGTTATCGTTCTTCCAAATCCATTTTAAGTTATCATGTAAATTTTAAATCTAATATGTACCCATTGCACAAATCTCACACATTCCTTAAATTTGCAATACCCACAAGCCCAAAGCAATGTAGACACATAACAGATTGGTTTTTCTATTACTCCATTTCTCATCAAAGAGCCTCGAGGCACCCTACCATAGAGTCAAAATTAAAACTCCAAGGATTCTAACACAATCTTAATGGGGCATTAAAGTTGGAATAAACTCACACGATTGCATTAAAAATGGGTCAAGGAAAATGTTAAACATGCAATGGCAATAAGGAGGGTGTAATAAAAGGACAGACAAAATGTTGTCAATTCAAATGAAAAATAGAGAAAGTTGAGATGTAATAAAATCCATGCAATAGAAAGAGAGACAAAATGTTGTCAATTCAAATGAAAATTAAAGAAAGTTGAAATGTAATAAAATCCATTTCAAAATATTAATGAGAATGTGTATTGAAAACAAGTTAATTTGATATGAAATAATTAAAATATTGAGTACAATTATGTTTACAACAATTGATCAATCTTTCAAAATGTATGAAATGAATTATATATAAGGTAATGATATTACACTACATCATCCTAAAATCACGGTGTCCAAAAACCAGAGTCCCCTCAGATACATATGGAACACTTTCTCAACCCTGGCAGGCCCAAAGTTGCTTCCCCCTGCCCTAACATATTCATTTAAGGCGAGTCCAGACCATGTGAAAGATTAGGATCTGAAGCATCCGAAGAAGCCCACCCCATGTTATGGCACTGGTTACGAAAGAATCCAACGTTCTGCAATGATGTCCAATGATGATCACCATCAAACAAACAATGATCACTTTGATTCGAAACATCCCCACAAAGACCAAAAAAAAAAACAGGAGAGTTTCCAAGGCCACTTTTATTTGACCCGGGTCTCTGATCCGTTGCTGGGGCAGACGTTTGTTGCTTTTTTGCAATATAAATAATTTGCTTGCCTGCTCCTGCAACAGCAACAGCAACAAAGCTTCTTTTCTTTTGCTTCTAAGCACTATTTCTCATCGAATTAAGCCAAGGTAAAGACATTGATTTGTGAAATCTATTACTTAGTAGCCACTGAATGGATTTAGGATAACTTAAAATCTGTCCTCTGGGTTTAACTTCATTGTAATGAATGCAGGAAGAGATGGAGATGATGAAAAGTAGCAGAGTTGCATTACTGTGCTTAGTCGGAGCAGCGATGGTGATGATGATGATTCCCACCAATCTGGCAGAGACGGATGAGGGGAAGCAACAATGGGATTTTCTCTCACACCCAAATTCTTGGGCTGCTCTGGCCTCTATGGCGCCACTATCCTCACCTTCTCCATCATCACCGTCATTATCATCACCATCACCACCATCATCTTCTGCCCCATCTCCATCCAACAACCTCCCATCTTCAACAGGATCGCCCACATCATCGCCTTCGTTTTCTCCATCGTCTCCTCCTGCAGAGAATGCGGCCCCCTCTCCTTCATATTATTTCATCACTGTTTTGGCAACTGTTAGTGTGTCATGGGTGATTAGTACTCTGTTTTTTCTTTAGATTTGGATAAAACCAGTTGTGGACCTTCATTTAGTAGTGGTTAATGCAGCCAGAAGATGAAGAGTGGGTGATCAGTACTCTGTTTTTTCTTTAGATTTGGATAAAACCAGTTATGGGCCTTCATTTATTAGTTGTTAATGCAGCCAGAAGATGAAGAGATCGGAGGATAGGGGATTAGTAGTGAGGCTATTTATCTATTGTAATGCTATATACCTGAGTTAAGTATACAGACTATTTGTTAGTAGGAATAAGCATCCACAGAGGCCTGTCGATTTCATATTTCATGTTTTTATGTAACAATAACATGACATTTATTTCGCATTATGATGATAATGATGATGCTTTTTGTTACAGTATCCATGTTTTCCTTATGCTCTCTGTACATCTCAATCTGCGTCATTGGCTCAAACAGAAAGAAACTGTGCATGAGAAAAATGATTAAAAACATACATAGTTAGAAAGTTTAAACTAAAAATAGAAAAGCGGATTGTTTTGTTATCCGATCCAAGTGTATGAGTTTATGTTTGATATCTAACAGAAAGAAAGTGCGTATGTTATTTTGAGGAAATGATTGAAAACATACATAGTTAGAAAGTGTAAATTAAAAATAGATAAACGGATTGTTTTGTTATCTGATCCAAGTGTATGAGTTTATGTTGATATCTAACAGAAAAAAAGTGTATATGTTATTTCGAGGAAATGATTGAAAACATACGTAGTTAGAGAGTCTAAACTAAAAGTGGATTGCTTTGTTATCTAATAAAAGTGCATGAGTTTATGTTGACATTTTTTCAATTTAGAGTTAAAAATTGATGGTATTCATTTTGTCGAAGTTGTAATGGACATAATTTTGATCTCATTCATTATATATCATATTTCTAAGGATTTGAAGCTTAGGGGATGGTGTAATCAAAGGATATACCATCACCCTCACTAATTGTGTTCAATCCATTGATCTACAACCCTTTGGTGTTGTTCTATTTTTAATTATTCATTTGAATTTAGAATATAAATTAAAGCATAATGAAAATCTAGAATCTAGTTTAGATTTTAAATTAAAGAGTATTGAAAAGGTTTTTTTTGAAGAAATAAGAGAGAAGGGATACAGTAGTGTCTAATTCTATTCAATGTTTGATGTTGCTTTGTTGGATGTTCTAAATTAGGGGGAGGATTTTAGAATCAACCTTTTTTTTTGCTTCTCTATTTTTTGTCTTTAAATTAAGAGGATAAATGTGTGTGATTTTGTCACTTTGTGTGGTGGTGTTTGTACAATCACAATCTTGTACTTTTTGTTTTATTAGCATTTTATATGACCATAGTGGCATCTTCTGTTATATTGCAACCTAAATTTTTAATAAAATGGGCATCTAGACAAGGTGGTACCATAAGCAACTTTAGGGATTTGGCTTGAGGGGGTGGTTCAACAACACTTCCTCAATCCCAATCAAATCCCCACAAAGATTTGACAAGATCGTAGAAGAGATGTCTAATGAAGTGTACAAAAAAAGTGTAAAATGCTACGTGAAAGGTGAGTGCAATTGTAAACAGTATGATAATGTCTTCTACTATGCTTCTAAATGCATGTTCCTACTTATTTGTGTTAAGTAATTCTATGTGTTGCTTTAGGTGTGCTTAGATTTCTATATGTTTTTGTTGTGCTTATATTTCTATATGTAGCCAAAATTATGCTTACTTAGTAGAGGGTTAAAAGTATTTGTCTTCCTATCTCCTATCTCCATCTTGTTAATGGCCATTTGAATGATGACTCCTTTCTCACTCTCCTAGAGGAGCAATACAATGTGAGCCATTAACAATGTCTAAACACCTTTTCCTTGCTTCTAGCTCTAGTATTTGGTGGCAATACTCGATTCTATTATAAATCCTTCTTTCCCAAACTATCCTAAAATTGATTATTTTTGTTGGAAATCATTTTACCATAGGGAAGTTGTCAAATTTTAGGGCATTCCCTTTGCTTTATATCCCTCCTTTGCTGCTCTTTGGCAATCCATTTTGACTTGTGTTGAAAATAAACTACACTTTTGAATTGTCAAGCCTCTTTTGAGCTAGCTAGAAAATTCCAGAATTGTTCTAAAGTGCTTGCAAGTTCCACCGGTACCTATTATTCTTCCTATTGGGCTCCTTCAAAATCATATTATTAAAATCTAGAGAGATTGCTTAAGGAATTTCTTTAAGCCTCCTCAAATCAAAGTAAAGGGTTCCATTAAGTAGCCTAAGAATTTGATTTCTTTCCTTACAACTTTTGTGGTCATGGCCCCATTGGTACTCATAGACAAGACTTAGGCTTGGGTGCCAAATAGATAATTTGTGTCATAGAAGGTAACAATCCTAGAAAAACCTCCTCAAGCATTGTATTACTTCTATATTTCCTCATGGTAGGTAGACGTAGCAAGTTTTGGTTTTCACTCCATCCTCATCATGAAAAAATTATATAATTTCAAGTCATTTTTTATGTCAAAAGTATATGGAATGCTTGGGAAGCCATCAAGCCCTGACTTATTTGGAATATGAACAATTTCAAGGTCAAGATGTCGATCAACTAACAAACTCTTTAGTGATTTTGTATGATTATTTTCCAAGATTATCCTCTTGCCAAAGTTCCATGGGTTCATGCATTAAAATTTCCTAAGTGAGGGGTTCATTTTATTTTAGTCATATTCTCCAATGCCACTAAGAACTAGCTATCTTGGCCAAAATTTAAAGCTAAATATAGGCTTTTCTATTAATATTTTGAATCCTTTCAAACCATTATGGAGTTTGCATCCCCAAAAATGCAACAAAAGGTAAGGATTTAATGTACTAAACTTTGATGAAAGGATTGAAAGTGCTATCTAGACAATATTTTAAAGAATTATAAACCCTTCAAAGAGTATTCTTAGCTTTATTCTCAATTGCTCATGGTTTAAAAACTCAATGTTAGGTGGAACCTCTATTCCATTGCCACTCAATGGCACCAAAAGTTTCAAATAGTTTGGTCTACCATTTTGAAGCCCAAATTTGCTCATTTTGCTTGGTGCCTCATATATTTGAGTTTTCCCATTGCTTATCCACTCAAGGGTTTCGAACCCCCTTATCCTTTCTATGGAAATTTAAAAATTCTCAAGTATCTCTTTTGACATTGCCCATAGACCCAAGTTGCGTGGAATTAGATCCATAAATTCTTCAAGCCTTTATGATCAAAGTTCTTTTCTTGGCATATGATTCTTTTAGGTGATTGACCTTAGATGTAGATAAGATTTACCCAAGTTTGGCATTGCCTTCAAAGTGGGAATTTTATTCAACATATGGAAAGATAGAAGCACTATATTATTTTTAGAATTTGTTTTGGATGCTCATTTCTCTATGTATACTAAAGTTGTCATATGATTTAATGTTATGTTACAAATATAGGACCAGGCTAATAAAGTTGCTTTGGAGATTTCTCACTTGTAAACATTAATGAGCACTAAGAAAATGACCCATGTACTCTTGCTAGTGTGTTGCCTTCGCTTGCTAATAAGATTGATTCTCCACCATATATATGTCATGGTGGCCAACCATAACGTAAATTCAAGATGTGGCTCTCATGGGTCTAATGGATCACCTCAACATTGACGCCATGGCCATTCTCCCCCACCACACAATCAATCTTCTACCTCTTAGCATGATCATGACCTTCTTGGTTGACATGATAGAGAGAAATTCCATTGACTAGACCTTTCTATTTCCTTTGTTTATATAACTTCTATTGTTCAAGAGAAAGAAAAAGATAAAGAGGACATTATCATGAATTAGGAGCCCATTCTTAATGACAAAAATCTCCCAAAATATTATGATAAAACCCTAATAATGACCCTTCTCGTCCTACTAATATAACTCTTGCTACATAATAATATAACCACTTCTTTTATTTTTAAACTTTAACATTAACTTCTAAAGATGTTATTTCATTCTAACTACTTCTATATAAATCATGTATCATATTTTTATATTTCAAACATAAAAAATATATCCTCTACTAGCAAATCCTTTGCCCGGCTTAAGCCGGCCCTAGCGCTAAGGACAACCAGGAGACATCCATGTTTTGGAGTTTACTTTTGTTGAGACATTGACAACATTGCATGAGTTATTGACACGTCGACAATGGCAACCTTGAACGAATTGTAGACATGTCAATAACAAATGCTTCGTCGGTGTTTCAAGGATTACGGTACCATAACAATCCAGACAGAGTTTTGAGGGTTGTGATTGAACATAGGGCAGTTAAACGGGAGAATTTCAGAAGGAGAAGAAGATGGAGCCAAAAATAGTATGGAACCAAGCTTGCAATAGGTTCGAGTCAGAAGACAGGAAAGCATTCCTGGAATACGAGGAGAGAGAGGTAGAGGGAGATGGCGGAGAGGCAAAAGCAAAAGTAAAAGTCATGGACATTACCCACACATTCGTGCCAACTTCAATGCGGGGGATGGGCATGGCGCAGCATCTCTGCAACGCGGCCTTCCGTCATGCCCAACTCAATTCTCTTTCCATCATTCCTTCCTGTTCTTATGTTTCTGTAAGTTTCTCTTCACACTTTACACTCTATTTTGGGTTAAACAATGCTTCAAGATACTAGAAAAATTAGATTTAGCAATAATACTTATTTCTTTCTATCAAGTAATGCTGGAAATCCCTGTAGTTGAAGTAAACACTTAGAAATCCCTGTGGGGGAATCCTTTTACCTGATATTTGCAACCGAACATGTACGTTATCTAAATTGTTATAATATATATGCTTCTTAATTTTTTTAAAGATTTGCTAGGATGTCGAAACTCTAATAATTATGCATTCTAGGTATTTTCCTCACGGAAACTGTCCCTGCCATTGATTTTAGTTTATAGCCTTGCCGTGTTTGAGTACGATGGCAGATTTTTCAGGGTGCATTTCTCGGATTCCCTTATAAAAAAATGATTTCCTCTATGTAACTATTTGAAGTTACAGAGGATATAAAAGTAAGTTCCTCGCTCTCTCTGAGAGTGAACCAGGTTTTGCATTCTGGAAAGTTTTGAGCAGGATAGAAACGCTCCCAGATTGTGTTTGTGCTTCTGTGGAAGGAGCCATTAGTAATTAATGTTTCTATTTTTTGAATCGTTTAGAGTGCTCGATGTGAGTGGTCTTAATTTTTTATGAATTCATTTTTTAGGACTCCTTGATTTTGTTTCCTCTTTTTCTTTTTTCCTTTTTTTACATTTCTCTTGTTTCTAATTTTCTCTCCCCTAGTCATCCTTATCCTCGAACCGTGTGCCTCCCCCTAGTGCTCTCTTTTTAACCAAGCTTGGTCTGCAACAATTCATTCTTTTCCTTCAGCTCTCTTTCATCCTGATGATGGACCATGTAGTGTGATTCAAAACGTTGATGATAAAAATTGACAACACAATCTAATCCAGAAAACACATTCAATAATTAATTAACGTTTGAAGGGAAATTTTGAAAAATAAATATTTTATAAATGCATTAAGTTCTGTCTCAAAATCATGCCATTTAAAAAAAAAAAAATTGACAATCTGATCTGTATTGGATCATTTTTGCTTCTGGTTTATGAGTAATTGCGATTTTTATCCTGATTTTTTATTCTAGGTGCTGCCCATTCAACTCGAAGAACAACCTCAACAAGAAATGACAAAATAACAGCAATGTTGGTGGTAGAAGAATCTAGTACAGCTCTAATGGAAAACACTCAGTACAATGTAGGAAATGCAGGGAGTGTGTCCTTTTGGGAAAAACTGCTCGGTTGATAAGATGGGTGGAAGCAAATTTAGTTTAACTTTGAAGGAAGTTTGAATATTATCATGGGCATTTAAAAGGAAATAATGCAACAATTTCCTACCTAATTCTATGACGAAAGCGATACAACTAATTCAAATGTAAAAACAAATTCATCAAAATAATGACACTTAAAAAGGAATAAAGAAGAGAAGAATATGACACAGGAAATACCTTGGGAAAAGCCACATAGGCTAACCAAGAGACAACTAAAAGAAGTGATTGAAATTGGAAACCACCCCACCAACTTAAAGTGAGATGAGGGATGGGGCTTAAGTTTGACTTGGCATCCCATATTTGCCTCCCTAAAAGACCTCTTCCTCTTCTTGACTCTTTCGCTCGTCCTCCCTTCCTTTCCTTTTGACCTCCCCTTACCCGCCCTCTCCACTATTCTCCTCTCTCTCCTTCAATTCCTCTCCTCCCCCCTTTTTCAATCTAAGCTTTTCTTGCTCCCCTCCTTCCAACTACTGTTGGTTTGTTCTTGGTTATCATGTCTCTCCTTCTTAGCCTTCATCTCTACGGGGTTTTCTGTTCTTATACCTTTTGGCTCTCTATAGTAGTTTTCTAATATTTTACCAAGTTTGCATCTCAAATTCTCTTCTTGTTATTTTTATCATTTCTTAGTGATTTCTTTTATTAATTTTTAGGTTTTTATTTGTCACTTTTAAGCTTTCCATTTATTCTCATCATATTTTGGCGTCCTTCTCTCTCCCCTCTTTACTTTATTCCTTCTTTCTTCTTTCTTCTTTCTTCTTTCTTCTTTTGTCTTCTTTATCATGTGTTCCTAAGTGTTGTTATATTATTATAATTTGCTCTCTCACTCAGCATGCTATTACAACATGTCAGATTTTCCCTTCATTTTCTTCCTATCTTCCCATTTCTTCTTTCTCTTGTTCAGTTTATTTCCCTCTTGTTTACTTTTGTTCTTTAATTTTTCTTTTTTCTCTAATCTCTAATGTTAATTTCCCAAATTCTTTTTTAGTCTTCTCTTTACCATCTTCTTAATTTCTATCCATAATAATAATTTTTAACAATTATTCTTACTCAATTGTATTGATTAGTTCCTTATTATTTCTTCTTTGTTGTTTTTCATCTAGTCGCTTAACCTTTTTATTGTATCTTTTTCCTTTGATTGATAATTTTAGAATATCATAATTGCTTATTCATTGCTTATCATATTTTACTTTCTTAATTGATTCCTTAAAATATTTTTCATTCTCCTTTAAATTTCATTTCTCATGTTTTTTCTCTTTAATTTCTCAATATTTCATTTTGATAGCTTTTTATTAGTTTGCACTCATTTTCTCTTTTTTGCCTTTTTTTGTCTTTGCCCTCCCCCTCCCCTTGTTTTCCATTCACCCTCCTTTTAAGGAGCATTTATTAAAGTATTATTGTAACATTTAATGGTAATCTTAGCTTTTAGTTAGTCAATAGTTTACTTTCAATTAACTTAGTTTGCTTCAGTTAGCTTTTAGTAACTTTCCACTAATTACTTTAGTTAATGATTGTTTCTTTTTAGAAACATCGTTTTGTATTGTATTATTTGAGGAGTATTCCTCTCCTTTGTAAATAACGAATATCAAATATCAATTATCATTTCATGGTATCAGAGTATAGATTCATTTTTGGCGAATATTTTGAGCAATAAAAAATCATGGCTGATTACCTCAAGATTTGTTTGAAATTTTCAGATTTTTTTTTCTGGTTTACTCTGGAAAATTCAAGGGTTGCTGAACAAAAAATCGTGGAATTTTCAGAAGGAGATTTTCAAAAGTTTTTCTTATAACTAAAAATTGCAGAATTTTTAGTAGATTTTCTTTTTTTTTTCCAACAGAAATCGTGTATTTTTTTTAAGGCATATCGGCATCATTACTGTTGAAAAATCGCGAAGGTTTTTTGATGAAAATCGCGGGTATCTCTTCTGCTCAAGTTCATGTCTCATTTTTTGTGCCAAACACGGGTTTTTCTCGTTGAGCATTCTTGAATTGTCTTGATTCTTGGATGCAGTTCCCTATCGATATGACGGAATATTTGCCATTTGCAACTCCATTCTTCCGATCGCTTGCTTTCGATCGCTCATCCTTTTATCGTTGGGTGGGAGACGGGGATAGAGAACCCCTCTTGCCTCCTCAGCTCCTTCATGCCTCCTTCAGCTCAAGCTAATAGTAGTTTGTCATTGATGTCAAGGTGCTTTCTTGCTTGAGCTGCTTGGTTGCTTGCTTGAGCTACTTGGTTGCTTTCTTGAGCTACTTGGTTGTTTGCTTCAGCTGCTTGCCTGCTTGCTTGACACATCAACAACTTGTTTGTTTGCTTTGTCAGATTTCCATATCAGCCTTTTGTTTGTTAGACCTAAAGTCTATTTGCCAAGTCATATCTCATGTCAGATTTTTGAATGGTCAAAGGTCGAGTAGAGCTTTGTAACGCCTATGCATAAATCCTGGCGACTTGTTTAGTGCAACGGCTTATGCATTCAATATTTTTATCGTTGGCTTCAGCAAATTCATTATTGGTGGTGGCTAATGTTCTTTTGTATTTGGGTGATTTTATGAAGTGAGGCAGCATATTTTATTTGTAACGTCTTGCCTATTTGGAGAATGGCAGCTCTTTAATTACTCCTTGCATTTATCTTGGTGACTTTACTTGCCTAGGATCGGCTTCAATATTATTTAGAGACAACTTCAAATATTTGTATATAAGGCGGCTAAGTTTAAAAATTGTGGTCTTTTAAAATATTCTTCACCATTATCTTCTTGGCATGGGTCATTATGTTGGACGTCATTCATTCTCTGGTCTCCTTTCATGCATTAATCATTATTCATTGCCTTTCCTTATGCTTGTGTTTGAAGTTTGACAAGTCGTGTAAATGAAAACCGATGGTGGCTTGCTATTATTGGTCGGCTTTCGGTGTTGTGTTTCTCAGAAGATTGTGGTCTTTTATTATTGTGTGTATCGGTCTTCATGCGGCTTTGAATTACATTCAAAAATACACTTGGAGTCGTTTGTATAAGCCAGTATGAGTGATGCCTGGTGTGATTATTGACCCAAGTGTTGTATCAGAATTATTCAAAGGATGGAACTTATCAATGCATTGAGACGTATTTTTACATGGCATGAAGTAGGTGTAAGAGCCATTTTTTTGTGGGTTGCACTTCAAGTTTCCTATGCTCAGTCTATAGATAATGAAGTCAGGTTCTTCTTTGTCTTCATGTCGCTTAAGCATTTCAGGATGTGGGCTGTGATGTGAATGAAGTTTGAGTATACAGCAGAAATCACATTTGAACCTTCATCGTCTTTTTGAGTATGCCGTGAAAGAGAAATATGATGGGTTTATTCAGCAATACAGTATTGCTACTATGAGTTCATGATTTTTTCAGTGAGAGAATACCTCAAAAAGGTTGTGGCTTTTGATGCTGCGAAAATAGAAGACGATGCAAGTGTATTTGATGCATATGAGGATGCCATGAAGTTGTTGTTGTTATCAACTTAAGCAAAGAAAATCTGAGAAAGACATGGATGGTGAATGTGCATATCTTTTTCTTCAGACCTGCAAGTTGTTTCTTTATCACCATCTTTTGAGTGGGTAGGCAGTGCTGGGTATATTCCCTGCTGGTTGGCTTTGATCAGAAGTGTACCTGATTGCATAGGACAAGTTTTGGAAGAGTTAAAGGGTTGTTTGGTCTTGCAATAGTGTTGTTTCAGACCTACTATCACCCAGACAATCATATCAGACCTGTTAGTTTTCATTTCAGCGAGTCTGGAGGGTGCTGGAAGTTTATTGTTGGTGTTGTTTGAGCTTGGGTTAGATTGGTAGATAGCTGGATGAATTTCGTTTGCTATACTGTGTATTACAGTGTGTTTCAGACATTTTGGAGACCTGTTTGCAGCTTTCCAGTTCATCCATTCAAGGGTGTTGTGAATCAGAAATTGGTAAGGGTGTTCTCAGTCATCGTGCTCAGTCTATGTGCGGGAGCTTGTGAATCATGATGAAGTTGAGTTTTGAATAAAACTTTTTTGAGTTTGATTCACAGTTTGGACAACGGTTATACAAGTATGAGCCTCAATGTTCAAGTGAAGGCAATGTTTGAAATCGTGTCTCAGTATTTTGAAACCATCAGTGAGCTGTTACTCACACTGGAGTTGGTGCTTCAGTCACTTTAGAGAGTTGGTGCTCACTTGTGTATCTGGGTTGGTGCCCTTTGAAGATAATAAAAGCAATATTTTGCTGTGGTTTTCTACCCGAAAAGGTTTTTCATGTAATCTCAGTGTTCATGGTGTTTTATGTTGCTCTTGCTGTTTTGATTTCTATTTCATATGGTCTTAAGTTTTAAAAAGTTGAAATATTGATTCACCTCCCCTCCCGCCCCCTCAATATTTCCCGTGTGCTCTTCATTTCTGGGCGATTTTAAAAAAATTGCGGGTTCTCTTGTAAATCGCGACTTCTGTATTTTTTTGTGCCCTCTTTTCCACGTTTTTGAGTGCAGGTTCTGGAAGAATCACGTTAGGTAACCGCTCGAGGCTTTTTGTTGTGTGATTCCCGCCTTTTCTAAGCCGTGACTACAAGTCTTTCCTGGGTTTTTGAAGATTTTCGAAGACTTCTTTTTTTTTCAGTTCGTGCCCCTTCTTTTAGACGAGTTTTTAAACAAAATCGTGCTCATCTCTTTCAGTGATCTAGAGTTTTGTTGCTAGGTCATGAGTTGTATCTGCTATCTGTGGACTTTTGGAGGATTATTTTTGCTGCAAAACAATTTCATGCCCTATTTCAGTTGTGACTAGGGTTTTCGCACAGTTTTTTTGCCGGATTTTTTTTGTGAAAAATAAAAAATTTGTGAAAAGAGTTCGCTGATTTTCAAAAGTTTTTTTTTTAAGAAATGGATGAGGAAATTAGATTGGGTTCTCAATCCACTTTGGAAGGGTTTCTTTGAATTTCTTGGGAGGTTGTGAGGGCCTCCTCTAGAAAGATGAGGGTTTTTTCAGAGTTTTTTGAAGGTTTTTTCTGAATTTTTTTTTGGTTTTTTTGAGTTTTTGAAGGTTTTTTTTTTTTTTGAAAAACTCTCTATAACTAAGTCTCATTTTAGATGATTTTTGAAAAAATCGTGAGAGGTGTGCCAACTAATTGTCTAGGGTTTCGTGCCGGCTAATCACAAACTTTACCTTGTTTTTCAAAAACGGGAGGGATGGCATCTATGTAGTTTGACCAGGCATCTACCTCTTATGCATTAATGGCCAAACGTCCAGCAGATCGTGTCAAATCATCTGCATGGTACATTGATTTTGGAGTCTCTCGGCATTTTACAAACAGGAGAGATTGGTTCACGAAATATATGGTTTGCTTCGATTCCGTCATCTTTGGTGGTGGTGAAGAGTATATAGTTGTCGGCAAGGGCAATGTCTAGATCACATATGGTGGGAGAAATTTAATATTTCTCAATGTATACTATGTGCTGGGCATGGAGCTTAATCTGCTCTCGATGAGTTAGATTATGCGACAAAGTCCGAAGTTGGACATCATTTTCAGTTCACACAAGTGTCGAATTGTTGATAAGGAGTCCAAGAAAACTGTGGTAGTTGGGCTCGAGGATCATGGTTTGTATCAATTGTTTGATACTAGAGATCCTTTAGAGCATGCGTTGGTTGCAAGGAGTTCATCTATCAACACTCTTTGGCATCAGCAGTATGGGCATCTCAACATTGCCTACCTCTCTCAGCTAGCTTGGGAGAATTTGGTAGAAGGCTTACTTGAGATTCAACAGCAGACACATGGTGTTTGCAGAGCTTGCTAAGCAGGGTAGCAACATTGTACTCCATTTTCAAATGGAAAGTCTTGGAGAGCATCCAAGGTTCTACAGTTGGTTCATGCAAACGTTTGTGGACCAATGAATACTGCATCAGTCACTAGTGCCAAGTATTTCCTCTTGTTTGTTGATGATTTTAGTAGGAAAATGTAGGTGTATTTTCTCAAAGCAAAGTCACAAGTGTTTAATGAATTTCAGAAGTTTAAGGCATTAGTTGAAAAAAGTCCGGATGTCAAATCATAACTCTGAGGTCAGATAATGGGGGTGAGTTTTGTTCCAACCAGTTCATTGACTTTTGTGCTAAACACGGTATTAAGTGTCAGCTTACCACACCTTATACCCTTCAATAGAATGGTGTTGTTGAGCGAAGAAATCATACCATCACAAAAATGGCTTGTTGTATGTTGGAGAATAGAAATGTTCCCAAGAAGTTTTGGGCTGAGGCAGTGCATACTGCAATATACCTTCTTAACCAGTCTCCCACACAGGCTGTCAAGAAGATGACCCCAGAGGAAGCATGGTCTGGGAGGAAACCAAGAATCACTCATCTCAGAGTGTTTGGTTCAACTGCATATGTTTGGATTCTAGATGCCAAGAGGACCAAGCTAGAATCTAAGAGCCAGAAGTTGATGCTAACAGGATACAATGACAATCATAAGGCCTAACGGCTGATTGATGTGGCCATTGATCGTTTGACATTCAGTAGTGATGTTGTGTTTGATGAGGAAGGTGGGCCCTTTTTGCTCTCTTCTCCCTGCAAGAGTCCTGACAATCAGCCTCTAAAGACCAAGGATTTGGGAGCTAAGCTTTTAGTAGCTCCACCTGAAGGGAGGGATTCTGATGATTCTGACATTGTGCAATCTCCTAGGCAAGATTCTATACTAGCAGATTTTCCTCAGGATAACCTAGATTAGCATCTAGATGGTATTATTCTAGGCAGCCCAAGTCATGATGATACTCATCTTGATGCATCTCCTCCTTGCCCTAAGTGGTGGGCGAAGCTCATTGGTGATATTCATGATGATGAGCTTGTTGAGGGAAGATCGTTTAGAAGCAAGAGCAAAAAGAACATAGTAAACTTTTCTCTTATGGCCAACATTCAGAGTGTTTATGAGCCCCAACAGTATTCAGAGGCCAAGGATAAACCTGAATGGGAAAAGGCTATGTATTATGAGCATCATAGTCTTTTGAAGAAAAACATGTGGGTTCTGTCAGATCTTCCACCAGAGAAGAAACCCATTGGCTGCAAATGGGTATACAAGGTGAAATACAAGGTTGATGGAACACTAGATAAATACAAGGCTCGGTTGGTGGCTAAGGGGTTCTTGCAAAGAGAAGGTATTGACTAAGGAAACCTTTGCTCCTACAACAAATATGAGCACCATTTGACTTGTCCTAGCCATGGTAGCACAGTTTGGCTAGAAAGTCCACCAGATGGACGTGAAGAGTGCCTTCCTCAATGGAGATTTGGAGGAAGAGGTATACATGATGCAACCTCCTAGTTTTAAGGTTGTAGGTAAAGAGCATAAGGTATGCAGATTGTTGAAGGCTCTTTATGGCCTAAAGCAGGCGTCCAGGGCATGGTACCTGAAGTTTGACAAGTATTTGGTTGCGCAAAGGTTTCAAAGGAGTCCCTCATATGCAAATTTGTACATCAAGAACATTGGCAATGATATCATTCTTTTTGTCATCTATGTGGTTGATATCATCATTACTGGTAGTAGGTTACATTTGATTGAACAAATCAAGTCGAGTTTGTGTCAAGCATTTGAGATGACAGACTTGGGTCTCGGTCTCCTACACTATTGTTTGGGTGTAGAAGTTTGGCACACAAGTGGCAGTATCTTCATTTCTCAGTCGAAGTATGCGAGGAGTTTGCTGGAGAAATTCAGGATGGAAGATTGCAAAATCTCATCCATTCCTATGGAGAAGGGGCTAAAACTTTCAGCTAAATTAGACTCACCAGTGGTGAATGAGTCTACATTTAGGCAACTAGTGGGCAGCCTCATCTATCTTACTACCACTAGGCCTGATCTCAGTTTTGCTGTGAGCTACATTTCTCGTTTCATGACTGCCCCTTAGGTGGAACACTGGGTTGTAGCGAAGCGAGTGTTGAGATATGTGAAAGGGACACTTGATTTTGGCATTCTCTATAGTAGATGCAAAGATCCTTGGCTGGTTGGTTTTACAGATTCAAATTAGGCATGTTCAGTTGATGATAGGGTCCACTTTTGGGTATGTTTTCAGTCTTGGTGCGGGTGCAGTCACATGGACACGCAAGAAGCAGTAGGAAGTCACTCTTTCCTCGACAGAAGCAGAGTATCGGGGAACAGTTATGGCCGCATATGAGGTAGTATGACTTCGAAGGATGCTTGCTGACATACAAATGTCTCAAGCAGGGCCTTCACCCTTGTTTTGTGACAATCAAGGGATGCTAAAGCTTGCCAAGATTCCAGTCTTACACGAACGAACCAAGCACGTTGAGCTTCATTGTAATTTCATCCGCCAACTTGTTGAAAATGGATTTGTGATGTTGCAGTATGTTCCAATTGAGGATTAGACTACGAACATTCTCACCAAGTCTCTCAATCCGGATAAATTTCTAAAATTTCGGGATAAACATGGTGTAGTTAGTAGGATGGCCATTAAGGGAGGCTATTAAAGTATTATTATAACATTTAATGGTCATCTTAGCTTTTAGTTAGTCAATAGTTTACTTTCAGTTAACTTAGTTTGCTTCAGTTAGCTTTTAGTAACTTTTCGCTAATTACTTTAGTTAACGATTGTTTCTTTTTAGAAACATCATCCTGTATTGTATTATTTAAGGAGTATTCCTCTCCTTTGTAAATAACGAATCTCGAATATCAATTATCATTTTAGCATTGTTTGCAATCCATCCAAATTTTTCCCTCTTCCTAATCATTGATTAGAGCGTTATATGAAACATTGATGTTAAAAATCTTGACATAGTTAAATCCAAAAACATTTAAGCAAATTTGTCCTTATGTGTCTTCTTGCAATTTTCGATTGTAACACACCTATTCAAATTTTTGTATGACATTGTTATGCAAGGTGTACAACACTTTCCCAACAATCTCCCACTTGTTATATGCATTGCATAGGTTACCAATACTATAATAACCACGAGATTACAAATTAAGTGCCAAAAAGACCCATAGCTTCATTGCACTATGAAAACTTATCCATGCTCATGGGTTTCATCAAAGATTTTGCTACATTCTTTGAAGCAGTTCACACAATAGTGTTGTTGTTGAATCAAGCACCAGCCAAAGTGCTTGAAAATATCACACTTGAAGAAGCTTGGACCAGGAAAAATCCCTCTATATCACATCTTAGAGTGTTTGAGTGTAGAACTTTCATGCATGTTCCCAAGGTGCAAAGTAAAAAGTTGGAGTTAGAAATGGGAGGAGGAAGAATCGATTCGATGGATGGAGGGGACCCGCTACAGTGGCAAAGAAGGTGTACATAAGCAGGGATGTTTTTGATGAGGAACTAGGATGCAACATCTCTTCCTCACAATCTCCTACTAGTTCTCAAACATCGAGAATTTTTGAATGTGACAATGAGGACCTTGATGAAGCAGAAGCTTTGTTTCTATTGGATGACTTTCCCCCTGTTTACCACCTCCTTCCTCATCTTCTATACACAAAAATCTTCCAAATTGGTATTGGACCACAATGAAGGATCCCAAAGATGGTGCAATTGTAGATACATCTATCATAGGGTCCAAAACTTGCAACAAGTCTCGTGAGGAAGTAAACTTAGCCCTTATGTGTACAATTATTTAGATTTTAGAATGTAAATTAGTATAATAGGCTCTTGAGTCACCGCCTTGGAAAGATGCTATGGATGTAGAATATCAAGCACTACTAAGGGACAATACATAGGAACTTGTTGATCTTTCACTAGGGAAAAAGCTATTGGATGCAAATAGGTTTTTTCAAAATCAAATATAAGGCAAATTGTAGCATTAACAAGTACAAGGCTTGACTTATGGCTAAGGGATATACACAAAAGGAAGGTATTGACTATGATGAAACTTTTGCCCCCACAACAAAAATCAAGATTATTTGAATTTTGTTGGCATTGGCAACATGGTTTGGATGGAAAGTTCATTAGATGGATGTCAAGAGCGCCTTGTTTAATGGAGATCTCAAAGGAGAAGTCTACATGACAACCAGAGGGATATATTACACCTAACCAACAACAAAAAGTGTGCAAGCTTGTCAAATCTCTCTACGGTCTTAAACAGGCTCCTTGAGCCTGGTACATCAAGATCGATGAGCATCTCCTTAATCATGGATTCATCAAGAATCCCACTGATCCCAATCTTTGCTTCAAAGAGCAAGGGGGGAAATTGCCATTTTGATTGTATGTGTACAATTTGGTCATCACAAGGAGTTATCCACAAATGATTGATGCAACAAAGAATGATCTCAAATGATCGTTCAACATGATAGATCTCGGGCTCCTGCATTGTTATCTTGGACTTGAAGTGTGGCAATAGCATAATCAAATCTATGTTTCTCAGATGAAATACACCAAGGCATTGCTCAAGAAATTCAGAATGGAAGATTGCAAGCCTATGTCGACACCCATGGAGATAGGATTGCAACTTTCTCGCCATTATCCATCACCTTCGGTGAATGGTACTCTTTAGCGTCAGTTGATTGGGAGTCTCATCTACTTGACATATACCAGGTTTGATATCAGCTATGCTGTCAACTATCTTTCTAGGTTTATGTAGGAACCTAAAGTTCACTAGAAATCAGCAAAGCATGTTTTGAGATATATCTGTGGTGTAGTGGCATATGGCCTGGAATACAAACAAACTACAATTTTTCTTTGTATGGATACATGGATGTAAACTATGCAGGTTTTGTGGATGATAGGAAGTCTACTTTAGACTTCATTTTCTTTTTGGGATATGGTTTGATATCTTTGGGGAGCAAAAAGAAAACCACTGTTGCTCGCTCTTCCACAAAGGCCGAATATTGCGCTATAGCTGGAGTTGTTTGTGAGGCGATATGGTTATGTCAAAATTTGATAGGCATGGTTGTTCCAAACACATTGGCGTTTAGTGTTACTATATTCGTGGACATGTTTAGCAATAGAATATTTGACTCCAATTTTGTTAAACTCAAGAGTAACACACTAATATATTTGCCAAACTTTTGCAGCTATGAAGTTCGAAGCTTTTCTAACTTTTTTGCTTCATTCTCTTGGGCACATGATGTAATAAAGGGGGGTTTGTTAGCATTTATTTTATATATTACATCATTACCATTTATGTTAATAATATTCTCTAACATATAACTATTTCAAATCGTTATAAGTTAGTTGGTTAGATATGCTTGACTAGGCTAGTTATTTACCAACCTTATATGTATATATTGCTACACTATTGTTCAATGAAATCGCTCATCGCCTATATTTTTTATTTCCTTCGTCTAGGACTTCTTGCCTATAGAGTCTAGTCCTTCATTGTTCTAGGCTCATCAATATTAGTAGTGCACACCTATTCTATGTAATATGTGACTTTTGATTTATGGATTTCTTTTGATGACCCGCCTAGATTGGATTCATCAGTTTACTTTGCTTTTGGAACCATATTGCTTTTTTGTTTTCTTCTTGATTTTTGGATGCATATTGCTTTTTAGATTCATTTTGATTTTGAGATGGAATCTGCATTTTATTTTTCTTTGGTAGTTGATTGTGATTTTCTACTTCATGTGAATGCTTCACTTTGTATAATGGATGATGTTGGTCCCAATCAAGGGGTTTAGGATGTTGTAGATGTAAGTTGTGATTATGGATGGAGGAAGTAGGGAAATGATGGGTGGAAGGGGGATGCCTAAAACAGTTATGGACTCTATTTTGATGTTTTCACTGGATGAGTTCTCCCCAACTATCATTGAGTTATCACCATTAAATTGCTTGCTTGGAGATGTGTAGCCAAGACCTTGATATCCGTCATTTTCATATACCGATACTGGTTCTAGAATGCCTTGTTCATGAAGGCCTAACCATTTTCCATTATAGCCCATGCTTTGATAGATTTTGTTTGCCATAGGATATTTTTTGCTTTTGAAACAGGATGCAAATCCATCATTAGGTAATCATGACTTAGGAGAGAGGTTTATTTGCTCTTCTGTGAGAAGGCCAAATTGCATGAAGGTGGTTGAACCCAACTCGTAAGATGATTGTAATTTCTCCTTATTTTCAATTACGATATCTTGATCAATGATATGCTCAATGTGATCAACTTTGTCTTGTGAATCCTCATGCATGATAGGATCCATATCATTTGTTTGACTATTTATGTGTCCAAGGGAGGTAAGTGTCTCATCTTGGGAAATGGAAGTTTTAGGAGTATGGATGGGCTCATCTTTGATTTCATGGTCATGGACAGGATAATGGCAGATTAAAGGATCATCTTGGATTTTTGGATCAATGGTAGGATCATGATCAAAGATTGGATTTTGGGTGTCATGATCATAGATAGGATCTTGATCAAAGATTGGATTTTGGGTGTCATCTATTGGATCTTGGTCAAAGATTGGATTAACATGGATATCATGATCATCATTGGTGATTTCATCAGTAACTTGATCTTGATTTGCTTGGGAGCAACTTGTGACATGCTTTAGAGCAAGCTCTTGACATAGACTTATTTCCTTCTTAGACAAGATAGATACACTTTGTGTTGCTTTGATATACCCTATATTGACTAGGCCTTCGATATATGTTCCTAATGTCACATTTAGTAGTCTGCTTGGACTAGTGGGGTAGTTTTGGACTTTATGATGCTTATGGATTTTGGACCTTTTGGCCTTTATGCATTTCATGAAATGTTTATGTTTATCTTCCCATGTGGATGGACTCATGGAGATGGTAGTGTTTGATGGTATTTGATCTAGGATAGGCATAGTGTTAGGAGACTCATGGATAGGTGTTGTGAACATGGATTTCTTGGATTTGTTGTATATCCCATGCGAGTAGTTCTTGGACAACATCTTTAGTAGATTGGGATGAATCAAAGGACTTGGGTGATAATGATTTGGAGGAGGCGGATGCAAATGATTTGGAAGATGTGGATGATCTAAATGAGTTGGGTGAAGACTCAAATGACATGGATTGGGGTGATGGGAGATATTGTTCTAGGATGGTATTTTCCTTGCAAAGGTGGGATAAGGATGAATCATGGAGGGTTGAATTTGATTCATAAGGTAGCTAGTGCTTAGGAGGTCTTAGTTTTGGGGGATATGGGAGTTGATGGTGGGGTGTATGGAATCTATGACAAGACGGATCCTAGGGATCTCATCAATGGTGTCTTATTCAATGCTACCATCATCATCATAAGAGTCATATTCAGGGTGATTGATAAGGTCATCCTCGTCGTCATAAGGATCATATTCAAGTTGGTAGATAAGATCATCCTCATCATCACAAGGATCATAAGGGTGAACTTGAAAGTGCAAGAAAGTCAAGCAATTGAGAGAAGAGGGTAACCCACCCTTCTCCTTCACTTCCCTAAGGTATAAAGTTCTTAGGGGCTTAGCCCAATTGACAAAAAAACTTCCAAGAGGCATGTCTTTTGATTCAACCCCCACTATTTATACTCCATCAAAATATTGGAGTTGAGGTTGTCCCTTTGGGTGATGAAATCCCAAAGCAAGCCCCCTAAAAATAAAATCAAGACAACACTAATTTTTGATCCTCAAGATCACCCTAGGGTGCAAGAGGAGATTTTAGGTAAGTGTGCTTGAGGTTTAAAAGATACTTGTAAATTGTTATCCCAAATCGAAATGTGAAGTGAATTTTATCCCAATTTCAATGTGAGAAAACAAAAACAACCAAAGCACACAGAAAATAAAACGTCTATAATCAAGGTCTTCAATAAAACGTCTTACAAAACCATTTGAGTTAGAAGTTTGTAAGATTGATGGCTTGGAAAGACGAAAAGACCTACATACAAAAGTCAGTGAAAAATGAAAAAGTAGTAAGTCCTATAGAAAATAAACTACAAAAACAAAATCTTTGGATTTTTTTGATAAATTGAAAAAAAAGCACTAAGAAATGATAAAAAAACGTGAAAGTTATGACCAAATGAAGTTTGAACATGAAAATCTGACTTTGGAAGAAAATACTTGAATTCTGGAGCAAAATTTGCAAAAATTACCTCCACAACAGTGTCCACCTCTGAATCAACTTTCCAACGCTTGTAAAATTTCAAAAATCTGACAAAAAACGACTGAGTTATGAGTGTTTGATCAGCAAATTCTTTTTATGAGGTTTGTATGGATGTGTGATAGGGCTTAAGCCCCCTGCTCACTTGTTCCTAGTCGGCCAAGAGATCGTGGGCTAAGCGTAGAAGGGCTAAGGGTCTAGGGCCGAAAGTTTAGCCCTCACGGGCTAGTTGTGGCTGTGGGCCAGGTGAACCATGCGACCGGGAACTTAAAAGAAGCGGAGCTCCTGGTTTGCAATATGACCAGGAGCTACATACCAGAAGAAATAAAACCCTTGCCTGGACTACCCGCGTGATCCTGACCTCCGAAGACTTTGACAGTTTTATTGCAGATTGAATAGTGGATTTAGAAATGGATTTCAAAAATATTTTTTAGGGCGGATTTACCCTTTAAATTGTGGTTTTAGCCTTTTTGAAGGTGGTTTTAGCCTTTTTGAAGGCTGTTTTGACTATAAAATCATGGTTTTAGCCTTTTTTAAGGCAATTTTAACTATGTCATGCGTGGTTTAAAACCATTTCACACAACCTTACCCTAATTTTGCTACGGGTTTAAGGTTTGGGTTCAACTTGCGGATTTCAAACTTTATTTGAAAATGATTTGGGATTTTTATTTTTAAGCTTGTGAACTGAAATATACCATACCTTGTATTGCTCGCATCTTTGGATATATACACAGCCGCATGATTTCCTCACTACGTGCGACTATGTGTACATCTTGCCTAGGGTGTGTATCTTACCTATGTATATATCCCTCAATCTAGTGATTTCTTTTTGCAGTGTGATTATTCGTACAATATAGACAATATGGCTTTTGTATGACCGAACGGAATCTTGTACCGCTATACCATCAAGTGACCTTGTAAAACACCTGTAACTTTTTTGTTAGAGAAATATCAAGTGTTACATACAAAAAAAATTCTCTTGACCATCCTGATCACAATGGTGCAGTCCGTTTTTCCCTCAGAGACTTGTAAAAACTTGATCACTAAAACCCACTCAAAAGGCCATCAAACATAGTCAAATACAAATCAACAATGAGACATACAAATATGCAAAAGAAGTGAAATAGGGGGTTCTCCCTAGCAAAGTCGCCAAAATGCAATGCCTATATTTTGAAATGCAAACAAAAACAAACTATCATGCAAGCTTCTATTTCAAAACATGCAAAACCTCTAGATAGAGCTCACAAAAGAGATCAAAACAAAGCATAACATGAAACAATCGAAGTAAATGTTACCATAACCTCCATTGTGGTTTGATTTTCTCCTTGATGGATTGATGTGTGGATGCTCCTTGTTTGAATATCACCAATTTGACAACATATACTTAGCATGAGTGATAATGGATTGATTTGGATGAGAGGATGTCTGAATTTATAGATTTTGGGAATGGGGAATGGATGGTCAAGATTTGATTATGAGATCAAGGGTGGAGAATGCTTGAGAGGAATTCCCTAGGATCTATAAGACGATGAAGGGTAGAGATGAAGGTAGTTAGAATGCGAATGCTAGGATTAACTTACCAAATTTAGTAAGTAGTTGTGAGTATGAAGGAAATTAGGGACATGTGCACCTAAGAAGGCTATAACTTTGGGATGTGTTGAGAGAATAATGGGAACATAGGGACAAGTATTTTTAGGTGCCCAATATTCTTTGAATGTGTTGAGAGAATAATGGGAGCACAAGGACAAGTGTTCCTAGGTCCTCATTATTCTTGGAAAAGTGGTGAGGGAATATAGGCTTTATTAAAGAATAATATTAATTAATTATTTTAGCCACATGGGTGAGGTGGATAATAGGTGGAAATAGGTAATTATTTATTTATTTATTTGTGAGATGGAAAAGGTGATAAATTAAATAATAGGATTATTTAATTAAAGTGATGGACTTTAGGTGAAAGGGATATGTCCTAGGTTAATTAGGACTAGGTGATGGGATGTAGGCCAAGGTGATGAAATTAGTCGATTAGGGATAAGGTGATAGATTTAGTGATGATGAATAGACCTAGAGAATATTTTAGCTGTCTACAAATTCAACATCTACTAAAATCATTTCTTGAACCCTTTATCAATGTGCTACTAGGCTCAACAATAAAGAAGAATCTAACCATTTACTCTTATTTCCATGGTTACAACTTTTCAACCAAGGATCCCACAACTCAGTATATGTTTCTTTAATGTATTCCATAATAATATTTAGTACTGCGAAATCCCATAGAGGGTAGAAGGATTATCATGTCGTAGTGCATGGTATAAGCCTTGTATAACATGATTTGTCATCATCATGCCATAAAACACAATATTCAAGCTTGAACTAAACAGTTTGCAAACAAATTTTCAAAGTAAATTTATCAGGGTTAAAGACAACATGATTAAACATCTAAAAATTCAATCCCCAGAAATTCTAATCAGGCAAAGAAATATTAAGGTAGGGATAGTTCATTCCTCATTTCGGGATTAGATCTTTGCTTTCTAGAGTGGTATAATGGCTAAAGAGTAACCGGCTAGCTTCTTCTAAGGTTCAGCCTTAGAGTCAACCCTAGCATGACTATAAATTTTTGCAGATATTGCAAATTCAAAAATTATGAAATCGAAATCAATAGCCACCAAAGTAAACTATATAGCGCAACAACATAAATAAAAAGAGAATTTAATAATAATTATTGATAATAGAGATAACTGCCAGTATATGGCACATGAACTGTTTGACAAAATGCCTTAGACAGGGCAGCATCAGAACACAAGTTAATATTTACCCTTAAGACACAGATTTTCTCAAGACATGATTTGGTAGCCAATAATATGGAGAGAGACATGGCCTAGTAAAGGTAGCATTAGTGGCCTGGCTCATAAACCGCTGTCTCAGAAATAGAATAGTATTATACGTAGCTCATAAGAATACAATAGTTTTACTTCAATTGAACAGGGCTTGGGAGCCTAAGAATTTCAACAAGGATTTAGTTTGAATTTTTAACACCCCTCTGCCATGCCCCCCACCGCTCTCCCTCCCCATTTTTATAAATGGTTAATCTAATGTTTCATGCTTGTTACTAGTCCATCCTCAATATCATTACATAATAAATAGAACAGGGGAGAAGTCATTTATGATTCTTTCATTTAGCCAAGAAAAGAAATCAAACAAAAACATCAATATCTCTATTTAAATTTGTATAGTTCCTTGATGATCCCTTATGATCCTCAACTGCTAGCTGAAATTGGGTCAAGTCAACATTAATGAAGGCTGTTACAATGATAAGGAGGATGAAAACAATGGAGAGGAGATGCATACTGTCAATCTCAGATGGTAACAGCACCTCCAAAACTTGCGTAATCTCCATCTAGGCTAATCCAATAAGATGCATACACAGAATAAATCAACCTACATTAATGATTTTTAGCTGTGGGAGCGAATAATTCAGTATTAAATACTATTTTAGGAAAGTAATTGTGAAACTCTAGAAATGATTTTGAAGATATTTCCAATGCAAGCGTTGAAATCTGCTTGCTGAAACAAATCAGATGGTCATCATCTCATCTTCAATGTTCTTCTTCATCTTCATCACATTCACTCTTCATCTCATCTTGTTAATCCTCTCTCCACTTGAAATCAAAGAGCAATTATTCCTTGCTGCAACACAAGTGCAGATAGCTTTTGCTTTTGCAAGAGATATCTTCAGGTGGATTTGGGGTTTGGACCCCCTATTTTTTTCTTAAAAAAAGAATCTTGTGTATCACTGCCACTTGGACATTCCTAGGCAAGGGTGGTGACTTAGCTGCACTTAACAGTTGAAGAGACAAAACAAGGCAAAGAGCAGAGGATAAAACAAATGGAGGCTAAGCCCAACGCAAGGATAAGGATAAAGATGATGAAGTTTTTCCTTTTTCCTTAACTCCCTATGACTTTGAATATTTGACTGAAGTACAAGACTGACTTGTTTTGTCTAAAAACCCCCATTTTTTCTGGACTCATGGCATCAAATCTGTCTCTTGCCTCTTAACTACCTTCCATCCTCCTGCTACTCTTCTATAGACAGGCTTTTTTGAAGCCCATGGTGCACTCTACAAGTTCTTTTTTTCCTTCTTTCTTTCCCAAGTTCAGTCCCCCCAAACCACATGGTATGAATCTATTTTATATTCCTCTGAATTGAGTGGGCATTGGGTTCCATGTACAGTCCGATCAACAATGCATCCTCCCATTGAATTAATCTACTGTATAAACCCACATGGCACCCATACTTCATTAATGTGCCAAAATTTGATTTTCTACAGCCTTAAATTACATGCAAGCCCAATGCATGGACATTTATGCTGGTAGATGAAAGGCTGAAGCTTGATATTTATGGCCTTCATGAAAAGAGTCCAACTCCCAAGATTTGTAAGATTCAGATTCATTTTAATGAGTTTGAAGTGTATTCTCGAGAGTCTTGGAGTGCATAGTTTTAAATCTGAAATAGACACTGTGTATAGATTTGTGCTACATTATTATCGTTGCTATTCTGGTGTGGACAAAATGGCGAGCAGCATTATGAAGTTCTTTTCTTTTGAATTCATTTTAACTGCACTATAGTTGGCAGTGTACGTTTTGAATGTGGTTAAAAAGGAGTTAAGGGAGGGGTAAATCTTTAGTTGGATAAAATAAAGGTATAGTATGGATTTATTCCAAGGATTCACTATGCTGTAGTAGCTGATGTGTATAGCCAATTGTTTAAGTAGACTTAATTAACTGTTAAGCAGGGTTCTGTATGCTCAACAGGAAAATTTAGCCACTTTAGATAGTTCCTTATTTTTATTTTGTTTGAAGAGCCCGCACAATAAAGATAGGTTAGAATTATCTATTAGTTAATAATAGTATTGTAGAATTAAATACCACTTAATTGCTAAGAAGTATTATATTAAATTTAGATTATTTTTATAATGATAAGGTATGTAATAATAAGTGTAAATGGCAGTGTAATAAGGATAATATATTCAAGAGAACCTTCATGGTAATAAACATTCATATTGACAGGGCCTCCAGAATTTAGATGAATGGTGTCATTGCTAAGTGCCATGATTGCAAGCAAGGTACTTATTGACAGTTATATCAATGATATGGACATTCAAAACATATATTGAACTAAATTGTCATTGGAACACACACTAATCAAACTGCAGAACTTGCATCATTTTGCACCTTTCCATCAACAAATCAATTTGTTTAGCTATCTATGACAAGTTAAAAATGGGTGCATTTGGGGGATGTGACATTTTGGTTTAACAAAATCACTTCACACTTATGAACTTTGTAAAACTATGTCCTTCAATTCATGAGATCTTGTCTTGAGCTTCTAGTTTGAATTTTTTGTAGTGGTAGTTGAAGTTTTTTCTTAAAGAGATCCTTATTCTTAGAAGATATCATTGGCAGTATTAAGATTTTGTCATGTCCCCAAAATCATGACAAAGAGCATACTTAAAATCATTAACCATTTGAACATCATTATAATTATAATTGTCCAAGACAATATTATAATTATAAAGATTATAAACAATGTTATAAATATTAACCATTTAAATAATAAAATAAATATTAAAAATATAGAAAATGTAAACATAAAATCATATCATAATGATTACAAATATAATAGGTATTATAATATTCATAAGAAAATCATTAACAAAACAATACTAAATAACCAATGGCAAAAGACATATAATATAAATTAATATAAAAAACTAAAACATAAAGTAATGCTGAAATTATCAAATATAAAATTATGAATAAACAATTAAGAGACGGATAAATCAAGTTTTTATTGGGACCTCCTTGGCTGCCTGCTTTACCCGATAACTATCGCACGGAAGAGGAACAATGGACTTATATAAAGGAATTGCTGCGGTTCCTTGAGAGCAGGAGATGCAACAACAAATATGGAGATCATAAGGGGACTTGGAAGTGATCAAATCCCCTATCTATGGCATATCTAACTTTCAGTACTAACACGTGAGCATCCGTATGATCGCCACCTTCAATATCTTCATGGGCCATCTTGGGGATTGACATAGACCTTAGTCAAATCCATTCAAACTAGCCGTCCCACTTACAAGGCATTACATAAACACTATCAGACCTCTACTAGAATCGCAAACTCCATATCTATTGGCGTCTACATAGGATAACGGATCGAACATGGAGAGCAAAATAAATGAATATCATAAGCAATCAATAAGGAAATCGTATAATACGCAAGAGAAAGGATAAATAATTATCTAGAAAAACAATTATTGTTTGTCAAGGCAAACATCTGAAACAGTGCAATATGGGAGGTCATCTCTCTTAAACAGCGTCACCTCCTTTTGAAGAGGCACCACCATTTAGGGTGGAAGATATAAAAAGAATGAGGGAATAGAGGGAGCATCGGTGAAGAACAGGAAGACGATGAGGAAGTAAGGAGATGTGGACGACACAACAAAATCAGGTGAAGTAATTCACTTAGTGCTAATATCTAGAACTCCAAGTTCAACGCTAGAAAATCATACTGTGATGTCATCACTAGCAATAACATTTAGCATTTCAAATATGATAACAATTAGCATTCAATGCATTAACTTCAAGGGCCTGCAACAGACTTCCTCCATGAACCAATTTATGGGGCTATTTAGACTGCATATATATTTGATTGATGCTAGACTCATTAGACTGCATTATCGTTGGCCTCTTTGCATAAATTGTTATGGGAATATACATATGTTGATAACTTAAGGAATCCAATCATATGACTACATTTAGATTTGCTTGATGCTGAATCTTCCCCTTGATAAAATGCATTATCATTAGAAAGTAATATTATAAGAATGGACATGAATATATTAAGTGACTATATCTACTTGTGCATTTTGATACATCTCATTTGATTATATACTCATGTAAATACTCTCAAGCATAATAGATGAACATAAATGAATCAATAATAAATTCATATTTATGTAGCAGTACAAAGATTGTCTTCTCCATGCTTGTAGACCTATCAGGAAGGGCGAATCATGAGTGAAGTACCCCACCTAAGATTCTGCCCCACAGGCCCAAGGCAAGGGTTGGGCCATGGAGGGGTGGGGGTCCCACCTAGGATTCTGCCCCACAGGCCCTAGCAAGGGCTGGGCAATAGGAGGTGATAGGCCTTAGGCCACTTTGGACTCTATGGTTCCTCTCCCCTGATAGGACGAGTGTCTTCCGAGGTGTTGCCATGAGTAGAGTATGTAGGTACTAAGCCACTAGGCAAGAAGGATTGTGATGGACAATCCTCTTGAGCTTTATATGAGAGCTTCAGGGTGGATCCACCTATGACACTCCTCTTATGTCTTCCTTATGGATTTATGATTATCTAGATATTAATGCTAACAAATATGTTGTTAATATGGTGAATACAGGGTTCAAATCTAGGGTTATTGAATTAGGAGAACATTCATTTGGAAAGAAAAAATCTTAAACCTAATCAACAAGCAAATTCTAGGGCAAGACAGGCAAGGGACATTACAGGGGTATCGGAGCAAAAATCATGCCATCCTGTGGAAAATAATGCAAACCTACCAGCGAAGAAGCTCTAGGAATAATAACCTAGGAAACAATCTCATGGGTGATCCATTAAGAGATGAATTTAGGGCTTTCATGGAGAATAGTGATAAGAAAACCCAAGCCATAATGGAACAAAATGAAAAAACTAGTCTAGCTTTACTTCAAGCCCTCCAAAACCTAAGTAGCAATAATGCAAAAGAAGCAATCTCTAACCACTCCGAGAACAACCATCACACACCCTCACGGGACTCAAGCTCTAGACCCACTCGACCCCCCCTTTCTTGCCAAGTGAAGAACCTATGAAAGAAAGTAATATCAATAAAACCCTCGTAGAGGATGTTGATGAGGTAGTTATAGCCTATTATAGGCTAGAACCAGAAATGAGGGAGCTTGTACCTTTTAAAGACTATTGTGAAGCTAAACAAAGAGCCATCCCTAGAAGGGAGGGAAGGGACCCAACCGATAGAGAACTCAAGAATAGGGTAAGCAAATTAACCCTCCCCAATGTTGACGGAGAAGGAAAGACCACCGCCCGATCATGGGTTCAAAAATTAGATACCTTTCCATCCTTAAGCCCAATGACAAAAGCAAATGCCATCAAGTTTGTTGTTTTACACCTAACCGGGATGGCCCATGATTGGTGGCATCATGGTCTCATAACTCAAGGCCATCAACAAGTTACCACCTACAATGACTTTACCCAAAGATTGATAAAAAGATTTGACCAAATGCACCCGGAATGGTACTTTAGGGAACTCACACAATTAAGGCAACAAGGCACTATAGAAAATTACACCATGGAGTTTCAAAAGTTAGCAGTCATGGTCCCTGAAATTTCCCAAGAGAGACTCACATATTTGTTCATAGAGGGCCTAAGAGGGTCAGTCAAAAGTATGGTGAGTGCACAAGAACCCACCCACCTAGATGAAGCTATTCAGAAGGCTATGAAATATGAAGAAAATTGGCCAAGAGACGAGCCTAAGAAATTTACCTCATCATCCAAGCCCCCTCATAAAGAAGAAAGAGACAGAAAGGAGGAAATAACCAGAATGTGCCCTTGGTGCAAAGAAAAGAGGGACAAAGATCATTGGTGTAAGAAAATGGAAGAGCTGAAGAGAAAGGGGCTATGTTTTAGGTGCCAAAATCCATGGGGGCATGATCATAGATGCAAAGGCTGAGCTTACAAGTTAGAAGTGAACCTCGAGGGAGAAAGCAAAGAGCACCCAAGCAAGAGAACTAGATACGAGGGAGGAGATTTTAAGGGTATCCAATCAAAAGAAGTAGAGTCCGTAAACAAATGGAGCTTCGTGGAGGAGCAAGTCTAAGTGGTGAAGACAACCGTCCACCCCAAGCATATTATTCAACCTTTTGAGTAAAGAATTATAATATGTTACTTGAACTCTCTAAGGTCTCTTAGTCAAATAAATGGAAAAAACCTGTCATAAAGTATTACATAAATATGTAAGAGGCATCTCGGGCAATAAAAGGGATTTTCTTGAGGGCAAGTAAATTGAGAGGGGAGGACTATCATGTACCCAAAATTGTGACAAAGAGCATACTTAAAATCGTTAACCATTTGAACATTGTTATAATTATAATTGTCCAAGACAATATTATAATTATAAAGATTATAAATAATGTTATCCATATTAGCCATTGTAAAGTTCCCATACCTGGTGGTCCCTGGTTATAGAGGTTGCGAGTGATAGGGGTTTGGTAAGGTCACCTGCATTTCCACATTCAGATCCATATATTTACATATTAGCATTTAATACTTAATTTACTGAATTATTCAACATAAAAATATCTGTAAAGTTAGATTTAAGAAAGAAATAAAACAGGAAAACACTTATTCCCTCAAGAGAGAGAGGCATCCTTAAGGGGCCTACGGTCTACCATCTTCCGATGCCCAACCCATACTTTGAGCCTGTGGGGCAGGAAGCCTGGGACCCTCACCCCTCCATGACCCAACCCAATGCAAGAGGCCTGTGGGATAAACTGCCCAACCCTTGTTAGGGCCTGTGGGGCAGACTGTCCAACCTTTGCCTGGGCCTGTGGGGCGGAACCTGAGTGAGGTTTTTAGACGATCCTTCTTAAGCATATTCCACTACTCTTGATAGGAGTCAAACACATTTCAGACAGTACAACAATGATTTATTCTAATTTCCATTTATTATATTATGCAACTGTTAACAGTAGTTCATTCTGAATTTCCATCTAATATATATTATGCAATTATTAACAACTATATAATCCCAAGAATCTTAGCATAATAATGTATCAAAGAGCAGGAGTACATATGATAGTGTGAATGCATATATGCCATTTTTATATTCTTTCTAGCCATTATCCATATCAGAAGGTCTAATAGCATTATCAAATCAGAGTATTAATATCAATCGAATTTACTTGTAGACAAATTCTTTATTGTGCCAGACAAGTTTATATGCAATGAGTGATTTAGGTGAGGTAATATCTAGACTGTGTGGTTCTTCCCGGGTGACTGTCGCTTCAGGCGAATGTGATATTCTTTCTTAGCATTGGACTGCGAACATATTTATTCTGTGCAGGCCGGGTAGGGAATATTTTTACAATCCCAAGAAAATACATTTATGCCGGGTAATTCCGTCCTAGTAATGACGCATTCTAGCCAATCGTCTAAGCGATCAATTCTGGTAGGATGACAACCAGAAGGACCAGTAGTCTTATCCATAGGAGACGTCTAGGTGTCAATGGAGGGATTTCATTTAGCACCTTAAACAACAGTTCGCGGGTTCCACAGACACTATTAAATTGAATCTACGAATAAATCAAATATCAAATACTAAGTGATCATACTCACCGTGTTTACTGATGCCGTAATCCTCCTGCTGCCGCGAGTCTGTTCCCCTTTTCCTCCTTTCTCCAATGATTGCGTTTTATATGCTCGGGCTTCTTCAGGGGATGCGTCGCTTATTACCCAGGCAGGTGCGACGGTTGATCAAATGCATAATTTATTTTATTCGGTTGAGAAAGGTAGGATTTATTTATTAATTATTTTATTGTTTTATTATCCCTTTTTTATTTATTATTTTATTCGATTGAGAGATAAGATTTATTTTAATTATGTTATTAATACTATCTTTGTTTAGTATATTTTTATACAAAAGAAAGGAATATGTCAATAATTAAGAGAATATGTTAATATTAATTTATTTAATAAAAAGTATATTAATTTGTTAGTGAAGAAATTACAAGTGTTCCAATAGGGGTCATGACAAATCTCCCCCTCCCAACATTTGCTTGTCCTCAAGCAATTTGGAGGTTCGGGTGTTTGAGAATTCCTTGACCCTCCCAAGTTAAGTCTTCTTCAGTTAGGCCTTTCCATTTTACCAAGAACTCTGGGATGCTTCTATTCATTAACTTCTTCTCTCTTTGATCTAGGATGACTTCAGGCACAAGAGCTAATTTACCTTCATCGTCGAGGGGGGGTAATTCTTCACAAGGAATTGTTTGCTTGCCAAGTACTTTTTTCAACCTTGACACATGGAAGACGTTGTGGATGCGGTTCCCTTTAGGAAGTTCCAACTCATAAGCTACTTCCCCTATTCTCTTGGAGATTTTGTAGGGGCCATAGAACCGGGGCTTAAGCTTCTCTTTTCCATTGGATTTGATGGAGGATTGTTTGTAGGGTTGCAACTTTAGGAACACCAAATCTCCGACCTCAAAGGTCCTTTCCGTGCGATTCTTATCTGCATACAATTTTTGCTGGTTTTGGGCTTGGTGTAAATTGTCCTTTAGAGCTTTTAGGATGTCCATACTTTCTTGCACAAAGTCTTTAGCTCGAGGAACTTGGCTTTCTTGGGTGATCAAACTCCCAAATGCAGTGGGCTCATATCCGTACAGTGCTTTGAAGGGGGCCATTTGGATGGACATGTGATATGTCGTGTTGTAACAATACTCCCCTAAATGTAACCATTTGATCCATGCACTCTGTTGTCCTGTGACATAATTTCTTAAGTATCCTTCTATCCATTTATTGACGATTTCAGTTTGTCCATCTGTCTGGGGGTGGTAGCTAGTGCTTGGTGTAAGAATAGTTCCTGATAATCGAAAGAGTTCTTGCCAAAACTTACTCATGAACCGGACATCCCGATCATTGATAATATTCTTTGCGAGGCTGTGGAGTCTAAAAATTTCTTTGAAGAATAGTTCTGCTATCTGGGGGTAGTCCATGGATATGGCAAAAAAATGGGCATATTTAGTGAGTCGGTCAACCACCACATATATGCAATCCCTCCCTTGAGTTTTGGGTAATCCGGTGATAAAATCCATAGAGATACTTTCCCACTTTTGACTGGGGATGGGTAAAGGTTGCAAGAGTCCTGCCAGTTGATTGTGTTCCGTTTTATTCTTTTGGCAAATCAGACATTCTTGTACATACTTTAGTACATCCTTTTTGAGTCCTCTCCAAGAATACTTCTCCCTTGCTTGTTTGTATGTTTTGTAAAACCTTGGGTGCCCAGCTAGAGGGGTTATCATGATACTCCTTGAGGACTTTCTCTTTTATCTTGGAGTGGGGTACTAAAAAGATTCTTCCTTTATATAAGATCATGCCCTTAACTATTTTGTATTCTTCCTTTGGGATGTGTCCTTCCAAGATTTTAATGGCTTGAGGGTCTTTAGCATATTCCGAGATAACATCGTATTTCCAATCTGTAGTTATCCAGGTTATAGTTTTCAAGCAGTGTTGCCTAGAAAGGGCATCTGCTACCACATTATTGGCTCCTTTCATATATTCTATATCGAAGTCATAGGCTTGTATGCGACTGACCCACTTTTGTTGGCGATCGTTCAAATCTTTTTGTTGCATGAAGTATCTCAAACTATTATGATCGGTTTTTACATGGAACTTGGTGCAGACTAGATATTGGCGGAATTTTGCTAGGGCATGCATTATAGCCAACATTTCTTTATCATAAATGGGGTAGAGTCTTTCTGCTGGGGTAAGTTTGCGACTCTCAAAAGCTATTGGATGTTTATTTTGCTGAGGACGGCACCAATCCCTTCCCTTGATGCATCACAGTGTAATTCAAAAGGTAGGGTGAAGTCAGGAATAGCTAATACAGGGCAAGAACTCATTGCTTCTTTTAATCTTTCAAAGGTTTGTTGGGTTATCCCGTTCCATGAGAAAGCCCCCTTTTTTGTTAAGTCCGTGAGTGGAGCGGAAATCTTGGAGAAACCTTTCACAAAATGTCTATAATAGCTACACAACCCCACAAATCCCCTTAGTTGTGTGAGGGTTTTGGGTTTGGGCCATTCCTTGATAGCTATGATCTTTTCTTCATCTACACTAACACCTTGAGCACTGATTTTGTGTCCCAGGTAAAGTATCTCCTCCATACCAAATTCACATTTGGAAGCTTTGGCGTACAATGATTCTTGCTCTAAAATCTTGAGGGTTTCTTCGATATGTTGGAGGTGTTCTTCCCATGTCTTACTGTATATGAGGATGTCATCGAAGAAAATAAGAAGGAATTTCCTTAGTTGTTTGCGGAAAGTGTGGTTCATGCATGATTGAAAGGTGGCCGGAGCATTGGTGAGCCCAAAGGGCATGACAAGGAATTCGAAGTGCCCATAGTGGCACCGGAAAGCTGTTTTGTGCACATCTTCTCCTCTCATTCTTATCTGGTGATACCCTGATCGAAGATCGATTTTGGAAAAGTATCTTGCTCCGTGAAGTTCGTCAATGAGTTCATCAATATGGGGAATGGGGTAGCGGTTCTTGATGGTTTTTTTGTTTAGAGCTCGGTAATCTATACACATCCTGAAAGTGCCATCTTTCTTTTTAACAAGAACCACTGATGATGCAAAAGGGCTTGAACTGGGTTGAATGTGCCCCATCTCCAACAACTCTTTAATGGTCCTTTCTATCTCCTCTTTGTATTTGTGGGGGTGACGGTAAGGGGTAGTCATGACTGGTTTTGCCCCTCCTTCTAATTCTATGGTATGTTCGAACCCTCTCTTAGGTGGCAACCTTGGTGGGATTTCCTTGAATACCTTCTCATATTTGTTGATAATAGGATGAACTTCAATGTGGATGGCCTTCCCTTGTGTAGTGTTTTTGTCTAATATCATACATTGGGCGGCCCATTCTCCTTGCCCCCGCCTAAAAATTCATTCCATTCTTGTACATGAGACCACTTTAGGAGACTTGTTAGGCATGCCCTTCAGGGTGACTTCTTTCCCTTGGTGTTGGAAACGAATGATTTGGTTGGGAAGATCAAACATAAAACAACCCAATGAATAAATCCATGGAGTTCCTAAAATGAGGTCAGCGTCTAGGGGGACCACATAAAAGTCTTCGGTGATGAGGTGATCTCCTAGAAGGACATTCAATCGTGGTACTAGGGTGGTATATTGCATCCTAGCGCCGGTGGCCGTTGCTGCTTCAAAACCTTCAAATTTTTGTGTTTTACTATTCTTTGGTCAATAAAGTTATGAGAGGCCCCACTATCTACCAAGGTGATAACTCTTTGTCCTAAGAGTGCACTTTTGATGCGAAAAGGGCTATGTTTAGATACATGAGAAATGGTAGCTAGCATAGCTGGATTTTCATTTTCAAATCTTGCTTTCTTGTTTGGGTAATCCTCTCTTGGGTATGCCTCGAGTTGGTGTGCTTTGCTAGTACATCTATGGTCTAGCCCCCATGGTTGTTGACATTTAAAACATAGTCCTTTCTTTTTTAGTTCTTCCATTCTTCCACACATATGACCTTTGCCTCTTGTTTCTTTGCACCATTGACATGTTCTATTTATTTCCCCCCTTTTGTCTTTCTCTTCTTTGGAAAAGGAGTTAAATTTCTTGGGCTTGTCCTTGGGCCAATGCTCCTCGTATTTCAAGGCCTTTTGGATAGCTTCATCCAAACAGTTAGGTTCTAAAGTGCTCACCATGCTCTTGGCCGGACCCCTTAGGCCTTCTATGAATAAATAGGTAAGTCTCTCTTGGGAGATTTCGGGAACCATGACTGCCAACTTTTGAAATTCGGTAGTGTATCCTTCAATAGTGCTTTGCTGTTTTAATCGTGTGAGTTCTCTAAAGTACTATTCTGGGTGCCTTTGATCAAATCTTTTAATCAATTTTTGGGTAAAGTCATCATAGGTGGTAACTTGTTGGTGGCCTTGGGTAATGAGTCCGTGATGCCACCAATCATGGGCCATTCCAGTCAGGTGCAGCACCGCAAATTTGATGGCACTTGTCTCGGTCATAGGGCTTAAGGATAGGTAGGTATCTAACTTTTGAACCCAAGATCTGGCGGTGGTTTTGCCTTCTCCATCGAAGTAGGGAATGGTTAATTTGCTGATTCTATTCTTGAGTTCTCCATCAGTTGGCTCATCCTTCTCCTTCCTATGGGTGTTTCTTTGTTTGGCCTTACAATAGTCTTTAGATGACACCAGCTCTTTTAGTTCAGGATCTAACCTGTGATAGGTTGTTAAGATCTCATCAACACTTTCTACGTGTGGGCTATTATCAATGCTTCCTTTTCTGGGTTCTTTATTTGGCAAAAAATGGGGTCGGGTGGGCCTGCTATTTGTGCCTTGAGGAGATGTAGTGTGATTGTTCTCAGAATGGTTAGAGTTTGCCTCATTTGTATGATTGTTGTTTAGGTTTTGGAGAGCTTGCAGTAATGCTTGATTAGTTTTTTCATTTTGTTCTAATAAGGTTTGAGTTTTCTTATCACTGTTTTCCATGAAGGCTCTAAGTTCATCTCTCAATGGTTCACCTATGGGGTTAGTTTCGAGGTTATCATTCCTAGAGCATCTTCAGTGGTAGGTTTTCATTTTTCCCACGGGATGGCAGGAAGGGTGCTCTGATACCACTGTAAAGTTCCCGTACCTGGTGGTCCCTGGTTATAGAGGTTGCGAGTGATAGGGGTTTGGTAAGGTCACCTGCATTTCCACATTCAGATCCATATATTTACATATTAGCATTTAATACTTAATTTACTGAATTATTCAACATAAAAATATCTGTAGAGTTAGATTTAAGAAAGAAATAAAATAGGAAAACACTTATTCCCTCAAGAGAGAGGGGCATCCTTAAGGGGCCTACGGTCTACCATCTTCCGATGCCCAACCCATACTCTGAGCCTATGGGGCAGAAAGCCTGGGACCCTCACCCCTCCATGACCCAACCCAATGCAAGAGGCCTGTGGGATAAACTGCCCAACCCTTGTTAGGGCCTGTGGGGCAGACTGTCCAACCTTTGCCTGGGCCTGTGGGGCGGAACCTGAGTGAGGTTTTTAGACGATCCTTCTTAAGCATAATCCACTACTCTTGATAGGAGTCAAACACATTTCAGACAGTACAACAATGATTTATTCTTATTTCCATTTATTATATTATGCAACTGTTAACAGTAGTTCATTCTGAATTTCCATCTAATATATATTATGCAATTATTAACAACTATATAATCCCAAGAATCTTAGCATGATAATGTATCAAAGAGCAGGAGTACATATGATAGTGTGAATGCATATATGCCATTTTTATATTCTTTCTATCCATTATCCATATCAAAAGGTCTAATAGCATTATCAAATCAGAGTATTAATATCAATCAAATTTACTTGCAGACAAATTCTTTATTGTGCCGGACAAGTTTATATGCAATGAGTGATTTAGGTGAGGTAATATCTAGACTGTGTGGTTCTTCCCGGGTGACTGTCGCTTCAGGCGAATGTGATATTCTTTCTTAGCATTGGACTGCGAACATATTTATTCTGTGCAGGCCGGGTAGGGAATATTTTTACAATCCCAAGCAAATACATTTATGCCGGGTAATTCCATCCTAGTAATGATGCATTCTAGCCAATCGTCTGAGCAATCAATTCTGGTAGGATGACAACCAGAAGGACCAGTAGTCTTATCCATAGGAGACGTCTAGGTGTCAATGGAGGGATTTCATTTAGCGCCTTAAACAACAGTTCGCGGGTTCCACAGACACTATTAAATTGAATCTACGAATAAATCAAATATCAAATACTAAGTGATCATACTCACCGTGTTTACTGATGCCGTAATCCTCCTGCTGCCGCGAGTCTGTTCCCCTTTTCCTCCTTCTTTCTCCAATGATTGCGTTTTATATGCTCGGGCTTCTTCAGGGGATGCGTCGCTTATTACCCAGGCAGGTGCGACGGTTGATCAAATGCATAATTTATTTTATTCGGTTGAGAAAGGTAGGATTTATTTATTAATTATTTTATTGTTTTATTATCCCTTTTTTATTATTATTTTATTCGATTGAGAGATAAGATTTATTTTAATTATGTTATTAATACTATCTTTGTTTAGTATATTTTTATACAAAAGAAAGGAATATGTCAATAATTAAGAGAATATGTTAATATTAATTTATTTAATAAAAAGTATATTAATTTGTTAGTGAAGAAATTACAAGTGTTCCAATAGGGGTCATGACAGCCATTTAAATAATAAAATAAATATTAGAAATATATAAAATGTAAACATAAAATCATATCATAATGATTACATATATAATAGGTATTATAATATTCATAAGAAAATCATTAACGAAACAATACTAAATAACCAATGGCAAAAGACATATAATATAAATTAATATAAAAACTAAAACATAAAGTAATGCTGAAATTATCAAATAGAAAATTATGAATAAACAATTAAGAGACGGATAAATCAAGTTTTTATCGAGACCTCCTTGGCTGCCTACTTTACCCGATAACTATCACACGGAAGAGGAACAATGGACTTATATAAAGGAGTTGTCGCAGTTCCTTGAGAGCAGGAGATGCAACAACAAATATGGAGATCTTAAGGGGACTTGGAAGTGATCAAATCCCCTATCTATGGCATATCTAACTTTCAGTACTAACACACGAGCATCAGTATGGTCGTCGCCTTCAATATCTTCATGGGCCATCTTGGGGATTGGCATAGACCTTAGTCAAATCCATTCAAATTAGCCATCCCACTTAAAAGGCATTACATAAACACTATCGGACCTCTGTTGGAATTGCAAACTCCATATCTATTAGCGTCTACATAGGATAACGGATCAGACATGGAGAGCAGAATAAACGAATGTCATATGCAATCAATAAGGGAATCATATAATACACAAGAGAAAGGATAAATAATTATTTAGAAAACAACTATTGTTTGTCAAGGCAAACATCTGAAACAGTGCAATATGGGAGGTCATCTCTCTTAAACAGGGTCACCTACTTTTGAAGAGGCACCACCATTTAGGGTGGAAGATATAAAAAGAATGAGGGAATAGCGGGAGCATCGGTGAAGAAGAGGAAGACGATGAGGGAGTAAGGAGACGTGGACGACACAACAAAATTAGGTGAAGTAATTCACTTAGTGCTAATATCTAGAACTCCAAGTTCAACACTAGAAAATCATACTGTGATGTCATCACTAGCAATAACATTTAGCATTCAATGCATTAACTTCAAGGGCCTGCAACAGACTTCCTCCATGAACCGATTTATGGGGCTCTTTAGACTGCATGTATATTTGACTGATGCTAGACTCATTAGACTGCATTATCGTTGGCCTCTTTGCATAAATTGTTATGGGAATATACATATGTTGATAGCTTAAGGAATCCAATCATATGACTACATTTAGATTTGCTTGATGTTGAATCTTCCATTTGATAAAAATAAAATGCATTATCATTAGAAAGTAATATTATAAGAATGGACATGAATATATTAAGTGACTATATCTACTTCTGCATTTTGATACATTTCCATGATACATCTCATTTGATTATATACTAATGTAAATACTCTCAAGCATAATAGATGAACATAAATGAATCAATAATAAATTCATATTTATGTTGCAGTACAAAGATTGTCTTCTCCATGATTGTAGACCTATCAGGAAGGGCGAATCATGAGTGAAGTGGTTTGCCTAAAAACCCCACCTAAGATTCTGCCCCATAGGCCCGAGGCAAGGGTTGGGCCATGGAGGGGTGGGGGTCCCACCTAGGATTCTGCCCCACAGGCCCTAGCAAGGGTTGGGCAATAGGAGGTGGTAGGCCTTAGGCCACTTTGGACTCTATGGTTCCTCTCCCTTGATAGGACAACTGTCTTCCGAGGTGTTGCCATGAGTGGAGTATGTAGGTACTAAGCCACTAGGCAAGAAGGATTGTGATGGACAATCCTCTTGAGCTTTATATTAGGGCTTCAGGGTGGATCCACCTATGGCACTCCTTTTATGTCTTCCTTATGGCTTTATGATTATCTAGATATTAATGCTAACAGATATGTTGTTAATATGGTGATTACAAGGTTCAAATCTAGGGTTATTGAATTAGGAGAACATTCATTTGGAAAGAAGAAACCCTAAACCTAATCAGCAAGCAAATTCTAGGGCAAGACAGGTAAGGGACATTACAGATTTTGGCAGGATTCTTGGTAAATACTGACTTTATCCGCAAATTACATCTATGTTAGAGATTTACTTAGAAGAATCCTATTTATTCTATTTCCAGTGAAGTATACTTTCAATATTTTATCATTCCAAGTGAATCTCTATTCCCAGGAGAGAACACGAACTGTATTCTCTTCTAAAACAGTTCCAAATAAACTTGTGGTAGATCAAGACATGGAAAGCTTCCATTTTTACCTGATGGTATAGAACTATATACCATTCTAATTGGAGCATGTGTTAGAGGTTCCTGTCTATCCCCTCTTAGGGATTTTTAAGTGGTCTCTTTTTAGGTTGATCTGTTTTGGAGTATAAACATTTTCAACATATAATGAATAGGAAGAAGATATGAGACTGGTTTACGCCTGTAAATGATACTACTTTGTGTTTCTTGTGACAATAGATTCATTTCACTCAAAAAACAACTCCATTTATCCTTGAGCATCTACTTGGATGTAATATGACCCTGTTAAATTGATTTTACTTGGGGCCTTCATCCATGAATGTGGAAATATGGCTTCGTCTAGAACAAGATATTTTGTTTATATGCTTGTATTTCCCTTAAAACATGCCTTTGTTCTGGGGTTGCATTTATCTCCTTTCTTTCCTAAGAATTTATCACAATCTTTTTTATTTTTTGTTATATATATTTGTGCTTGTATGCTTGAATCAACTGCCCTAGAGCTTCAGTTTTTGAATTTTGCCTCTTTTATTTTCTCTTCTTCCCATTTAATTTGCATCATCTTTTTTTTTCTTTGCTTATTATTCTACATTTCTAGGTTGGAGATGACCTCTTATCTAATAGGATGTAATTAAGATGTAAGAGCTCGTATAGTGAGAGTCCATATTATTTAGGTATGTCTAACTTTGATTCTAGTTCTTTCTTCCTAAGGAATGATCTTCAATATTTGACCACTGCACTCTTTTACCAAGGAGGAAATTGGGTTAAGCTTAAGAATTATTTTACAAAACCTATGCTGTGAATATGTTATACTTCTTTGAAAAATTCTTTCCCTTGGTGTTTCTATTCTAATTCATGGACATAAACCTTCCTTTCTCATGATATTTTGACTGTTCAAAACCTAGTATTATTAGACTAGAGGTTTTTTTTATTGATTAAATATTGAGTTCTCTCCTTACTCAAGTCATGCTTGTTGCTTTAGAAAATACCTTCTCCTAGAACTTGTTTGTTGAGATTGAGGATTTTGTTTGTTGGAGTCACCAAGAGACTCACAAGTGTTGAAGGATCCCTGCAAAACCAAATAACCTTCTATAAGAGAGATAAATTAAATAAAGCTGTAATGTCAATACTCATAAAAATGGGTTTGAAATGTACATAGAGGCCATTGTATATAAAGGAAAGGGTGAAGAAAGGAGGTGGTTGAGGTAAGTGACTACCCCACATGTGTCATCTACACATGACATAGAACAAAAGAGAAAAAGTCTCCAAGTAAGCTTAAGTAGCTAGGTGTGAATACGACTCACTAACTAGGTGGCTAAAAGGTAACTAGATGTAAAGATTTTTTTAACACCAACAACCCCCTTTAAGTGCAACCTTTAAGTGCAACTTAGAGAAGAAAAAGGACTCAAGATGGGCCTCAACAACTAGTCTTGATAAGATACCCATGTACAATAAAGTTTTACAAATGAAGAAAAGGAGAACCTTGTGGGAAAAACTCTTCCCCAAAAGAGAAAACAAGAGAAGGATAAATATACCTCATCAAAAGTTGTCCTTGAAAGATTAGGAACATGAACTCCATGAAGCACAAGAAACTACAAACTTTGTCAAAGAATAACCGGTGTATTGTTGGAACTGAAGAATCCTTCACTAAAATTAAGATGAGGATAGGATCAAGGAGGCAAAATTCTACATGAGTGACCCCAACGACACTATTTGAACCAAGCACAGATGGTGATTCACACCAACATATTGCATCAAGGCAATAATCTAGAAAAAAAAAGTATAGGTGCCAATAATCTCAAGTTCATTGAAACCAATTGATGAAGGTAAGTGATTTCATTACTTCATTGAAACCAAAGAAGCATTAGCATAACCATATGATAACTCCTATAATGCTGGCAAGGGAGAGGTATGGAAAATGCACTAAAATTGTGTCATCAATGTAGTGCATGAAAAGTAAGAAGCAACATCGAAAAAGACCAACATGATGTACTCACAACTAAAAGAGGATGAGCAAATAACGAAGCACACACACTGGAGGATAGACAAGTTTGTGACTGCAAATAATAAGGCATTCATGTAGTGCAAGTACAAGTGATGGCACAATATGGTATGCAGGATCCCCTAAAACACAAAATGCAATGGTGACACTTTATTTTGGTGCATTTATATAAGGGCATACAAATGAAGTTATACAATGTCCAGAAAATGACTATGGCATGAAACAATGAAACTCATCACGTCCCATTTGCCACAAAAGGTGCAATTATCCCTTGAGTTCTTCATTGTCATGGAGGGAGACTCGTTGGATTTGGAAGAGGGAGTGAATTCTTATTTGATTTTAGCTTCAACTAGGAGGGATTTTCATGACTTGAAGTTGATTTTTCTCTAGGTGTAATTAAAGGTTCAATTTGTCCTAGTTTCAATCATTATGACAAAAAAAAACAAATGGGCACTTGAAATTGTACCTTACAACCCCCCATAATAGAATAATGTTGAAAGCAGAGTACTCTAGAAAATTACAAGGTGTATTGTGTGCAAATTTACAAGAACAAATCCTAAATCAACTATTTATAACACAATGATTTTACCAATTTCTTAAAAAAGGCTTGCCAAACTAAATTTTTGATATTACATGCAAAATCCATGCAATTTTCTAATAAATTTGAAAAAAATTGTCTAGTTTTGATATTGTGGGCAAAAGTTATGCCTTGTCGAAAAGAAAGCAAATTGGGGCTCCAAACACTAATTACAATCACAAACAACAAAATTAGAAAAAAAATATTTACACCATTGTGTAATGTTTGGAAAGAGTTTCTCTACGCCTATAAGAAGTCAATTTCGACATTCTATGCGAAAGTTATGTCTTGTCGAAAAAAATCCCCCTTTTAGGCATTAAAAAATACCCCAATGTTGTTGGGGTGGTGCTTAGGTTGTGCTACCTAGCTAGGCAAAACAATAGTGGCGCAAGGGTGGCATTGCGGTAGCACAATGGTGGTGAGGTTGCAATTGTGGGCAACAATGTGGGTGATGGTTTTTGCTACCCCCAACAAAGAAACCCAACCATGGGCAAGGAAAGTCTTAAGCGGCTAAGGCCCTAAAGGGTTGGGTACGGTTGGGGGCTAATTCTCCTAGGACCACCCACTAAAGAGTGTAAGCATCAACCCCACACAAGGTTGTAACATGCAAAAAAATAATAATTTTCAGAAAAATGAAAAAAAAATGTAAATATTGTGCCATATAAAGCCAACACAAGACTAGCACATGCATGGAAATCAAGACACTCTAGGTGCAATCTGATGGTGCGACAACTATACAAAACCATATGAATTGTATAGAATTCCATATGGCCGCCAATGGAGAACCCCAAAAAATATCTATACAAAATGATGAGCAAACCCTATTGAGTATACTATTGATCCATATGTTTTTGGGCCTTTTAGATGCAACAATGAGGTCAATTTTGCTCCAGTGAACACCATATGAAAGTAGTTGATGAAAATCCCCCAAATAAGAGATATGGCTTATAGATTCAAAACTCTAATACCATGTTGGAGTAACCAAGAGACTCACATGAGCCAAAGGATCCTTGCAAAACCAAATAACCTTCTACAAGAGAGATAAAGCAAATAATGCTATAATGTCAATATTCATATAAATGTGTGTGAAATGTGTATTAAAGCCCTTGTATATAAAGGCAAGGAAGGGTGAAGAAAGAAGGTGGTTGAGGTAAGTGACTACCCTATGTGTGTGGAAACATGTATCATATACGCATAACATGAGACAAAAAAGAAATTCCCTAAGTAAGCTTATGTAGCTAGGTGTGAATAGGACTCACTAACTAGGTGACTATAAAAGGTAATTAGATGTAAAAAGACCCTCTTCAAACCAGCATCGTTGCTCTCACTTTTGACTTTCTAAATTTGTATCTCTTGGAGAGGTTCTTGAAAGGAACCCATTCTCTACATAGAACTGCCATGTAAAGTAATATTTCGAAACCTACTTTGGTATAGTTATATGAAAATTGCCCAAGATCATCCTGTATGAACATTCTTACAAATGGATTAAACTGTGTGTGGTTTTGTACACTTTGAGACCTTAATTGATTTTCAAATGCTATTTCCTATTATTTGTAAAGTATTCTTGTCCAAAAACTTGGAGAAAACAGAATATTTCCCAGAAACAAGTCATTCAAGGTGCCAAATCAGGGTCAAAATCCATGCTTGAGTACCTCATAATATATCAGCCTTGGCTTATAAATTAAATACCTTTAATTTTTCATGTATAATTTCTTTGGCAGTGAACTTAGCAATTAAGCATCATGTTCCATATAAAATTGGTTCTACCTTTGAATTTGGTCTAACGTGAAGTCCATAATTCCGTGAATAATAATAGCATGTCAGCATCTTCAAAGATATAACCAAAATTTGTAAATTTAATGGATTTTTTGACAGCCAAACTTCTTTTTTTCTGCCTTAAAAATTATAGTTTGAGGCCCCGCAACGAAAAGAAGTCGGATAAATTCTTATGCTTTCACCATAATTACAAGGAGATGGGAACTAGTACTGGTAAAGGAGATAGACAGGTAACAGGTACAGGTGGCAGACTGAGACTGAGCGGTCAAAACCATTATTTTTAAAAACATTGTAGAAGGGTCCTTTAAGAGGAATATATTTTCAATTAATTGAAAACTTCAATGCATGTAAACATCTTAAAGACTTATTATTGTTTCTCTTTATGCTATTATCTCTTGTGAGATTTGATAAAAAAGTTTTCTACTATAGAAAAACTTACAATTCTTTATGGAAAAATAGATAATTACAAGTTTTAGTTCTTTTAGCTTTTGTCAACCACATATCAGCACTTTAAGAAAACTCAGTGCATTCTATACAATATATTTGAGAAACCTTAATAGAAAGTTTCTCAATTTTCAAGGGATTCTTATGGGAGATGTATAGAGACACAAAGAAACTTCATTTGAAATCTCCTAATGTCTAGAGACGACCCCATATGGATTGTTTTTTAATACTGAAGATGAGTACCAAGGGGGTTAATGATGAGTCTTTGGTAACTATGGCTTTCGCCTATTTTACAAGTAGGGATCAAATCGAGCCTTGCCAATAAACCTTCACTCTTGAGAGATGTAAATACTTTACATGCGTGTTCCTTTGCTGGGTATGTTTTTCTTTCTTGATCTCCCTCACTCACAAGAAACGTAGCTACAAACATGTGCACACACAGCAATAAGTTGTTTGTTAGGTCTATTTTACCACACATTATATATTTATATTGCATTTTTTATTTTAATAAGAAATTGAAATTAGCAAATGAGAAAAAGTTGAACTCCTCCTGCTGTTTACATACCCAAATTCATTTTTAAAAACTAAACTTCATATTATGTTTTGTGTCTACTACATGCAGGAGACTTTTCTTCCACGCAACCCTGACATGAAGGCTATAGTGAATCCACAATTCTTGAAACCTCTTCAATCAAAAATGAGTTAAATTTCACTTGTATTTAATAACTGAAGAATATGAATTAATTGGATGATATTGAGTTGATCTATGCTATACCTTTGATACTTTATTGTATGATTTATATGTTTTAGTATTCACTCTCTTTCTCACATGCACATGCTCGTGTGATGCATACAAACGTGCTAGTTTTTCTTTCATTCTTTTTCTAACCTGTTTATTTATCTTAAATGATTTGGTTGGAATCCCATGAAAATCAGATCTGTGGTATAAACAGTGTCTTCATAATAATTGATGGTTATTGTCTTGATTTTTGAATTGATGTGGTTTGATCCTAGTTAGAATTGACAAATATTATAGAACAGAAGATATGGTTAAATTTCACGACATGCCAGTTTTAGAATGTGTTGAATTTCACAGTGATTGTTAAGTGGTGTTTATGAGCTTATTTCCTTTCGATTTTTTCTTATATTATTTTTTGTTAATATCAGAAACAAGTAAAGATAGCATTTTGCAAAGAGATTAAATATTTCTTACTCCACGTTTGTGTGTTTGGGTAAGATGTGAAATGTTTGGGGCACCTTTAGATAGGTAAGGTCTTGATTCCATTTGATCATGAGTTTGATTCTTTCTTTTTTACTATAGTGTTAAAAACAGCCTTCCCTCTTTGCATTATCGTACATCAGTTACATTGTTAGGCTGCTTTCTGTATCAAATGCTTTCCGAATATAGTTTTGGGGTTTGACCCTGTAATCCCTTGATTTCGTTTTCTTGGATGAACTCCTCATATGCATAATAATATTTCATTGATGCTCTACATGGCAAGTGATGTTTTATTTTGTATACAACTATTATTGCTACAAGTTTTTTTGCTATTTAATATTGCATTGCTACAATTAGATGCAATGTCTACTTGGCTTCCAAGAAGAGAAACTACCTGTTACATACTTATGATTCCCTATTCAGTCCACATACTAGGCAACTCTATCGGAAGTGGTCATGAGAAAGAATTCAAATAAATTGAATAGATGGACAAATCGGTGACTATCCTTTGCTGGACTAGTTTAGTTAATGTGTGCAGTTGTTCAACTTATCCTTGTCTATTAACACATATTTTCCCCATTTTGAGAAAGTATAGTCATTAACTTTAAAGCAATCTACAGAATCTTCTTATGTGAGGGCACAAATCCCACTTTCAAACATCCATTAGTAACCTAGAATGTTATCAGAGGGACTAAGAAAGATGGCAGCTTAAATGTCAAGGCTTTAAATATTTTAATCAGACTATTGCTGTGAGATTTGCCTAGAGGCTCTAGAGTAGCACCTAAGTATCTTGGTTCCAAATGTTCAAAGGTAAATATCACATTCTTGGTACATACATTTCTCTCATTGTAAAATGGAAGAAAAGCCTCTCCACAATGGCTAGACATATAAACAAGGATTCATAAATATGCAACAAAGTCTCACTTAGCAAGTGTGTAATGGAAAAAAGTGAGCTTTGGAAAAATAGTTAGAATGGTCACCCCTCTCTTCATAGGGAAGAGTTTCTCTCTCTAAAAGAAACCCTACAAACCTAGGGACTCATTTACTATGAGACTAGATTCAAGATTTGGTTATAAAGCACACCCAATGGAAGCTTGAAATAATCAAAACATTTGGTAAAAATTATTAAACATAGATCTAGGCTCTAATTTTTTGAGTTCCCCATTAATCTATTTCACTAACTCTAAAGATCAAATCCAATAGAAATATACCCACTTGAACATTGTATTGTTGCTTCTACATACATGCCATTCTCAATTAACAAATTCAACCTCAAGAATTTAAGTTGGAGTCAGGTATGGGTTTCCATTGGGTTGTCTAGGGTAAAGCACTTTCTTTGGTTTGCTTGACAAGGCAAAGTTCCCACAATTGACCAATTTAAAAGGGCGACAAATTGGCTTGTTCAATTGCCTTAGTTGTCTCAAAAATTGGTTAAAACAAAGCATGTAGATATCAATATTGAAGCTATGCAATCACTTATCACTATTTTCTTGTTTATTTGGAAGGAACATAGAGGCAAAGTTTTTGAAAATGCCATTAATCCTTGGGAAGTAATTGTTAATAAGATGATTGAACACACCATGAGCATTGGTTGGATCCTACTATAATCATTGAAAAGCCATACTCAAAAGAATTATCCACTTTTGATACCAAGGACTACATAATGACTAGAAAGTGACAAATTCTTATCAATACAAACTTCATTTCTTCTCAATCTTGCCTAAGATTTGGACCCCTCCTTGATGGTTGTATTAAAATCAATTTTGATGGTTTGGCCAAAAACAATCCCAAAAAAGAACAAATGGATTGGATATTTAGGGATTTTCAAGGTGTTTTGTCAAATACTTCCAATTTATATTAACAACTCAAGTTTGGTTTGCTTGTACAGTGATTTTTCCCCCAAGGTATAGATAGATCCAATCTACATATATATACCCCCTCCTTGAGGGTTGTGTTAAAATTAATATTGATGGTTCAACCAAATGCAATATCGAAAAAGAATGAATAGATTGAGTGGTTAGGGATTTTCAAGGTGCCTTGAACATTTTCAATCTATGTTAATGGTTTAAGTTTGGATTGTTTATAGCGTGATTTTTCCCCAACATTTGGTATGCATGGATCCAACTTTTATTAGAGAAAGAGAGAGAGAGAGTCAATAATCCTTATATCATTCTTCATTGAGAGTTCATCAATGTCATCACATGGTTTGTTAGAACCATAAGTAAACCCAACACTAGTTTTGTTAGTTGCATTGTGCAAGTCTTGTATAGAAGCCTCCTCATCCTCTAAAGATATTGTGAAATTGTGTAATAGAAGCATCCAAGTTGGTACACATACTCTCTCTCTCCAATGTTACCACTTGGTTCATTTAAATCACAATTACCGACAATGCCACTCCCACTAGTTGCACTATATAAGTCCTTGAGGAGTAGCCTCCTCATACTCTAAATAGGTTGTAGAAAGTCATGCATTAGAAGCATCTAAGTCAGCATGCTTAGGGGCTACATTCCAATTCTTCATTGCCCCCTTGTTGTATTTGACTTGCTTATATGAGAGGATCAATTGGTTTTCCTTTCTTGCAACCAACCACTCTTGCTTATTTAAGAAAATAAAGGAGTATGTACTCTAGTTTTGATTAGTTAAAGAACTCACAACTTGTTGAGATTGGAGACAGTCAATATAACATTTGCAATTATAAAATATAGATGGAAAAAAAAGAAACTTAAAATGCATACTTGTGATAGAATTTTGATAACAAAATATTGCAAGTAAATAGAGCTTTGGCCATTTATGAGTTCCTTGAATATCTCTCAAAAAGCACGAAGACTGTGATTAGTTCAAGTTATAAAATTACTAAACTCAACCATGATTATGTCCTCTACATCTAATTTTGGGAAGAGTCCAATGAATATTATCTTATTCCCATTACTAACTTCAACATCTCTATATGGTGCCACCCTCTTGGGTAATGAAAATATTTGTGTTGTAACATCTGAGGGTAAAAAAAAAATGTCAAAAGATGCAAGGCTATGATCATCTTATTCCATTGTTCAACAATGATCCTTTGCAAGCATTTGAAAAATGTCTTTTGTGGGGTCATTCTCCTTAGCTACTAGTATGCCCTTTGCTTCAAAATTTCTATGTGGTGCCACCCTCTTGGGCAAAGAAAGTGTCTTTGTGTTGTAATATTTGAGGGTTAAAAAAAAAGTTAGGAGATGCAAGGCCATGCTCATTTTATTCCATTGTTCAATAATGATCCTTCATAATCATTTGAAAAAATAAAAATAGTGGGGCCATTCTTCTTAGCTACTAGAATGCCCTTTTGATTTTTTCTATCATGGAGTCAATGTCATCCTATATATTGGCCAAATATATTGAGTTGTATTGCTAAATCAAATCATTCTCATGATTTGCTTAGTGAAACTCAAAAGGCAACCCACACAAACCCATCAATCATCATCTAGAATAAATGCTTTAACCTTTTAGGTCCCCTCTATATTTCACTACTTCCATACACACCAATGATTATGGATAAATATGGCACTCAATGTTTTTCGCACCTTACAAGTCATCTCAAGATGAGTGTGTGATGTAAGGTCTTAGAAACTTAATATTGTGTTAAAAACATTAGAACAAATAAAAAAAGTAAATGACATCAAAATTTATAGCAAATTAAAGTAAATCAAAAAATAAAATAATGAAAGTTCATAAACTTACCTTGAACAACTCCGGCTTGGAGGTCTTGAAAATGGCTTGTGACATGATGATATGCTACAAAATTCATCTCTCCTTAGCTTAGTGTAGATTTACTTTATCCACTCGATCTACATGCTAAGTTTTTACATAACCAAGTTGAGTGGATGACACATGATGTCCAAAATATGTGTTCGTATCTTTCCTCAACTAATAAACTACTTGTCTTGCAATTTGTATTTTTTTCTATTATGAATTGTACAAAATTGTGAGAACCCACCATCCTTTATGAGTATGTTGACAATGAAGTTTGCATCTTTCATTTGCCCCTTACAGTCAAGCACTTTCAACAACATTGCTCCTTTAGGGCACACTAAATTACATTAGTTAAGGATTTGTTTTTGTAAAGGGTTTGTTTATGTAATCTTTCCATCCATCTGGAACAATGGATGCTCATTTTTTGGCCCATGAATCTCTAAATGGTTGTAGTGATGTCTCTACGAAATCTTTTTACCTTGTCAATAAGGTGGTGTATACCTTTTCATACTCAAAAATTGTATAACCATGAGTTTTTTACTAAGAGCCTTCACCAATTTCCAATTTCCACCAATATGGTGATCTCATGAGGATGAAAGAAGCCCATTGGTGTAAAAACAACACACAATGTACTCATTTGCAGTGACCCTTGCCTAAATCCAAAATGCCATTTCTAATGGGATTACATCCTAATCCTTTCTTTTGTAAGTAAGAAAGGGGTTATCTTCTTTGGAAAACAATGTAACAGTGAAAGGACGCATGATAATGACTATTTGGAGAAGTGGAGGATGACCTTGTAGGTTGCTTGCACAATCTCTTCTTGGCCAAAAAAAAAAGGGATCTTGATCTTGCTCTTCCTCTCTCAATTGCATCTTGCTCTTTGATATAAGAATGATCTATAAACTACTTTGGAATTTAAAATATATATATATTTAATACTCTACTTGCTTTATAAATGGCAAGTTCATTATTAAGAGAAAGAATTAGTATGCTTTAAACATAATCACACATGAAACAACTTACAATGCATGTGGATTTTATCCTAGAAAATCCCTAATGTGGGGGGATTTGTTTTTCTTGTAGTGGCAAAATGCTTTGCCACCCTCCTTTTTTTTGTATATTGTGAAGATTCGAACTCGTCACCTTTTAGGTGACTACTACAATAGCTCTGCAGTTACACCAAGCACCCTTTAACAAACTCCTTAGAGATTATTACAAGTGGGCAATCTTTTCTTCAACTTGTTTCTCCTACAAGAACAAAAAATATAATAATTCCCAACTTTTCCAACTATCAATGATTGAATGCTCTCATGCAAGCCTTATTTATAATTTTTTAGTGCATCGTTAGAGTTTTCTTGAGCCTTAGGTGAAGATTAATAATCACTGGTGTTGGGAAATTTTAATCCAATTGTTTACATCAAATTGTGATACCAATTAGTGAGATACAAGGCTTAGACTTCTACAATATAGAAATGTGAAACTTGTATGCAAATGTGAAATTAAGTGTTCTTAATCTTGGATTACCATGAAAAGATTTGATGGATTTAAATCAACAACACCATTATTGCATCGTATAACATAGGATTTATGTGGAGAAACCCTTATGAGAAAAAACTCCACCAAGAAGAGAGGTCAAGCATGTATTGAATTTGAAATCAAGATTGCAATACAATCATACTTCCATTCTCCTCTTTCCCTCCAATTTGGCAACACATGTGTACTTGTGAACAATCTCAAGCATCCAACTCTATTTTATTCCTACAAATGTTCTTTTTTGTTCTAACATGTTCTACATCTTTCCATTATCTCAAGGCTCCAATTGAAAGACTTTCATGAAGGGGAAACCATTGGTGGTTTATAAAACAAGACGAAGCTCAACAAGAGCCAACAAGGCATCCAAAAATTACTCTTCATGAATTCCCACACCAAAGGCAACTTGAGAGCCAATGTCTTCCCCCTTAAGCACCCAAGCCTCGTGTAAAACCTCCAAAATACCACGAGTCACTCAAGGAAAATCGAAAGTCTTTGTCCACATCCTCCCAAGTGTCCAACTTGGGGAATGCTAAAAGGGCATACATGTGTAACTCAAGAGTCATCCTCCACACTTTCCTAAATGCCCCACCTATGGTGGAACTTTAATTAATATATTTTGTCTTTACAATTCAACTTTACCACTGCCAATGGACCCCTCCTTTGAATGTATTACAAAGAATGGTGGGATTAAACATTACAAATTAATTTCCAATAACACCCTAAGTGCCCAGAGACACTTTCCAAGGATGTTGGAAAGATGTAAAATGACATAGGATTTACAAGGTAGATGGCACTTATATCCTAACAATTGGATGTTAAATTGATGCTTGTACAATTCAAATTCAATTTTTTATTGTTAATATGGTTGTGGATGTTAGTGCACCCATGTTGTGAACTAGACTCTAGTGCAATTTTGTTGTCATTTGCTCGGTCATGTTGTCATATGTGTCTAGTAGATTTTATAACATTATCAAACTCTTGTCCTTACATTTGAAACTTATTTTATTGTTTCATATGCTTTCTAGATCTTGTTGGATCACACCTTCCTTCTTAAGAAGGATTTTGGTTCCACAATTTCTTAATGCAACATTGAATGAGGAATTAATTCTCCTACTATCTCCTTAGAGTACCACTTGGCTTGTTTTACCATCTAATCTTTGAGTCCAGTCTTCTGTGTTTTAAAACTTTCTTATTTCCTATGCTTTCTTTTCTAGTTTTAGATCCTCATGAAGAATGGTCATTCCTTCCTTCCACACCCCAATCTTCCAAAGAGAGTAATACTTGCTCTTCATCTTCATTGAGCATATAGGGCTAATAAAGCTACAAATACTCACAATTTACAATTGAACATATCTTCATGAAAGGAGGAAGATCAAGTTTGAATATATTTTCACCTTTGGCCTCCAAAATTGTGAAGAGTCTATCCATTATTAGCATTATTTTATTTTCTTGTCCTTGAGTCTTTTCTTAACCAAAGAAAGCCAAACTTTATCTCCCACTTTGAGTTTGTGCCCCTCAAATCATGCCTTTCTTTATAGATTTGTTGTGTTCTTTTCAAATGTTTTTTATCTTGAGTTGGATTTGTCTCATCTTGTCGACAATTTTAGATGCTTTATATCACCTCATTATCTTGCATTTGTTTATCTTGATTATCAAAAGCTATATCAAGTGGAATAGAAGGAAACTATCCCAAACATGATTCATGTGGTGACTTGTTAGTAGAAGAATGCAATGTTATATTATATGAATGTTGAATATATTCATCCTGTGTCTTTAGATACTTACTATTGTACCTTGGATGAACTACAACCGACTCATGTTGACCACCTCTATTGGGCCATCTATTTGTGGGTGAAAGGCTATGTTTTTCTTGAGCTTGGTGTCCATCATGCTCCATAATGTAGACCAAAAATTACTAACAAACCATGTATATGGGTCAAACATAATGGACTTAGGTAGCCCAACACCCATACATCATTAAAGAATAATTCATCTACTTTTTTGTGAGTCTTTTTACAAGCCATTAGAATATACATTTTATTAAACCTATCATCTACCACAAATAAGTAATCGTGCCCATGCCTATTTTTAGGCAACCCCCTACAACATCCATGAAAACACTTTCTCATGGTCTTGTAGAAATAGGCAAAGGCACATACATTTATTCTTCTCTTATTTAAGATTTGCTAGAGCAATATAATTTGCAACTTCTAACAAACCTTGCCAATCCTGGGCCAAAACACGTATCTTTGCAATTGAGCTATTTTTTCACTACAATGAGGTGACCTACCACATCAAAGGTATGTGCCAACCTCATTAGTAGAAGTAGTTGTGTTTGACACAAATTTCATACCTTATATAACTACACATCTTGAACATATAAGTCTTCTTCATTTATTAAAATTTCCTATAGTAAAAGTTCTTTATATTTTTCACCAAAATCTTTATCATGTTCATATTCTTTAGCGTAAGCCTCCTTTATGAAGAGTTTAAAGTGAATTATCATAGCCATTGCTAAAATAGATGGTTTATTAACATATTTGCCACAACATTGTTTGTCCCCTTTTTTGTATTTGATTACCAAATGAAACTATTAAAGAAAAGTTGTCCATTTGTTGTGTTTTGCTCGTTGTAATTTACTTTGTGCTTGCAAATGTTGTAGAGGTTGATGAACAACATGCACAATAGTTTCTCTACCAAGTGTCTATTTTTTAGTAGCTTGAACTAGTGCATATAATTCTTTATTGTAAGTTGCATAACCTGTAGTTGCTAAAGTAAAAACTTGAGAATGAGAATATACATGTTTACGACCTTGTATCAAGACAACACCCATTGCATGTTCACTAGCATATGTTTCTACCCCAAACAAATTTTGTGCCATCAAGAGCCAAAACAAGAGCACAATTTATTTTGTACTTTCATGATTTAAATATTTCATTTTGTTCATTACCCTAATTAAAGCTCATCCCTTGTGATGCAATTTGATGTAAAGGTGCAACTATGTAAGAAAAAGAAGGAAGACTTTCTCATGAATTGGAGGAGAAAAAGAAGGAAGAGTTTATGTAGTACTCTTTGGTGTAGACCAATTTATAATCCCATCAACTTTAGATGGGCCTATTCTTAATTCTCCTCCTCCAATTTAATTCCCTAAATATACCATTGATTCTTTGCCAAATTTGTATTTCTTTAGATAGCATAGTAGTTATTTTGACCTTTGCAAGACTTGCTTAATGTTAAGTGTTCTTCCCATTTCGCATTGAATATTAGAATGTCATCTAGATAGACTATCATAAAGCTATCTATGAATTCCTTTAAAACATCATTAATCAATCTCATAAAATTAGTAGGCACATTACTCAAGTAAAAAATAAGTACCAACCTTAATAAAGTCTTTACTTTGATTTGAAAGTAGTTTTACATGTGTCTTGTGTCATCCTTTTCTTCTCCATCCCCACATAGTATACTAGGACACATGCCTTGTCCAAGTCCTTTGGATTAGTGATGACCACCTTTCTTTGGATGGAGTTTGGAGTCTACTGAGATATTTTATTATCATGCCCTTATCGTGAAGATCCATGCTATTCACCATAGCTTGTCATTGGAATTCTATGGTATAATACTACACACTTTGACCACTTTGTTGTTTGTAATACATCCATTTTATTTTTTTATTAACCTTATGTCTTATGGGATAGAAATTCCTCCTTATCAATTCTATGAATTCCCATTTATCAACTAATAGTTTTCCCCTTTTGTTACAATTTGCAACATATGCTTCCCACCATACAAGAGCATGATCAAACATATTAAAGCATGCACAATTAATCCTTTGAGTCCCATTCATTTTAAACACGCCAAAATACACTTCTAATTGCTTAATCTATGTATTTGATATTTCAATATTAATTTGTCCATTGAAGTGTTTAATTTCTTTTGTTTCAATTTTAAATGGACTTGCACTTGAAGCTTCTATGTTAGGTTCATTTAAAAATAAAAATCTTTCATATATCTCCAGTAATACTATTTTTTTTGTCGTAGCTATTGAGAAAAAGAGCTAATTTATTATAATATCATATTATTAGAAAATGGACTATAACAAAGAGGTTCATCTCCTTATATAGAGTTTGATATGTAACTAACAACAAATAAACATGACACTTGTCCAAGGTTCTAAATAGTAGTAATAACGATCATTGTAACACACCATCAAGTCATTATAGTGACTTTATTACAAAAGATAAGCCTTGTGTTCTAACATCCCCTCTTGAGACATTGTACTAAAAGCAAAACATTAAAAAACACACTAGCTAAAAACTTTTTTAAGAGCTCAAAACCAAACAAAACTATATATTCTTTAGCATTTTTTCTTTGAAAAGAATTCTTGAACTAGGCAGAACTCAATCTAGTTTTTTCATAACCCTTGTAAAAGTGTTGCTCTCAAGTTCTTAGATTTCGCCTCCCCAAATTCTTGAATTACGAATCTCCTAAAAAATGGGTCAAACATCAATATTGAGCTTTATCCATATTTTTCCACCAAATTGTCTCATGACCCTTGTAAGGGTATAATTTTCAAGATCCACAAAGTCCCTAATTAGTTAGACAACCATCCATGAAAAACTTCATCTACACTAGATCCCTCATTATTTTCAAAGTGAGGGCTTCTTAAAATATGTATTCTTTATCAATCAATTATTCACCATTGTTAGTGATGCAACACCACTTTGCAATTTCATATCAAAGAGGTGCACGCCAAAATGAAGAGGGTGAGAAAATATTGAAGGAAAACAAAGGAAGATAAAAGCAATACAAAGCACAATCGCTTCACCTATAATCTTTCCTTCTCTCCTTGATGAGTGGAAATGGAGTGCACCTTTATTCCATTTGATTTGCTCTTGATGTTGATATGTAGATTGTTCGATGTTTTAGCATAACCTTGATATGATTTGATAATAGTGATGATAAGTTTGATTCAATAAATATTTTGATAGCATGTAGGTATGATAGCTTCAAGAAGATTGGATTCTAGATGATCCATTAGGTGAAAATGAAGGATGAGAGCCTCTAGATATAGAGTCTTGAATAGGCAAAATCAATGGCTAGAAATGATTGATGATGGATGGCTAAGATTGAAGGAGTATTAGGGTTTGGATCAAGGATGCAATCATATGACAAGTGTCACATGATGGATAGGATCTAGGTTTAGGATTGAGATAAGGACAAAAATCCTTATGGCAATGGCTAGGATTAAGAGGTTAAATGAGATGAGTGCATAAGATGAAAAAATAGTACTTTTGGGTAGTTGTTTAGGTTCAATGAATCTCAACAAGGAGTTAGTTAGACATTTGAAGGGGACATTTGTCACATGAGGATAAACTTATGATCCATGTGAACAAGATGAAAGGCTAGGATTAGATGGATAAGGATAAAGGATAAAGGACAATTAGTTAAATAAATAAAGTGTTTATTTAATTAATGGGATCATGTGAAGGGAAAATAATTAAATAAATGATAAATATTTATTTGATTAAAAGATTATGATAAGGATGGGAATAATTAAATAAATAATAGATATTTAATTAATGGCTTAAGATAGGCTAAAATTAGGTGTGGTTGGGTAAGGTCATATTTTAGGTGTCTACAACTAGTATCCAAATGATCTTCAACAATGATTGCATTAGCTTGATTTGATTTGTCTTTGATATTTCCCTTGAGAACATCATTGGATTGAATTCTATAGTTCCAATTTGTATGACTTAAGTTGTTCATGTAGCAGTAACATTAAGTATCCCTTTGGTTTTTATCTAATCTTTTATGATTATTTCTTGAGTATAATGTTGTCTTAAGTTGAGGATCATTTTATGTATCTCCTACAATTGTTTTATTTCCTTCAATTAAGCAAATTGTATCTTACAAATTTTAAGAAAGCAATTGATTGAGAGTAAAAATAACATTGTTGTATTTACTTTGTTGTTTCATTAAAAAATGGCACTCCTCCTTCCGCTCCCATCCCCTATTTTTAGTGCTTCAAAAAAATTGTGTGCACATGTTTCAACAATCATCCATGGAGTTCCTTTTTCGCTAGGTAGTCGTGAGTCTGTTGTGTGCGACATTTTGTGTCACTTGTCTCTCTCTGTGACATGTGTTTTTGTTCTTTGCCCTGCTTTCAACCTTGGCACTGGGATTTTGGTTCCTTGTGGGGTTGATTTACCTTTTATTATGGTCGATGTCGATGTCGGTAGCACCTCTCCTCTAGAGACATTGTTATTCCTCATATTGTTGGTGGTTGCAACTTTGCAAATGTGGTTGGTCTTGGTCTTGGTGTTGCTCATCGTTTGAGGGGGGAAAATTGTCCCATCCCTTGTGCCAAATCCTTCTTGGTGGTGGTTTATGGCCAAGATGTGGAAAATGAGGATTTCTATCAACATAGGGGTATGGTATGCATATTTTAAAACCTTATCCCTTCTTTATCTGACCTTCACAAATGAGTGTTGGATTCTTGAAGGCCTCTTCTAACAGGTAAGATTGAGCTCTTCACCTATGATAAAGGTTTCTTCATTACTACTTTTGCCTATCCAAAGGATGAATATTTGATGTTAGGTAGGTTGTGGTCTTGGGGAGAGCACTCTCTCCATACAGCCTTGGTCAACTTCCTTTAACCTCTTATTGAGCTTCTAAATGTGCGTCTAGTGTGAGTTAGACTTCTAAATCTTCCCCTCCAATTTTGGGAGGTTTCGTGTTATAATGCCATAAGCAACTCTATTGGTCGCTTATCAAAGGTTGATGATTCCACTTCCTACATGGGGCACTCTACTTTTCTTGCATTGTGATGGACATTGACATCTCCAAGCCTCTTCACATAGATGCAGTTTTGATGGTAGGGGAAAGGCCTTGGACTTAAGCTCTAGATTATGAGGATCTTCCCTTCAGATACAAACAATGTTTCTCCATCAGTCACCTGGCTACAAATCAGCCTCTCTCAATGCAAGAACATTGCTACTTGGTGGAAGAATGCTAATGAAGATCACTTGACTATTCATGCCCTTGCTTCTCCATTGGATGGCTCTTCTCAAGATGATGATTCCTTAACTTTTGGTGCGACTTTGATGTACCCTTTAGACCCTATTAGGTAACCTTTTTGCCTCGATCTCATAGCCCACTTTGCCTTTTTCTTCAAATCAACTTTAGAGTACTCATGTGGTGGAAGGTCACCTTTCACCTTGCCATTATATATCTTTCTTCACACACTAATGGGCATTCAACGGGGGAATGACCCCCCACTTCCCCTTGTTTGGAGAATCTAGAAGAATTTTTCTGCTTGACTATTGTTAAGAGGAAGAAAGTCTTCCTAAATCACTACCCCAAACTTATGCTAGTGGGTTGAGTGAGAGGCCAATTCGTACAAATCCTAGTATTGCCTAAGAGGGATCCTGGGGGTCCCATCTCTATCTTTTGTTTGTAGTTTTTTTTGGTAGCTTGGCTATAGTTATTCATCATTTTTTATTATGCTATTTTTTTGTTGTTTTTGGCCAATTCAGGCCTATCTTATCTAGCCTTTTGGTAGCTTTTGTAAAGGGTCAGGACCCTTGTTTTCCCGCTTAATCTAATAAAAAACATTGTTGAATTTTAACAAAATAGCTTTGTCATCCTCATTATCTATTATAGCATTGACTTTTATTAGTTATTTAAGGAGTGATCTCAAATTGCTTAGATGGCTAAACATATTGACTCCATAAGTGACTTTGAATCTAAAAAGCTAAAGTTTTAGAGAAAATTTGCATTAATCGTTTTTGCTTCAAACAATTTATTTAGATTGTCATGGACTTCTTTGGATGATTTTGCTAGATATACATGATCTAATTACAATAAAAGATAACAACACCAATAATGGCTTTGGCTCTATCATATCTACTCAATCCAATAATTTATGTGCATCTATAGGTGGTTTCTCATTCCAATTTACTATTCCCTACCAATCTTGTTCATCAATTACATCTAGATTTTTTACTTTCCAAGTGTGTAAATTAAGGCTAGAATATTTTTTAAAATAGAATTTCTAATCTTAGAATGAAAAAAAAAATCCAAAATTTAAAATAATTTTTGAAACCCTTGGACACTAAAATCCCCTCCATTTAAAAAAAACATGGACTAGTAAAAATATTATGTACATATTGTATTTGATTGCAAAATGGGAACAATTTGAAAAAAAAAAAAAAACCAAAAATGTTAAAACGTTCCCTAGTTTTAAAATTGTCGCCTTGAAAGACTTGTTCTTCTCATGCATGTGGAAAAAAATCACTAATGACTACAACCCTCACAACTCAAATAGATCTTCATGGCTCCTACAAAACTCACAATTCTCATGCTAATGTGATTGGCATTTTGGCGACTTTGTGAAAGAATATTTTATGTGTTCCTCCACTTGTCCAACTATGATTGGTAAGAAAGAAAATAAAACACAACATTTAGACCTTCATAGCCATATGTCTAGTATAATTTGAAACATTGTCAAACACTACCAAAGGATTTGGAGTTGTATTTGTTTCATATTTTTCTAATTGAATTAAAGAATGAGGATTTTATATTTGTTGATACAACTTCAAGATGTACATTTTTAAATGTATTTAACTAGAAGGGAAATAAAATAAAAAACTTGTAGGAATGAGATTTTACTTGACTATATGAAATCTTATATTATGGTATTGACTATAATGTCAAAGATAAGCCATACCACTAGAGAGTTGCTCAATCATCAAGAAATGGCACCAAAGAGGTGATATTTGGCCAAATTTGACAAGCATGTCCATCTCTTTGGCCAATTAAACTAGACTAAGTAGCCATTATAAATTATACATGTACCTACAAATTTTAAAATTAAAAAATGTTCAAAAAATTGGAAAAAAATAACCTAGGTTACATTAACATAGAAAAAAATCATAACATGCTTTGAACATAGTAAAATGGCGCTGCTAGGCGGGAGCACTGTTCAACGGTCATTTTTGAATGGAGGCGTTGCTTTTGTTCTTGCGGGTTCTTCTGTGGGTGATGGGTTGACAGCTGGTGATGGGCCTTTTGTCTCCTCATCCCTTTCTAGTGAGCTTTGTGGGAGCAAGCTTTGTGAGTGTGATGCCCTTCGGACAGAGATTTTAAATGTTGTTGGGGAAGCGGTTGCTCTGGTGACTGTTGTTTCTAGTGGTGGGGGTTGTGTTGTTGGGGCTCCTCCCATCCTTGACTCTGCCTTGTTGGTGAATGGCGTGGATGCAACGTTACCTAGTGTGGGTGTTGGTCTCCCCTCTATTCTCCCTAAGGTGTCATTTTCTCCTGCCTCCGGTACTCCTGCTAGCTAAAAGTCTTTCTTTGAGGTGGTGTCTAAGGTTGGTGCCCATTCTGCACCTGCTCTTGCTAAGGTTCATCCTCTACCTTGTGCTCAGGCTTCCCCTATTGTTGTTTGTGGTCCTGAAGTGGTTAAAAATGAAGATTATTATTTGAGGCAAGGTGTGGTGTGCAAGTTTAATGGCTTGTGGCCCTCCCTTCCAGATCTCCATGAGTGGGTTTCCTTTTCTTGGAAGCCCATTGTCTTTGGATAGATTGAGCTTTACCCTAGTGCTAGGGGTTTTTTCTTTGTCACCTTTTCCTCTCCAACAGAGAGGGACTGTGTGTTGGATAGGGGGTGGATGTGGGGTATCCATTCACTATCCATCAGGCCTTGGTCGCACTCTTTCAACCCTCTTACTGAGTCATTGAATATTAGACCTATTTGGGTCCATCTATCGAATCTCCCTCTTCAGTTTTGGGAGCAGTCTTGTTTTGAAGCTATTGGCAACTCCATTGGACATTTCCTCAAGGTGGACTCAACGTCTCAAGATCTCGGGCATACTATGGTGGCCCGTATCTTGGTTGATTTGGATATCTCCAAACCCCTCCATGGTGATGTGGTTTTGATGGTGATGGACAAACCTTGGTCACAACTGTTGGACTATGAGGGCCTCCCCTTTCGTTGTAGGAGATGTTTCTCTATTGGTCATTTGGCCTTTGGTTGCCCTCTTGCTCGTCGCAAGGGAGATGCTACTTGGTGGAAGAATGGGCTATCAGATCACCTCATGGTCGGTTTTCCCTCTTCGAACTCTTCTGAAGATTCCTCTGAGGAGGGCGATCCTTTTGTCCCTCCTCTGGTGTCTAAGCCTCTTCTGGCTACCCCTACTGTTGATCCTTTGTTGCCCCGGTTTGTTGTCGTTGTGCAGTCGGTTCCTGCTCGTCCCTCGTTAAACGGCTCTGCTAGTACTTTGATCACTCTGGTCTCCTCTTCTTCGCTACTGGTGCCCTCGTTGCGTGGTGGCTCCTTGCCCGAGGTGGCTATTGGAGATCCTCTCCCCTCGCCCTACTTGGTGGTTGTTTCTGAGCCTTCTTGGTCAGTTGTGCTGAGAAATGAGAAGGGACTCCCCAAATCCGTTGCTTCTATGCGGCCTCAGGTTCAGGGAGTCAGCTTGGTCCCCTCTGGTTCTAAGGTTGCTTAACCCTTGTTTGTTGTCCTACAGCTGTTGGTCAGCTGTCTCTGTTTGTTTTTCTCGTAGTTCACATTATGTTTGAACTAGCTTCTTTTTGGCCCCTTGGGCTCTATGTGAATGGTACAACACCCTATACATTCTGCTTATCTTTTCAAAAACATAGAAAAAAATTAACAATGAAAAAAAAATAGTAATCCTTCGTTATGTTTTTAAAAAATAGCAATTCAAAAAACAACAATAAACATTTTTTTTTTTTAAATAAGAAGAATAAGAAATATATATTTTCAAAACTTATTGAAAGATTTAATTTTTTTTAAACTTGAATAATAAATCTCCTGGATACAAACTATTAAATTCATGTAGCACTTATTTAACACAACTTTGCAATCCTTCAGCACTCAAAACAAACACACTAATGCAATCACAAATAATGAGTTCTTGAAATTTAGATTGATGGGTAGGAGTATTTTGTGTTTTGTATTTGTATGTCACTTTTTAGGTTAAGGTTGAATTCATGTAGCACTTATTTAACACAACTTTTCAATCCTTTAGCACTCAAAACAAACACACTAATGCAATCACAAATAATGAGTTCTAGAAATTTAGAATTATAGGTAGGATTATTTTGTGTTTTGTGTTTGTATGTCAATTTTTAGGTTAAGGTTGAATTGGGTAGGATTTATTTTCAATTTTAAGACACTTTTTTAAATGATTTTTAAAAAATCATCTTTTAAGTGTAAAATGTGGTTTTAGGGGTGAGTATTTGCAAGTATTCCTATAGGCATGCCCCCATGTAACCCCAAGTACATCTAAAAAGTACTTGGTACACTTGGGATATGCCTTGGGCATGTTGGTGACATTGTAAGGCTTGGACCTAGACCTAGTCCCATTCAAGCTAGGTACATGGGTTGGTCCTTGTGTACCTAAATTCATAATTTTTAATCAATATCTATGAACCAAACCAACAATTAGTAGAATCACCATGCAATGCACATGGGTTCCCTTGTGTAGGGAATGCCAACCATAAAATTGGAAATAGGAAGCAGCTCTCAAAATTTTCATCAACAAAAGCCAAGGCATTTTTAATTGCAAATAGAGTAGTGGAAAGAAAATCCTATCCTCAATAATATCATATCCTAACTTCTATGGTACATGCTAAAATTATCCAATAGTTAAAATTGCAAAGAGAGTAATCAACACTTTGGCTAATGAAGTAATTCAATTTCAAAGGCAAGATAGACTTTAATGATCTAGAGTTTGAAAAACAAACTATCTAATAAAGTTAGTGGGCTTCTTCAGGATGAATTGGCCAAATAGTATCATTTTCCATCAATGGTAAAACTCAATTAGAATAGAGAATTTTTTCATTCTATCTCATTATCAAAAGGCAAGCTAGCATAAATGTCTCCCAATATCTAAAGCCTACTAACCTTCAAAGAATTAAAAATGAAAAAGAAAAAGAAAATGTTTTGTACTTAGGGGATTCAACCTCATGATCAATCAAAATTCAAAACACATCATTCCCTTAAATAGCAACTTATCCACAAGCTCACATCCATTTTCCCCAACTAGCCTATATATCAACAAAATGGGAAGTGACAACACTCATCATCAAGTTAGAAGGTCTAGTCAAACTCTATAACAAAAATCATATCGACTTAGCATACCTGACATGCCTTTATTTCCAATTCAAGCTAACTAATAAGCATAGTTTGAGATGCATAACACAAAGGATCAATTGATTGTGGGGAAGCAATGCCAATTTCATTAGAAAATTTTCCCCTTGATGGCATACATGGGATTTTGATTAGCCGCATTGAACATCCTTCCCATCTTATGAAATTCACAAAGATCAATCACCCATCAACTATATCCCATCTTTCAAATGTTGGCAATGTAGAAACAAATCTCAAATATATTGATTTATCCATTACCAATTTTAATGGGGCTAAAGCCTCTTTCCATGATCATTCATAAATGCAATGGAGGTTGGAAGACAAATTCCATTACTTCATAATTTGTATTAATGATTAGAAGACACAAAGAAGATAAAATACATAAAGAAAATCTTTATTGAATGCATGCACAAAATTCTCAATAGGAAGATGACTTGCTCATTTACACCATTCAAGATGACACTCCAAATTCTCGTTAATATTTTGAACCCCTCCAACCCAACCCTATCAAGTACATGTCAAGTTAGTAAAAAACCAAGAGAATGAGGTAGAATCTTAACAAACATCTTACGTCAGTGTCACCAAAGTTTTATATGCTAGGTCTTCAACAAATCCAAATTATCATTTCAATTAGATTTTCTCTCCTTGGGTACCTAGATTTCCATTATGAGAATGAAGATAAGTTCCAATTTGTCACAATCTATAATGGAGACATTTAATATTGCAAATATAGTTGTTTGTATGTTAGTATTCTTCCTATGAAAACTTACAAAGGTGCAAGCATAGAGAAGTTAAAGCTTCCACAATTGAAAACACATTATATATCTCCAACTTAGTAATGTACTACTAAAGTTAATGTGACCTTTTGTAACCCTAGAAACCTATAAAGTGATAGTGCTAACCAATAATGTTGTAAATCCAAAACTTTACTAAGGATATTATTAGGTAAAAACACAACTAACAAGTTTTTCATGTACAAAAATACAACACAAGTAGTGTTGCAACATGCACACACATGCTAGCATCAACATTTACATGACAACACTAATACAAGCATCTAAACATGTGTGGAAGATATGGGTAGGTGACACATGAGAGACACGATGTCATCTCAACAAGGGAGGAGGGGAAAGTGTCCCAATGTAGCACACTCTCCAAAGCAACACAACACACGTGTAGATTTGTCGCAACTCAACTAAATGTGGTACAAGAATATAATAGAAGACTAAAATAAGAAGGATTAGGGACACATGTTGCACTAATCTAATGGTGTTAAATAGAGGAGATAATCTAATGGTGTTAAATAGAGGAGATAGGGTCTCACCCTATAGTGGTGGTAAGGTATTCATCATGTATCACCTAAACATGTAAATACAAGAACTAAAGTAAAATGAGATGTTGTTCACTTAAAAAAGAAACATATAAGAATAAGTGCATCCTTTGAATCATCTAAATTATAAGAACATACATCTAAATGAAAGACATTACATCCCTATGGAAATAACACACTAACCACTATGTATAGGGTAAGAAGAACTACATTTCATACAATATTCCAAAAATCAAATAAGAACACATCCAAACATTATAAGTTGCTACATAGTGTGATAGAGCATAACAAGACCTTTCCAAAAAAAATCATCCTTTAAAACATCATTTTTTGAGGAGATGTCACACAAATACAATATAGAAAGAAATGACCATAACTTGCTCAAACTTTTTTTTTAGTCCTAAAAAACAAAAAGTAAAAGGAAGAAAATAACTACAAAAATCTTTGTATTGCAAAATTTATAACATAAAAGAAATGGTGAGGAAAAAGGTAAATTTTGCACTATCCTACTCTAGTTCACCACTTTAGGACCTACTCGCTCGTTTTTCTACTTATCATTTACCCCTTGTGTTCACCCCTTGCTAAAATGGGTGTAAAATGGGCGAATAAAAACAAAAGGGCATAAACATAGTGAATTTTCCTAATTTTTCTCAATTTTCCTCATTTAAGGAAGATGTTAACCTATAGGATGACTATATTTTCAAGCCTACAAAAATGATTATGAAGTAAGAAAACATTCTCCCAAGCCCCATTTTCTTTAGCAACAAGAATTGCAATAGCACAAGCAAGAAGGCTAGAAAAATAAATTTTGTATTGGGTTTAGATGTGGCATACACCTTGTAAGTCCTAATGTTCAGATTATTTAATTATTTATTATTTATATGTTCATGAAATAGGATGTCTCACTTTACGCCTTAATCATATTTCATGTGTAATTATTGGCATTCACACATGTAGATATATTTGTAAGAGAATATCTTGTAATGAATGATGTGCAAGAGAATCTATGACAAAGATAGTGGTGTAAGAGATATTATGATGTGTGAAAACATGATTAAGAGGGAGGCTTCAAAGTGGACTAGGAATCTTAACTCAATTATAATGAATGTTATGACACATTATAGAGCATATTTATAAAGGTGGTAAATGACAATGGAGTGTGGGTTGTATGGATTTTACCATGGCATTTTTGAACCTTATTTGGGCCCATAGTATTGTTATTTGGTGATTTTTTAGGCCCCCTTAAGTCTATATATTGGAGGCATGGGATAGAGGATGTACAAGAAGAGTTTTTGCAAGGTTATGCTATCAAATTTTCACCAAAGGAAGAGGGTGATGATCTACATGGAGGAAAGAGTCTTATATTGTATTGTAACAAGTTTATTGTTGCTAAATAATCCATTGGTTTAGTACTTCAGAGGTTGGATGTTTTTTTAAAGGCTTTTCTCAAAGCATATCTACTATTCTATTTATTGTGGTTGATTACTCTTCTATCCCTCACATCATTTATTTTCTAAGTATTGTTTACATGTTGGAATGTTGCTAAAAAAATTATAGAACTAATTAATGTGTTAACCTCATAAAAGGGCTAATGTGGAAATGCTTGCAATGCTTAATATTTATGTTTAATCCGGTTAAATTGATAAGGATTATGTACGTAATTTTTCTAACATTTGGTATTAGAGCAAGGGTGGCTCCTTGTTTTGCATATACTTACATGTACATGCATGAATTTGCATGTTGGTTGAATGTGCTTGGAAGTCAATACATGTGATGGATCAATTGTGATTTAGTTATGCATATTCCTCCATTATGATTCCTCAACTTGGAAGGAATGTGGGAACCTATTGGAAGGAATTGGCTTGTTATCAATCCTTGTATGAGTGGGATTTGTAGTGGATCTAGTTTGTTATTTTAAGAAATAGTATGGTAAGCACTAGTGGAATGGTGAAGATATTCAACAAAGTTGTTCATGTGTTTTCTTGTTAATTGGTTGTAGTATGGGGGTTTTATTTGGCTATATTTAAATACCCTTTAACATGGTGGTTGTGTTCCTTTATCCTATGGTCATGTGCAGTAGAAGAATCTTCATGTTGGGTGCCTTCTTTTGGCTTCTTGGTCACATGGGAAAGCACTTGTTGTTTGAGTACTATAAGGAGTGCTTATGTTGGATTTATGGTTTTAGCCCCTGGCTTTTGTGAAACCATTGGATGATTATGCCTTGGTTGCATTCAAGTTGTGGAGTTGGTCTTTTGGTAACTTGAAATCTCCTAGGAAACTTTCTTTCTCCATTTGCATGTACTTGGTGATGGTTTTGGAATTGTTCTTTTGGTGTCTTAGATTTCTTGAACTACCTTCTAATCCTTTTGTATATGTGTACTTTGGATGTTTCAAATTCATTTTGTTTGTATTTGTAGGTTCTATATATTTCTTGTTTACAATATATAGGTTTACACATCTATGACATTCCATCCTATATTATAGATTTATTTTTCATATTTGTGGATTTTTAGATGTATAAATGGATTCATATTTGCAATAATGGTTTTTATAGGTTTTGCATGTTAACCAAAATATATGGTTTTGTAGATCTATCAAAAGAATAATTTTCAAGGTTTCCTAGATGGACACAGTTGTAGATTTGCATGCATGCTTCATGCATTGTTTGATGATTTTGGTTATAGCCTTCTTGAGTGAAATTGTTGGCATGTGCTTGGTCGCTTAACATTTCTATAGAATTTTTTGTTAGGTTTTTTGAATTATGCTTACTTTATTGTGGGTTTGTGGCCAATTGGATCTAGTTTTGATCTAATATTCAATTCATCAATAATCTACATGTTATTTCTGATTGTATTTATTTTGCATGTTACTAATGTGGTGGTGATCTACTTATTACATTGTTCAAGATATGTGTTTTTTTATTTCTTTAGTTTTCGTTAGATCATTGGTCATGCTTTTCCATCAACTTTGATATGTTGCATGTATACAAATTTTGTGGGTTTTATGGTATGGATTATGTTGGGTTGTCCTTTCTTGCTCACCTTGGTGCATTGGTATGTTTATTATAGTGAGGCATAAAGATGGTATTTGAAGTACTTGAGATAGTTGTACTTAGGGACCTATAATTATTTATTATGGTGGCGCAAGATGCTTTGGATCATGGTTTAGTGAGAGCTTTGTGTGGTTACATAATCAATTTTATCTTCTTGGTTAGATATCATGGTTATATTTTGAGATCTATCGGTGTTGCAATTATGTTCTTTGATTCTATGAAGGTTGTCAGTGATCTTCAGTTAGGAGATGTTTATCATAGTGTCATGTGTCACTTAAGACCACCTTTTGTGGGAGCTTTGGCTATGATGTGGATCTATCACTTTATAATGGATGATCTTTTACAATATTTTTTGTTGTCATGAGGAGTTCTTGATACCTAGCTTATGTGTACAATGGGAGGTCGTTGACATCTTTAGTTCTATTGACAGAGGATTCTTATCTTCATGGTTTTTTTTGAATATGTAGACAACTTGTTTCCATGCATAGAGCTCTTGGATTTTTTGGTTGAGTTGCGGTTATGAGGTAATCATGACTTCATGGAAAGTTCTTGAATCTATACTAACCATGGAATGGGAGTCATGATAGTGGTTTGTGGTGATCTACTAGATGAGTGTTGTGATCATTTTTCCATGTGTGTTTGTAGTTATTGCAGATTTGCAATTGAAGTTTAGTTCACATGAGATGATTAGTTGTACATCTATATCGAATTTGGGTCAAGTTTGATCTCTAACTTTGGAGATTATGTGTTGGAATGGTATCTTCCGACTTGTTTTCAGTAGAAATAAACAGGAGCCTACATTTGAAGTTTGACATGAGTTCAACGTGGACTTATTTGAGAATATTATGTTTCAAAGACAAAATAATCGCATACCCCACAATCAATCCACTTGATAGTGAATGATCTAATAGGTATTGTCCACCTAATTTTTATGTGCATTCTTTTTTGTCTTATTTTTCATGTGTTTGGAGTCTTGATTTGTGGATGGATGCCAATTTTGAGTACTTATTTGAGGAGTGGGTGCATGATTATGGTTCTTGTTATCTCATTATATTTGGATCTTAAGTTGTGGTTTTAGTTTTGAGTTCGTTGTGTTTTGAAGATTACAAGAGATGGTTAGTGTCTTTAGGCATATTCTTTTGTTGTGGGAATGATTGTTTGATCTTCCTTTTGTTTTAGAGGCTTACATCTACTTTTGTTATGTTTGAAATTTGGGGATCAAATAGTTAGATGTTGATAGCTTTTTTGTTTGGTGATTTAGAAGATCTTACTTGTCATAGCTTGAGCACATGTTGGTATTGTTATATGGACATGGTTTGATTTGCAAGCTTTCCTTCTGTGGTTTTTTGTGTATTCAAGAGGTTTGCTTCATTTCATGTTGGAGATAGAGATTTGTGTAGAGTTGAACATTATTGTTATTGTACTTCATTATTTTCTAGTAATAGTGAAGATGATTGGAGCTCCTCAATATTTTCCTTCTATGTGATGTGAACAAATTGGGAGATCTATGGTGATTAGGGGAGATCTTTGTAGTAATTTTATTTGCAACTTTGTGTATTGATGTGTGTTCTTTGACACTATGTGATAGATTATTTAGCCACATCCCCTATGTGAGTGTTATTGGTTGATTCTTTAGATGATTTATCATTTTTTAGACTAATTATTTTTCATGTAGTGTAAGTCCTAGGGAGGTATTTGTGTCATTAGAATATGATACAAAGGTCTTTGGGTTGTTTACATGTATATGTATTTGTTACCATTAGAGAAAAAATTTGTGTAGGACAGTGAATATATAGGGACTTATAATTATGGATTTGGTTCGATATGTTGATAGTAGAAGGTCTATCTATGATGTATTCCATGTTTTTGAGGAATGCTAGCTCGATGTGTTAGAAATATTGTGGTCACTATTTTGGTTGTTAAGTATTTGGAAAATGTTTGATCTTATTCTGGAAGAGATGGACTTCAATGTATGTGTTTGGGTCGAATCATGACATTCAAAGTGTGAACATGGCTTGGTTTCGTATCTTCCATACTTGGGCATGACAAAGGATGAGATTATTGCGGTTGAGATGGATGTCACTTAATGGATGTTGAAGATGCTCGGTTGATCCTATGAGCATATAAGAGTTTGTGAAACATGGTTATACCCTTGGTGGTCACTATTTGATGTTGTCCCCTTTTTCTCTTGGAAGGTTTATGAAAGTGGGAGAATGTTGAGATTAAGTGTCATACACCTTGCAAGTCTGAATGTTTAAATTATTTAATTATCTATTATTTTATGTATTCTTATGAAATGGGGCATCCCACTTTATTTCTTAGTCATTATGCCATGTGTAATTATTGACATTTACGTGTGTAAATATATATAAAAGAATATCTTGTCATAAGTGTTGTGTAATAGAATTTATCACAAAAATAGTGGTTTAAGAGATACTATGACATGAACGAGCATGACTAAGAGGGAGGTTACAAAGTGAACTAGGAATCTTGACCCAAGTATAATGCATGTTATGACACATCATAGAGCATTTTTATTAAGGTGATAAATGATAAATAATGGAGTGTGGGATTATGTGGATTTTAACCATGGTATTGTTATTTGGTGGTTTTCTACCCCCCCTTAAGTCTATATATTGGAGGCATGGGATAGAGGATGTAAGAGAGGAGTTTTTGCAAGGTTATGCTACTAAATTTCTACTAGAGGAAGAGGATGTTGATCTCCATGAAGAAAAGAACCTAATATTCAATTGTAAAAAAATTTATGTTGTTGAATAATACATTGGGTCGATGCATTGGAGGTTAATTTTTTTTGACAGAGTTTTTCTAGGGTATATCTATGTTATTCTATTTATTATGGTTAATTTCTCTTCTTTCTCTCATTATTTATTTTATACATGTTAGAATGTTGTTTATTTTTTTGTAGATCAAATTAATGTGTTAATCTCCTAATCTCCTCAAAAGGTTAATGTGGAAATGTCTACAATGCTTAATAATTATGCTTAATCTAGTTTAATTAAGAAAGTGTTTGTAGCTACTTTTCCTAACATTTCTTGCATAAATTTTAAGCAATATGGAAATGAATGCAATACACCAATGGAATCTACATGTTCCCAACAACCAAACCATAAAAATTTATAAAGTGACTTTTCAACTTTTTATACAAAATTGCATTCTTGTTACAAGATAAAGATTCTCATTTTTACATGTTTTTATTAATCAAATTTTATAATACAAATAAGATCACAAAGTCATATCTGTTAGAGTAAAGGTCTTAACTTAATTATGTTGATTAAGTTACCTTTATTCCCTTCTTAAGATTTCACGTTAGTTTGCATAAAGTGGCATTTAATAATTATATTAATTATTAAATGTTATCCTATTAGGGCTTCTATTAGGGTTTTTCCTATTAGGGTTTGCATGATCTCCTTTTTATAAGGATTGATCCCATTGTATTTCATATCAATTCATTCTCTCTGATATATACATTTTCAGTTTTCAGAGAACCCTTGCTTGTTTGTCTCCATCTCTTCTTTTGTGACAGGTTATTTCCAGCATTTTGTCCTTTGAGGGCATTTTTGAGCATTATTTGTAAACTATCTTTTATGTAAACGCATTGAGATAAAGTGCCACACTATTGTACATGCATCTTTTTGGGGATTTTGCACATAAGGTTGTGCCATATTTTGTACTTGCACTGTTATGATAAAGTGTCATAAGGGGTTGTGCAGTTTGTCTTTGTTTTGCCATCACATCCTTGTCCGGTGAGTACCCCTCCACGACGACAATGAATCCATACCATGGGGGGTTGTGTAGTTTGCCTTTTTTTTGCCATCACACCTTTGTCTGGTGAGTGTCCCTCCACGATGACCATGGATCTATATGATTCCAGCCTCATGCATGTGTGCTTTGTTTTGCACACCACTTTTTCAGTTGCAGGTGCTATCTTGCGCACTTTCAGATGTTGTTTCTTCTTCCTCATGCACTACAGCGTGTTTCACATCATTTCAGTGGATCTGTCAAGCTCTCCCAGTTCAGCATTATGGGGGGGTTATTATATTGTTCATGCTAATTCTTCCTTGGTTTCGCCTTGGAAGGGATCTTCCATTCTCAGTTGATCAGTGTTTCAGACTATTGGTTCTTGTGCCATTTGTATCTTCGTTCAAAGTGTTTTCCTTTGTTTGCCATCCGAGTCGAGTAGTGTCGTATGGGCACTTATGCAGATTGTTGTCTTCTTGTCCCTGATCATCCTCTCTTCAGCGGAGGTTCTTCAGCACCATAGCAGTCATCTTTCGACATTTGTTTGTAGCTTCTTTTGCTTCAGTGATGTTTCTTCTTGGCTTTCTGCATCTCTTTTTGGAGTAGAGCTTTTTCCCACGAGGTTTTCTCTATTTCTCTTTTTTACAGAGATTTGGTTGTATTTGGGTACCTGATCTGGCCTAGTTGTCGGGACCCATGTTTTCCTTTTTGCATTGTAATTACCTTTGCTTTCTTGCATTTGTTTGTAGCTGCATTATTGTTCATCTTAAGGGGGGGTGTTAGATTAAAGGTCTTAACTTAATTATGTTGATTAAGTTACCTTTATTCCCTTCTTAAGATTTCACGTTAGTTTGCATAAAGTGACATTTAATAATTATATTAATTATTAAATGTTATCCTATTAGGGCTTCTATTAGGGTTTTATTAGGGTTTGCATGATCTCCTTTTTATAAGGATTGATCCCATTGTATTTCATATCAATTCATTCTCACATTCTCTCTGATATATACATTTTCAGTTTTCAAAGAACCCTTGCTTGTTTGTCTCCATCTCTTCTTTTGTGACAGGTTATTTGCATGCAGGCGATCTTCGGGGTTTGTGGTGTTGTATTTTCTCAACTCCTACAATATCCACATCCAATTAATACATGGATGGTTATGTTTAGACATCATTTAAATGCTCCAAAGTAGAAAATACACTTAAATTACATACTTGATCAACTATAAGATATAGAATAAAAGAGATAGGACAAGGTAATCTCAAGCTTCTTATTTTATCATCATGACTCCAGTTTTTCATGTCATTGTGGTGAGTCTATCACATGACCATGTGGAACCCAAAATTCCACCCCACTTAACTACAAAGATGAGTTAATGGGTAGAAAAGTCAACCAATCTAACACACAAGATTGGCTACATGCAAAAATACTTTCAAACATGACTTTCTCAATACAATTTGGAAACACTCAATAATCCAATTAAACAAATTAAAAGAGAATCTAATACATAGAGTGGTATCCCCTCAGATCTCCAAGGCCAAGATAATAAGTTAGGTAAATCAAATTGTCTCATAGTAAGCACTCATTCAATGTATGCTTCTTTTTATGCAAGTGCTTATACAAATCTTGTGCTCATCAAGGGATTTTTTTAGAGCTTACACCCATGCAAATTAAATGTTTGGGACTTGCATTTATTATGCCTTATTATGTAAATAACTTGTTCAAAGTTTGTATTCATCATTTGTTACTCATTATTCATTATTATGCAAGAACATATTCAAGGCTTGCACTAAACCCCACTTGAGAGTTTAGGTGGAATAGATCACAAGTATCATCAATTCCTAAACAAACTAAAGAAACCAAATAACATGAAATGTTTCTTAGGAAGGAAAGAAGGATACAACACAAACAAGAAAAAAGTCATATGCCTAAGCTTCTATTCTATTTTAAAAATACCTATAAAATAAAGCCCCAATTTTATTTGATAAATAAAAAATTAGCTTTTTCAAGTTTCCTTTAAAAGCTTGCAAAATATGCATAGACCTCCATTAATGCAATCTTAAATATTTTTATATATTCAAACAACCTTTATGAATGCACACATCCATCGAAAGGTGGAAAAAAAAACTTACAATATAATTTCATGAAAAAAAATTCAAGAATCATAAGGACTTCAATTACTTACCTTCTTAATGATGGATTGTTGAGTGCAATTTAAAACGTTGATACAAAAAATACTCACAATTTGTCCCAAAATCATTCTTACAAACATAAGGACCCTGTTAATGACTTACTTCAAGCTTTTCACCAAAATAATAAAAAGATTTAAAAACACTCATTTTGTGCATACAAGAAATGAGATCAATCTTTTCCTATTCTACAACACTTAAAATCATAAATAAAGAATACCTTAAATTTTCACAATAAATTCCCTAAGTTCTCTTTCAATCTCAAATTTGCATAACTCCAACAATTAATACCTTTTTCCACTATATAATCAAAAAACCTATTCTCAAAAATAACTTTCATTTCTTTCACACACAACAACTATATTTGAAGTTTTTAAATGACGTCGAATGGGAAACCTCTAAATGGTGAGCAATGGTCTTGTGTGGGCAGGAGATCTTTGAGATGTGCGCAACAAGTAGGTGTGGTTGATGTGGGGCATGAATGTTTGGGTGGGGGCTCTGTTCCCTCTCCTCCTTTGATCGGCGATGCTTCGCGGGTGGGTGTGGATTTACTGGGGATGGATGCTCTTCCCTCTATTCCTTCTAGTGTTCTGCCTCCTGCTCAGGTTGTTGGTGGTATTCCTTCTTCGGGCCGGGTGAAGTCCTTTTCTGAGGTTGCTAAAGTTGGTGCTCGGTCTCCTGCTTAGGCTAGAGTTCGGCCTTTGCCTTGTGCTCATCCCCTGTTGTGGTCTGTGGACCGGAGGTTGCTGAAAATGAGGATTACTACTTGAAGCAAGGTGTGGTCTACAAGTTCAATGGCTTGTGGCCCTCCCTTCCCGATCTCTATGACTAGGTTTTCGTCTCCTAGAAGCTTGTTGTCTTTGGGAAGATTGAGCTCTATCCTAGTGCAAGGGGGTTCTTTTTAGCAACCTTCACCTCCTCCGCGAAGCAAGACTGTGTGTTGGACAGGGGGTGGATGTGGGGTATTCATTCATTGTCCATAAAGCCTTGGTCTCGTTCTTTCAATCCTTTTACGGTGTCGCTGAACACTAGACCAATTTGGGTCCATCTATCAAATCTCCCTCTCCATTTTTGGGAGGATTCATGTTATGAAGCTATTGGCAACACCATTGGTCCTTTTGATGGTGGACTCTATGACTCGGGAGCTTGGGCATACTACGATAGATCGTATTTTAGTTGATTTGGACATCTCCAAACCTCTCCATGGATATGTAGTCTTATTGGTGGAGGATAGACCTTGGAAGCAGCTCCTGGACTATGAGGGCCTCCCTTTTCGATGTAGGAGATGTTTCTCGATGGGTCATTTGGCCTTTGGTTGCCCTCATGCCTGTCAGAAGGGTACTACTACCTAGTGGAAGGATTCTCTCTTGAATCATCTCACGATGGGTTCTCCTCCTTTGAAAGGTTCTTCCGAGGACGACCCTGTTGAGTCTTTTCGAGAGTTTGTGTCTTGCTTGGCTCCTCTTCCGACTATCCCTTATGTAGAACCAATTTTGCCTTGAACTATTGTCATTGTTCAGGCTGAGCTTGCCCGTCCCTCATTGATTGCCTCTGTTGGTCCTTCGTTCACTCATGTCTCCTCTTATGCGTTGTTAAATCCCTCGTTGTGTGGTGGCATATTTCCCATGGTGGCTATTGTGGATCTGCTCCTCTCGCCTCACTCGATGGACTTCAATCCTGAGTCTTCTTGGTCTGTTGTGATGAGAAAGAAGGGACTCCCAAAATTTGTCGCAACCTCACGGCCTAGGGTTAAGGGAGTCTAATTAGTCCCCTCTAGTTCTAAAGTTGTCTAGTCCTCGTATGTGGTTCGATAGTTGTCTGTCATCTGTTTTTGTGTGTGGCCTTTCCTCTTTGCCAAGTTCATTACTAATTTGAACTAGCTTCATTTTGGCCCTGAGGGCTTTCAGTGTAGGGTACAACACCCTGTAAATGCTGCTACTTAATCAAAAACAACTAGATTTGACATAATATCTATTTTCCAAATAAATATCTAATTTGACCTTATACTTACTCAATGAGTCAATTTTTACCTTTTTGACAAGTTTATATATATGTTTGTGTGTATGAACTCAAGATATTTTTTAAGTACAATGTAAAATAAAAATTCAACACTTGTAATTTTACTAATTTAATTCCATCCAAACCCTTATGTTTTTGGTGCATTGTATCATTTCAAAGAGCTCCTAAATTATTCACCCACACATAGCAAACCATTATGCATACTAGAAGTTAATTTAAAACACATAGAATAAATACGCTTTATTGGTTTAGCATAGAAGAGTTCATGAATCACGGGCTATTAGGATAGATGTTTTCAATAGTATAAAACATGACACATAGTACAAATAAACACTCTCAATCAAACATATATGTGCAAATGTCTTTGATATTAATGATTGTTGATTTCACCTTGCGTCGTGCATACTCAAGTATGCATCAAGCATACCCACATAATGATATCCAAAGCACAACATAATAAACAACTAATGAGTGCATAATTCAAGGCGTATACATCTTGTAAGTAGTATTATTAAAATAATATTTCAATAAAGATCTTTTAATTATAACATGATTATGATAATATAATGATGCATAATTAAACCACATCTTATCATAAATCTGTAGGATCTAAAAATTAGCTCTATCCCAAGACCACATGCAAAAACAATGAAAACCTTCCACAAGAGAGTATGCATGAAAATTAGTTCTATCCTAGGACCACCTGCAAAAACAATGAAAACCTTCCACAAGAGAGTATGCAAGAAATGAGTTTGCTTGATATTAAGATCTATCAAATATGATGATGAGGTATATTACAAGAGTATACAATGACCTTTCTTATATATAAAAGGTGTGATGAAGTACCAAGATTAAATGCTAGTGATTATTAAATGACATAAGCCATCATTAAATGACCTAGTACTCTAATATTTAATAAAAGATAAAAAGATAAAATCTTATCTAAACAACTTAAATATGCCTAGGAATTAAGTGGAGTTAACATGTAAATAAGACCTCACTAATAATATTAATCAATGAAAACAACAAAGAAAAAAATATCATAATGATTCAATCATAAAGTAATGTCTCATATATAAATGTGTCAATATCCAAAAGTGACCACTAACAAACACAAAACAACATAGAGCTTTAGGGTAAAATAAAAGACAAGAAAATCATGGGCCTTAAAAGCATGCTAACAATGGGGCCAAATTATTATCTCCTATGATCCTGCATAGTTGCCTATGTTGAAGGATTTAGGTTCTATCTTAGTTAAGTTTGCATTGGTTGTTCCATCTTTTGGTAGCCATTTGGCCCTCATAATTACTACATGTGTTTTATGTGATGTTTATTTGTTTAAGGGGGAAACAATCCCTCTTATTTAATGTTTTCCCCAAACAAGAATAGGCTTTTTATTTTTCCTACAAGCAATATATGTTCCCCACCACTTGTAATTAATGACACTACTCTTTCTAATATGTTGGCTAATCAATTGGTGATATGCCCAACCATCAATCCTAATCACTCTATAACACCCTTGCTCTCTATTCAACAAAAAAAATTCCCTTCATATTGCTTTAATCATTATTAAAAATTCATTGCAAGGGGGTTGCAATGGATATTGAATGGATTGAAAAAATATCCTACAAAAAAGTGTCTCCATTTTGGCCTTGTGCATCCAAAATAAAAAATATAATTAACTCATTATGCATGAGTGTCTTACAAGATAAAATGAATGTCTTGAACTGGTGAGACAATTTACATTAGCCTCGAAATTTAGAGCTAAAGCCATTGAGGAAATTCTCACTACAAGAAATGAAGGTGTGCATGTTAGTAGAGGTAATATAATCTATTGTCAGTAGATTGTTATATTGTTTTTTGCCAATAGTACTTGTCAAAGACCCTTTTACTCACATTACCCTTCAAACATGAAGGTTTGGCTACTTGAGGGCCTTGGATGCAACATGAACATAATTAGAAGAAAAAAAGGTACTTTTGGTAAACCACGTGTCAAGAGAATGTATTCATCACCCCATCCTATTTTAGTAGACATGCTTCTCTTGTTTCAATAGATAATGAAGAAAGCTTTCTACACAAGGCAATATTTTTCTCATTAAAACTACTTTATTGTATCTTGATTTTTATAATTTTATTGTATTTACCATTAACTACTTATAGTTGTTACTCTATCCATGTTCTTCCACTACCTTGATCATTTATGCTCAACCATTTTTCTTCAGCAAGTCACTAAGTTCAAGCATAGATCTCTTTGTGTGGTGATAAATCTACCAAATTGACTACCTTTTTTTCAACCCGTCACATAAGTTGAATACATTACATGTCTTTTGAATACTATTGATTCATGGACTGACATAGAGAAATTGGCAAGGTATTCCCCATCCTTGTGATCTACATCTAAGCCTCCTTGACATCTTAACACTCACTCTAATGGTCATGGCTCTCTCTTCCTTACATCAAGGAACCTCTCACACCCCTCTTCCACAACACATATCTTAGGGGCAACTCACATTGTCATTTTTTTCCTACTACTAATTGTCTTTCAATGTTAAATGTTAGATGTCCTTTATAGTTAGATTTTCTACAAGAATCGTCCAATCTAACCCCCTAAGACCTAGAATCTCCTAATGACAATCCCCAAACTATGCATCGATACTCCTACAATGATTTACAAAAATATGATTGGCTTCTCCAACGTGCCCTTGAGATCAAACACCTAAGAAATTTTGTTCTCTTCATGGGTGATCTTCATCTATTTCTATTGCTAAGTGATATTTCCCCCTATCTATTTCTAATTGTGCTAATTTAGAGGTTACCCTTTTTATGTTAACTCTATGTATTTTTTTTGGCTTTTCTTGCTTTTTTTTCTTCATGTTTAGATCCCTTTTTTCTATTGGTACTTGTACATTCCAATCTCTTTGATCTAATTTAGATGCGTGACCATTAGTAGAATTTCTTTCTTTCTTTCTACTTTCCATTATCATTTTTGGTTTTTTATTTTCTTCTCAATTGTGATCTTCAAATTTTCAATTCGTGTACTTCACTATTTAGTTTTATTACAACTATCCCACTAAGAGCCCATGTAATATTTTATAAATATAATTAGCAATTAACTATTATCAAAACAAATATTGTGTTGTGTGTCTAAGAGAAATTCTTGCATGAAATGGTGTTAGTGTGGGATTGGGAGCTATCTATCCCCTATTTTTGGACTCCACTCATAGGGATTCTACATCATTAACGTCTCCAACTAATCTTATGTTTATCTCTACTTTCATTGATCTTAGTATTGGCCTTGGCTCAATCAGCCTCTATGCTATTGATGGTCTTCTTGTTTCAACAATTTTTGATCCTCCTAGACATCATGTTGATGGAGAGAAGCTCGATGCTTTTAGATCAAGTCACCAATGATCCTATATGACCATAGCTAGCTTAGGGGTTCATTCCTACCCTTTGTTGTGAGACAAGATAGACCTCTTCCTTGTTCACAATCCTCCCCTGTGGTAGTTTGTGAATAGTACTTGATTGAAAACAAGGACTTTTACCTTTGATGGGGCTTGGTATATAGATTCAACAACTTATGGCCTTCTCTTCCTAACCTACACAACTAGGTTTTGAATTCATGAAATTCATTCATTGATGGTAAGATCAAGTTATTCCCTTATGTTGAGGGCTTCTTCATAATGAAATTTACCTCTTCAAAGGAAAGAGATTTTGGTACTTGACAATATATTATGGATGTGGGGGGGGCACTCTCTCTTGGTCAAGCCTTAGTCTATCTCCTTCAACTCCTTCTTTGAACCTCTCAATGTTAGACTAGTTTGGGTTCATCTTATGAATCTTCCTCTCCAATTTTGGGAGGGTTCTTGCTATGAGGCCATTAGCAATACTATTGGTTATTTTTTTAAGTTTGACTCTACTACTTCCTCCATGGGCCACTCTATGTTTTCTCATATCTTGGTATACATAGATATCTCTAAGGCTCTTAGCATTAAATATATATATATATATATATATATATATATATATATATATATATATATATATATATATATATATATATATATATATTAATGTTGGTGGATAGTCATTGGACTCACCCACTTAACTTTGAGGGTCTCCCTTTCAAAATGTAGACAATGTTTTTTCATTGGCCACCTAGCTTCCAATCCACACTCTTGATGTAAGGGGGTGGCTACATGGAGGAGGAATGCCCACAAAGATCACTTGACTATAAAACTCTTCAATGATATCAAGTTTCCACAATCCATAATGTTCTTTACAATGATTTTTGGCTTAGATTGTGTGAGATTTTTTGCATCAACATTTCGGATCACACTCTGTGATCCATCATCAGGATGAGAGCAGAGCTAAAACTCTTCCTCTCAAGATGATGAGTCTTGTTAGGATGTTGGGTCTTCTCTTTTCATTCCCCCTATAGCGACTCATGTTCGTGAAGGTATTTCTCATGTGATTGGCACAACTCAACAAAGTATTGCTCATTTGGGTCCTTAAGCTCCTAGTGGTGAGTCCCAACAACCATCTAATTTAGTTGCTAAGTGCCCCATTTCCTCTACTCCTATTAACCTTCAAATTTGGCATAGCATTTGCCTACTCCTGAAGCAGTTGATCAACAATTGGCATCACCAGCTAGATGTCCCTTTGCTTTTGTTGTTCCCATGGATGGGCCTTTGGAGGGGGAATTCCCTTGAACTTCTCTTAGGTTAGAGGACTTGGTTGATAACATATATTTGATCATTGTTCAAATGTAGAACAAAGGTCTTTCCAAATATATCTCTCAAGTGCACAGTAGAATGAAGGGCGTGAGATTGAATAGAGTTGGTTTGGCATTGTTTAGGCTAGATCCCTAGGTACTCTAATAGGTTAGCAACTTGGTTGCAATTGTATTAGCACTCACTTGGTAGCTTGGGTGCAATTGTATTTTCCTCCCATTTGGGTTTGTTGAGTATGCTTTGAGTTGCTTCATTTAATGTACAAGGTTTATGGTCCCTTCAAAAGCATTTTACCGAATAAAAAACAAATATTGTGTTGCTACCTTGCATGACAAGCAACTCTTATCTTTATTGTGTGCAATAAAATTGTAGCCATGAGTATATGTGTGTATGAGTGAAAATTGGGGAAAATGATTTAGGAAGACAATGTTATTTTTTCATATAGACCATAATGGTTTTCTTTGTTCTACATTGTTAACTTTTCATCACTTTTGGATGAAAAGTATGTATATGGTATCCATATTAATTTTATCACAAAGTTTTATGTGTTAGACCATCTTGCCAATTATTTATTGTGATTGGAGATATATTTGCTTCTTTGTAGCTTAAGTTCCTAATTTTTTGTTCATATTTTTACTTTGTATCATAACATTTATGGGCATTACTAAATGTATATGAGAGAAATTTGTAAATAATTTGAGGCACCTCCAAAATTTAAAGAAATTCATATAATCTAAAAGGAAGAGTTAACATTCGGCAAGGAACCTCCTTCATCTTACTACATGATCTATGCAACCATATACACACGGATGTGGGTGCAAGTTGCAGTTGAGGCCACTTTATGCATATTAAGCTCTAATTTTAGGGGAAAGGATTTAGTAGTTGTGCATCTTAATTTTGTCTCTCAAAATTATACATGGCTCTTTCAAATTACTTTTAAATTTGTATAACAATTTACTTGGCAAGTTTCCCACTTAAACCTAAGGTTTTAGGTCCATATAACATCACACAATTTATTGTTTTCTAGATGTAATGAACGCATTTTATTCATATATTAGTAATAATGATCAACTCTAACAATTTTGAAGTCTCTCAATTACGAAAGCAAGGTCTTCCCAAATATGTCTCTCAATTACACACCAAAGTTAAAGGTGTGAAATTGAATAGAGTTGGGTCTAACATTGTTTAAGTTGGATCCTTGGATACTATTTTGTAATTGACAATTTGGTTGCACTTGTATTTGATCTTTTATGCCAATTTGGTTGTTGTATTGTGTTTGTCCCATTTGAAATTTGTTGTGTTGGCTTTGAGTTGTTCTATCTATTGTACAAGGTTCATGGTCCCTTTAAAACCATTTTATCTTAATCAAAAACAATCTTAAAATCACAATGAATGGTATTATATTATTAAAAATATTGATGTTAAACCTCAAATATTATCTTAGTTGTTAAAACATGCTCAATTATTAGATCTTTCCCTTCTAACTATTTAATATAATAAAATTTTGATTCCTCTTCACTATTTTAACATTTGATTTTTAAATTAAAAATGAACCCATTTTAATAAAATGTCAACAAAGTTTAATACATAATAAAAAATTATAGATGTGATTTCAAGAGATTCTATTGAAGTGAGCAATTTAATTCCTATGCTTTTGGTTAAAAAATTATATATGTGATTTCAAGACATTCTACTGAAGTGAGCATTTTATTCCTATGCTTTTGGTTATGTATGTTAAAGTTGTAGTTTGATGTTATTTGTCAACTTGCTATGTTAAAAGTCCCATCTTGATTCCATATCATAGGACTTGTTACGTCTACTTTTTTTTGTCTTTGATTTCCTCTCTAGTTAATTTTGTATATAGATTATGTATATTGTCTAATGTATAACAATGCATGTATGGAATTTCGTCTCTAGTTGATTTTATATATAGATTATGTATATTGTATAATGTATAACAATGCATGTATGGATCCAATGTGATTCAATGATGGTATGGAATATTATAAGAAAAAGGGAATAAATAATCTTTTATTTTGTTTGTTTTTTTGTTAATCAATTATTTGGAAGGTTGATTCAATGATGGGATGGAATATTATAAGATATGGTAAGGTAAGGTAAGGTAAGGTCCTTTTATAGTCCACGATCCCAAACGGTTTGTTTTTGGGTTTACAAATGGCTTATAGTATATGGGACTCCTCGTACTCCCAGTATGAGGGAGGCACCTAACTCGTGATCCACAATGAGGTGTACATAACTTACCCCCTGCAGGATTTGAACTTGTGACCTCTCTCTCAAGAGTACAAGTTCTCCACCATTAGGCCAACTTGGGTGTAGAAAAAGGGAAAAAATAATCTTTTATTTTGTTTGGTTTTTTGTTAATCAATTATTTGGAAGGTTGCTTGTGATAAATGAAAGAATAAAATTTTATGGTGTAATTAGTTTTGAAAATTATTATTATTTTGCTCAAAAAATTTGGGCTTTTGAAATTGTCTTGTTTTTTAAGTATTAATTTAGGGGAAAACGGAAATTTCTGATATCTATTTATTTTGGAAATTAAATTTAGCACCATACTTTATGTGAATTTTCAAATCGGCTCATAGGATTGTTTTTAAGAAAATCCATAGTACAAGAGGGTATTCATTCAAGGGAAACTCTAATTTTTGTTTGAGATGAAATTAAAGGAGATACTTAAGTTTTATGGAAAGAATTGAGTAGTTTATAAATTGTTGCTTAGATACTTTTGAGGATTATTCTCTAAATCTTTACGTTTATAAATTGTTGCTTAGATACTTTTGGGTATTATTCTCTAAATCTTTACCCTTGAAAGGAAGTATTACAATCATGGCTTTTTGAGGGAAGACAAACATTTTTAGGAAAGAAATAAATTGTGTTTTTCAATAGATGGGATTAGAAACAAATAATAATAGTTGAAGAAGAAGAAGAATAAAAAGATGTGGATAAAGAAGAGGTGGTCAAATTTGAACAAGGAAGAAGAGGAAACTCATTCCTTGGTTCAAAGAGAGAAAAACTTATGCAACAAATAACGAGAATGCAAAAAAATGTTTTTTGTGGGATCATGCTATAATTGAGCAAGTAACCAACCTGATACCTTGATGGATTGACGTTTTAATTCTAGATTTAGTTGAGAAGTCACATTGGACGGCAAAGATCCAAAAAGAACTAAGGGTGGGTGATTTGCATATTCAACCAATTCCTCTTTTTTTCTAGAATGAAAAGTGATATAATGATATGCTAGATTTGCAAAGCAAATTTACCCAAAACTAGAAATGCTTAAGAATTAGGTATATTAACCTATTTACCCAAAATAATCAAAGACACAATTTAAGAGCAACAGTTGTTCTATTCCCATTTGCATTAAATGAAAATAGTACATATATATATAGCATCTTGAGTAGAGGAGTTATGGTGACATGCTTAAAGAGTTCAAAGTAAATTGTGCTTGGGAAAAGAACAAAAGAGAGGCATTAGAGAGTTTTTGTTAGTGGTCATGAATTGAGTTGGATTCATGCTAGTTGTGAGCCCAAGAAAGAAAGTAGCCAAACTCTTAAAAGTGTCGGAGTTCATTAATCAAACAAACGTATTAGCTTTGTAATGATAATTAAAAAAAATGCAAGGTGAAAAAAATGGGTATCTTGCAGTAAAGAAATAAAGCATTGCAAATTTATACCATCATACAATCCATTGTATTAGAAAAAAAAATTGTTCGTACCATAACATCAACAATAAAGGTTCCCTAGAAAGCCCTGGAATACATGTGAATTTAATAATGAAATCTATGAGTCTAAATTTACAACCCTTTCATTGTAGATGCATCCTCTTTTACATGTTTCTCATGAATCCTTCTTTGGTGCTATATGATTTCCTCCTCTGATGATCTTATATAAATAGAAGAACGTCATTATGGCACTGCAAAGAAAATGAAGTTCTTCAATTCAATACATTTTCAAAAAATATATATATTTTAGTTGTACATCCGTGTCTTTAAAATTCAGTTCAAACAAAAAAGGATTCTTAGCTTTTGTCTAATAGGAAATATTAGAACAATTTAGGGCTGACATAAGTAAATGATTGTTATTAAGAACTGAGAATGTCGCATCAACAACATATTTATTTAGATAAAGCTACTAAATATCAAAGGAAACAACCATTTCATGCATCTTCTTATACTACAATCTTGTCATCGAAAAAAATACAGATTACTTAACTTGGCCTTGAAAATAATGTTTATTATTCTTGACAGTAAAAACTTACTATCGAGAGGCAAACTATTATTGCTATCTGAAAACAAAACATAAAATAATGTCAAACAAAACAAATTCAAACAAATATAGTATGAAATAAAAACCAGAAAAAAATGACAGCGAGGAAAGCTATCAATATTAGAACACAGAGACGATTAAAAAATTTTGAAATTTATTTCCATAAATGCATACAATTATGTCACTAACAGCTCTTAGGAAACACAGCATATGGACCTCAATTTAAGCAAATTGCCTAGACTTTTAAAAGCATCGCAATCAGTGGTAGTGATTGCTAGTCATGTTTTAGGTATTTAAATGGAAAAACACTACTATTCTCAAAGGCCCGACTAGCCTTCTTAACAGGTTGTGATGAAAATACACATTCTTAACTTATTCATGAAAAGTTGAGACATTTCAATGTCAATAAGATGTACTTGATGAAATCAACATATAAGTCCTCTATAAGTGTTGAGAAATTACTAGTCAATTAGTGAATTATGTAGTTGGATTGTTACTGCCTCGATGTCTCTCTAATTTGCAACAAATGCAAAAATGTTATGGTTTCCAAAACAAACAATTTTTGGAAAATGCAAGACATTTGATTCCCCAGTAAGACCCACCCAACCCCCAGGCCTTTTTGAAAACACGGCACCTGGTTGCCACGTGGGACCTAATATCAACTTTTGGATCTAACAAATGGGATATAGATCGAAGGACATAGTCTTATAAAACTCAAAATAAATTTTAATTTTTTTACAAACTTTGCCCCTACATGTTGGTAGTTCCCCTTCAGTTGAACACATCTAGAGTGTTACATAATCATTTCTACTGAGCAACAAAGAAACTGAAGAAATTATTCTTTGCGCATTCCAACTTGTGCCTCCTATCACATAAGAAACGGGACCATAAGCAAGGTTTGATTGTACTTTAAAATATGGTGCCACAACAACCTAGCTTTGATCCTTTCATAGCTAACTTTTCCCAGCTTCAATTACTTGGTGATGACGGGGAAGGAACTTCTTCACAAAGGCCACATAGAGGAGCTGTTAGGAGCAACATTATTTTTTATCACAATATAAATCATAATTTACGAACCTATGATGTTATCAATTATCTATTTTTTGTTCATCTTCATATTTTATGCATAAAACAATTCTATTATGTTTATTTTTATTTATACTTCTATATTTTATAATTTTATAATCATTTATGTAAGGACATTTCTATATATGCATAGCTAAGAGAACTGATTCTAACTTATTCCCCCACAATGTGTGAATGTCTTGGCAATGCCACTTTCATGGCAATGTGAGAAAGGTGTTGATGGTGTCCAGACTCTAGGATCCTTCAGGTTACACTTATGATCCCTTCCCCTTTAATGCGTTACCTGACCTTACCCTTCCACATCTTCATATCAACCTACTTGTGGCCGACAAGTTTGATTGCGGTTGAAACCATCACTTAAAACAAATCTGATGTGATTGATCCCAATTCATGCTAACTTAGATCAACACATATAGCAGGTCACCTATTGGACCTAAGTCACCTTACAACATTTTATCTTTCTGAACTAGCATATTATGCTCTACACTGCTTTACCATTTCTCTCCCCTCTCTCTAGAGTACAGACTTCAAGGCCAAATATTATGACAACGCTCACATGGTCACCACTCCTTGCTAGAGATACTTTGTACACCCAAGGCAGCCGCCTCAGTTTACTTGAATATTTCAAATGAGGCAAAATCGTAGGAGGTCTAGTTGTATAAATTTGTATCACATGGTCACTACGCCTTGTTAGACATACTTTGTACACCCAACATAGCTACCTGAGTTTACTTGAATATTTCAAATGAGGCACAGTCATAGGAAGTCTAGTAGTTGTATAAATTTGATCTATAATCTTACTGCTATACCTATTATTGGACACTTTGTAGCCTTTAGGGCTTTTGTCATTATATATTTCAAATTTGTAATGAGAACAATGAATTTTTTTCTGCTATACTTGAATCTTGATGCATTATGTGAATGTCTGAACTTGAATATTGATGTCACCTACAGCTAAACTTATAAAATACACACACTACCATTCCCAAAAAATAGTCTCACAGACTACTGTCCCAGAAAAATGTCCTGTTGTCGACCATCCATGTCCCAAAAGCATTGTGGAACATTGATATATGCAGCTGCAACTATAGTCGGTACCTCATTTTAATAAGAAAATACATGGGAAACAAGGAGCTGATCTGCTCTTGAGAACACAATTCACCACCATTTCCATTGTTGTGCTGCCCTTAATTCAATCAAATGCATCTTTAAAGCATACACTTGTTTGTAAGGAATGGACATGATCTTATTCCAAGATCAAAGTCATGGTTGGAAATGGAAATGTATATGGATATGGATCCTTTTATAGTCCACAATACCAGGCAATCTGTTTTTGGGTTTACAGATGTCTTATAGTATACGGGACTGCCCCATACTCCATGCAGGAGGCACCTAACTGTGCTACAAAAGAGGTGTACATACCCTACCCCCTGCAGGATTTGAACTTGTGACCTCTCTTTCAAGAGTAAAGTTCTCCACCATTAGGCTAACTCAGGTTGAGATTGTAGAGGTTTCTAATGATGTCAAATTTTGGTTTTCAGCCATGGAGATTCTAGAGGTGAGTTTTCTATGCACTCTAAAAAATTTATATTAACATTTTCTTTTGTCAAGGGACTTGATGGCACTTTTCATCTCCCATCTTTACTATATCAAAAAATTGGCATTGACTCAGTTCAAGCTACCAAATTGTATTATGATGAATTAGATGCCTTTAGCATGCATTAGGTTCCTATCTCACACCTAGATAAATTGACATCACAATGACATACTTTGATTCCTTAAAACTTAATGTCTCTTTGTTCCTGTTAGGCCCATGCAAGCCCCTAAAATCATTTGTGTTTCATTGTCCACATCTGATTGATATCTTTGGCCATGAATGGTAAAGGATTATTCTATTGGTTTATCACTTGGATAAAGTTGGCTTCACCAGCAATAGTCGATGATGTCAATATTTTTATTTTTGACTCTAGGTTTGGTACCACTATTTAAACCTTAATTCTTATGCATTTTCTTAAAGAACAACTGATTCATTTATGCCCTTATGAATTACAACAGGCCTACTTATGACTTCCTAATGATGCAACCGAGGCTAGGGGTTCACCTAGCCACATAGCCTAACACACACACATACACACACATGACTTAAACACAAGCACATTTGAAAAAGAAAAAAGTGTATTTCATTAATAAGGAGAGGTGGGTGTTAAGATTTATGATGGGCATTACCCTTAGTTATAATAGAGCACTTTAATTGTTAGTTCAAAAACTTCATAGGGCCAAAAAGGAACTAGAACCTTGATCACACACTATCTATATATACAATTTTCTTAGCTATCGAAACTCTCCACCAACCATGCTTAATGTTGGTCACTCTAGTATTCAAATTCTCCTACCATACCGATTGCATTACATGCATTATTTAGACCTCCCCCCAAAATGAATGGATAGCTAACAACCGACCAACTATTGTCAAGTTGTGTCATCAATCTATTCGTTGAGTGTGCACAAACAATCAAAAATCTTGCTAGGCATTGCTGGAGGCAATTAGTATGCCAATTACACAATTGTTGTGAACCCAACAATGTGTATCCTTTGCTCAACTCGTCGACGCCTAGCATGCAAACTCCTCTCAAATTTAAAGTTCTACTCATGTGCGCAGCCTCCACCAACTCATGAGTTCTTCTTTCTACACCTGCCCAATGTGAAGACTCCAACTATTATGCCAAGGTTAGTTCCTAAGCTCTAGTGCGCACTTACTTCTCCCACACTATGACTCCTCAATGTGATTCTTCCCAAGGCCAAAAATCTAAAAACTGCCAAAAACGGTTGCCTTAATTTCCAATCTATAGTAGGGTCTTTAATTGACCTAGGATGCTCTTGCATCAAAGTCCCCAAGTAACAAAGCTGTCTACATTTTAGCACCTACTCTCTTCCTCTTGATCCTCCTAGGTCATAACCTATCCTCCTCTACCTAGTTCTAATGTCGTCACTCTACTTTGACCTACATATTGTGAGGTATTGATCCATCTAATTTCTTCTATATTTTCTAAAAAAATTCCTCCCCTCTTCCCCTCATGTGGGGCTTGACCCACCATGCTTTGTCCTTCTAAGTTTTCTCCTTCCCAACCCACATGTAGCCACCTTCCTCTAAGCCTTCTCTTTTCTTCTTGTGGGAATTGAGCCATCATCACATCCACCTTCACCAAGGCTCTCTTCTTCCTATTTGTCTTGCCAACCTATTGGCATAGACATGCATCTCCTTTGGTGCTCCATCCTCTCTTGTACTTTCCTCGGGGCTCCTCTATGAAATCACACTATGTCCTCCCCTCACCATCATGTCTCTTGTGAGACATCTTTGCAACAACATACTATAATCATTCCATTTCATTGCATCCTTTATGAGACACCTTTGCATGGTACTCCCATTGCCTTCATTCTTTGTGTCATTCTACTTGACACGTTTAGTGCCACTCACGACAACATGGGACACAATGATCCCCATCCTTTTCACTTATGTTGTGGTGCATCTTGGTCCACATTTCTAGGCATACCTCGTGCACCTCCCTATTGTTGTGTGTTATGCCTCATGCACTTGGACAAATACCATTGTCAATCACTCCTCATCTACTTCACCAACTTTGGGTTGCCTCTTCTCACTAGTTACTCTCATGTTTGTCATGTCATGCAAAATTGCATTTCCATGTCCTCCATGGTGCTAGCGCAAGCCATCCTTACTTGCACATTACCTTGCACCACCTTGGACACTTGCCATATAATCACATCTACCTCTTCTATTGTCTTCTCTATCACAAGGTCTACACAACAAACTCCATCCCTAGGGAGTTCACAAATCCGCATCTCCTCTTTCCTCTTATCTTCTCTCGAGAGGATTCCTCCCTTGTGCACACTACAATCCTCCCCTTCCACACCATTGTGCTCTTCACACACAAGATTACAACTCTTTTGGTAAGCATTACCCTCTCCTAGTGTGAATCTCTTCTTTGCAAGATTATGCCAACCTTAAATAGCATTGCTCTTCCTTCTTCCTCACATGCCCTGGTATCCACTCAGTACAACCTTTAGTCGTCTCTGCGACAACCCATTAAACTTAGAGAATCAAATGAGACGAGGAAGTGTTGGCCCCAAGAAATCTACAGCCTCGGACACAAAAGACAAGGAAAGTGCAAGAAGGAGTCGGTCCCAACAATGCTCAATCAATAATTTCAACCACCATTTATCTGCCCTCGTGTCCAACATCAGTCAAATCAGCTTATTCAGGTAAAACATACCTCCAAAGATCTGAAACACACAAAAGAGGTTAGAGAAAAACTTGATCAGATAGATTTTTTGGGTGTGCTGGATTACCAGAGCCTCAGATGCTCCAGCATCAAACACACAAAGCATGAAGCTTGTGAGCATGGTTCACAAATAGAGTTTAGTAGTAAAACCACCTTTCAAAAAGCACACATTCCACAACAATCTCCATTGCTGAATCAAATACCTCAAAAGATATTCTACCTTTGCTTCTTCCATCACTTAGCTGCAACAAATCCCATCTCCTTCTGCCAAATTCGTTTAGCATTTCTCATGCCTCTCGTGGACTTCTATCCACCATAAACCAACCTCCTCTTAATATTTCTTCTCCACCATCTTTTCCCTTTTTTTGTGGGATTCAACTCATCACTATCTGTCCACCTCCACAAAAGGCCATCTTCTTTTGCACTACAACATCTTTCATGGAATTTGACCCACCACCATTCGTCCACCTCCTCCAAGAATAAATAGCATTAAAAAAACTCATCACGATCTCTTCTTCTTCTTTTGTACTCACCACTTAATTAGCATTAACAACATTATGGAAATCACAAACTTTTATCAGCATGTCTTCATCTGCTTCCTTTTATATGTATACTACTTTTCACTCACACGCTCCTCCACATCTTGAATACCAACAATTTCATCTATGTTTTGTTGTATCATGTATGTTAACACCATAATGTCCTCCAAAGGACCAACTACTGTTGCAACTACATTCTCCTCTCTTACATCATTATTCACCAACAATTCCATGCCTTCTAAAAGACATGTTCCAGCTGCACTCTCGTGCTCTTTACTCACTACTACATTACTTGCAATCAAATCAGCACAACTAACATTATGAAAATTGAAAAGCTCCTTAACCATTTCTTCATCTAGAGCCACATTAAGGTACTTCCTTTCATTTTCCACTTTGAACTGTATCTTTATATCCTTCAGAAGACAAATCTCTGCTACACTCTCATAACAATTTGTAACCATGTGATGGGTTTTAAAGAAACTATTTTCTGCCTTCTTTTCTCCACCCTCCTCTGCTGCAACAAAATCTATGTGCAAAGAATTATAAGAACTAAAGGTTTTTTCAATCTTCTTAATCTCCTCTTCATATAGGAGATTCTTTTCACCTTCATGCACTTTTCTATCAAATACAAGGCCTTCACAAGCCACCACTTCTGCTTTCAAATCTGCTATTTTTTTCAAAAGACTCTTCTGCTGCAACACTTTGTTCTTTTGGTTCAACAAATTGCACATCTTGATCTTTTCTCACCACCAAAAATTTATCTCCTTCATTATCCTCTGCTGCAATAAAATCTTCATATGAAGAATTACTCAAACCAAACAGCTCCTCTATCTTCTTCATCTCCTCTTCAAGCAAGAGATTTTCTTCAACTCCACAATCAAACACAGGGCCTTTACAAGCCACTATTTCAACTCTAAAATTAAATACTACCTCCAAAAGAACCTCTGGGCTACACTCTTGTCTTCTACAACTTATGCTTCTTGAACTTCTATCAGCACCACAATTTTATCTTCTACATTTTCCTCTAACATCAGGACCTCCTCTTCTCTATCTTTACCTTCATATCTGCAAACAAAACAATTTAAGGCAAAACGGAGCATTCATCATTATCTTTCTCATCCACTACAACCTCGTCCACCAACACATCCATGCCTTGGGAGAGACATGTTTCAACCACAGTCACGTCCTTTTCTTCTATCATGCCACTTATACGACATTCTTCATCATCCTCGGTCACATCTACACCAACTCTTTTGCATTGCTTAGTCTCCAACCTTATCAATCTCAGACGGATGCCCATCATCTTCTCAAAGATTTTCTCCTCAGCTTCAAAACTCGTACAGGTTCATTTTCTTCCATGCCACCAATTTGACATTCTTCACCATTCTCTAATCCTGATCATGTCTACAACAACTCTTCCACATTGCTTAGCTTCCAACTTTTTCGATCTCAAATGCACATCCACCATCTTTTCAAAGAATTCCTCCTCTTGGTACTGCTCCATAGATGCCTGCTCAACTAATCTCTTCATGACCATCCTCGTCCTCTTTTTCAAAGACATCTTCACACATACAAATATCTATAGTTACAAGACTCACACCTGCAACAAACTCACGTATTCAACTCATATTCATCAACAAAGCCTTTTTTGGTATACTCATGCCTCCTCACAGCCCTCTGCAATCACAACCCTCCACACACCTGCAACAAATTTATTAGAGCAAGCAACCCTATGCAATTACAGATATTTGCTACAAATCTCCTATAGCACAAAGCTCTCTACAGTTACAAGTCTACACACTTACAACAAATCATTTAGAGCATACAGCCCTCTACAGTCACAAATGTCTGCCACAAAAATCCACTAGAGCCTTCTGAGACTCCTAGCCAAAACAGTTCTACTCAAATCATTTTATGCAACTGATGCAATTTCCCAAACATCCCAGCAAACAAAATTGCTCTGACACCACTTGATGCAGTCGAGGATCAGGCACCAAATGAAGGACAGCTAATAGAAGAAGCTATACACGCACAACCACCGACTTTTAACCGCAACAAGGAATAATACCTTGGAAATTACAACTCAGAATAACAGCAGCAAAATACTTCATTATTCAAATCTAGATTACATTCAAACTTACAAGCAGACAATCCAACAAACAGGGACATTTACAATTAGTCCTCACACCTCACTCTTACACAACACCAAGCCTCACTCCAGCCAACCAAGGAAACACTTATGTATCCTTCTACTACATTCTCTTACCTCTTAATATTCTATCTGATGAGAGATATAGATATATTCTATATAATTTCTCTATTCTACTCTCCCTTACCCTCATTTAAATACCTCTACTTTTTATAAGAATTCAGCACCCAGAAAGTGGTTACCAGCCAGGAATTGTAGCAACAGTTAGAGCAGCACATGGGACATCAAAAAATGAAACTATTAACAGCCACTAAAGGCACATCACCATCACCTGACAAAAAAGCAAAGGACGCTGCCAGCCTCAATTCTCACGAACCCTATCAGAAAGTTTCAGCACTTGATAAAAGGAGTATAAGATAACACATCACTCATAAAACTACAGTGAAGGTGACACATTAAAACCCAACGTCCAGCAATATTAATATTATAACTGCTGCACAGGAATTAGTGCTTGGCAGAAATGGTATGGAGTAGAAGCCGCCAACTGATTGTAGCCTCCCATGGCCAGCAGTTAGGAAACTTGCCAATCAGAATAGCCCAGAAATAGAGAATGCATGAGTCAAGGTTGTAACTTCCCAGTTTATAGGAATCTTTATGCAGTGCTGGGGGGAGCATGTGGGTCTCATGATATTCACTTAGGGGACAGGAACCTTATCCAGTCACCCAACTACCAGGAAACTTTTGGCGGGCCCCAGCAGATATAAACGCCTAGCATAATGTTTTAAATCATAAGAGATGGTGAGATAGCCCCATCACTAAGCCACGTAGACCTCAATGGGATCCCATCTTAGACTTAGAGAATCACATGAGACAATGAAGTGTGGGCCCCACGAAAACTACAGCCTTAGCCACAAAAGACGAGGGAACCGCTGGAAAGGAATGGACCCCAGCAGCGCCCAATCAAGAATTTAAAGCACCATTTATCTGCCCTCACGTTCACCATCAGTCAAATCAGTTTATTCAAGCAAAACATATCTGCTAAGATCTGAAACGCACAAAAGAGGTTAAAAGAAAATTTGATTAGACATGTTTTGTTTACTCACGGAAGTAACTTGACCGACTAACAGAGTAAACGAGAATAGAACTTACAAAAACATACATATCCAAAACTCACAAATGCATATGCACAGAACAAAAGTATTCTCATTCATTCAATTGCAATAAGTACAGTATACAATATATGTGCTGTCCCTGACTACAAGTGAAACAAGACATATATAGTCATCGACATTGGTTGAGAACTGTCGGAAACTACCTGATACAACTAATCAAATGCTCTGGGACTTAACTCCCAATAACATATAAAATAAAACATTTGCTGCATACATTATTATTTATTTATTTACTTCTTTGGCCAACTAAAACAAGATAATTACTTTCGGCCACTACATCATCCCCCCAAAAAAGAAAGTTGTCTTCCAGATGACAAAACAACAAAATGGGGAACTACAAAAGAGAGAAGAGACAAGTATCAGTGAGACGAAGGAGGGTTAGAGGGTGCCCTTGGATTTACAGAGGATGTGGAGGTGGTGGTTGCCAAAAACTGCAGACACTAGAGTTTTTGATTTGCCGCGAATTGCCTTTCTCTCACCATTTTGACCATCTATACGGCCTCTGTGAGTTTTGTCTTCGTCTTCCCAACTCTTGGCTCCTTCCCTGCAACTCTTTGTCCCTCTTCGTCAGTTGGTCCTCCCTCTCAGCCAGTAGTCTGTCTCGGCCAATTGGGCAGCCTGCTCAGCCAATACTCTCTCCCTCTCTACTACTACCTACTCAAGAGCTACGAATCGCATACATTATGCTGCATCACTTGAGCCAATTGCTCCTATGACTTACAGACATGATCAGCTAACTCTCCTCTAATGCTCTCAGCTTGCACCAGAGCTATGTCCCTCGCTTAAGTCACCTCCTCAATGGATGTTGTTTGTCGCCACCATCTAAGGAACAAGTCCTTGTAGCACCTCTCCATGCCGTAGAGGGCTGCGAGTACTCGGTCATGCCTCCCAACTGCAATGGGTCTAGTTGGCTGCCAGGAGGCCAACATCTCGACTGTTTCTACTCTTGGCAACCCGTGTGAAATGAAGGACTGAAAGAATTCACCCTCGCACCCTTGCTGCATGAACACCAAGATCCTCTCGGCCTCCTATGCCACTAGGGGGTCGCGCCCAATGTCTATCTGTTGCCCAATCTCCCCATCTTCGTACATTACCCTTGTCATCCCCTGCAATTCACTCAAGTACCTTTGTAGTGTACCGAGAGGGTCGTGAGCATCCGGCTGACTAATCTCCACAAATAGCTCCTCGGATTCATTTGTGCTAGACTCTTCCTCCTCTTCACTCGACTCTATTGGATGTGCTTCTGGTTGTGTTGGTTGTGAGGGTGTTGTGGGTGTTGGTCGTGAGGGTACTATGCATGTTGGTTGTGAGGATGTCTGGGCTGACTGTGAGGTTGGCAGTTGTGGCTATGAAGCTGGTTACTCTGGTCATGATGTTGGCTTGGTAGGGTGAGTGATCTCCATGTTGATCGACTCTCGGGGTGGCTCTAGCGACAATGGCGGAGGGGTCTCTGCTAGTGCACCCATCTCTCCCAGCCATGCATCTAGCTCTACATCCTTCTCTGCCTCCTCATCCGCTACAAGTGGTTTCCCTAGTGGTGGCGACGATACTAGTACTGTTGTTGGTAGTGTGGCCGACTATATAGGTATGGCGGGTTGTGGTTGTATTGTCGATTGTATAGGAAGTACCTCCTCAACATCCTCTTGTGAGTCCACTTCTCATGTGAGAGAAACCTCCTCCGTACTCATCTTGGACAAACAGGACAACTCAATGGCTTGGTCATCTCCACTCGGCACATGATCATCTCCACTCGGCGAAGGCGGTGAAGTGTTTGCTTGTCTCCTCTTCGTTGCTACTGGTGTCGGGTGGGGTGTGTCTTCTCGTATCGTCTACATCCCTAAATTAGCCCAATAAAATACGATCGACCATCCTGCATCCAATTGGCCGATTGGCTGCAATCTCCCCCAATTATCTAATGATACCTGTGTGTATATGGCGTCCAACAACCCAATAGCATGCTGCATCACATAGAATGCGTTGTGCCTCAAGCACAAAAAACTCTTGTATCCTCTCTGAGAGCAAGGTGGCCCAATTATGTACCTTGCCTAAGTACAACGACGACATAAGTGTAATCATCCAGATGGCAATGTCAAACGCTCTACTCGCAACAGTTAACCAACACTTAATCAAATCTAACAAACACTTCCATTCAGCATTGCCGAGAAAGTTCTTCTATAACCCCCTATTTTTGGCGCTCCATGTACTGTCTCTCTCTTGTTGCATGAGGTCAGATCTACACACTCTCGCCAGAAGGTTCTCCTTCACTTGCCTCGACATTTTTCCCAAGGGCTTAGCTATTGAAGCTCCTTGAGAGGGTATCCCAAATACTTTGGTGAACTCAAGCAATGCATAGGAAATGGTCACCCAACAACCTTTGTAGTCAATGACAAACTTGTGGCTATGTCTCTCATAGTGCACAATCATCTATCTCAAGTATGGCTCGAAGTCTTGAGAATTGAAAAATGGCAACTGCCTTGTCCACTTGCACCCGCTACAATGCTTGCTTCAGGATGTGATCATCCTAAGTCACGAACCACCATGAACGGCATTTTGTGTCGTTACTACATGATCGTCTCTCCCCTTCACCATTTTGCCTGTTGCTATCCAAGGCCAGAATGTTGGCAGTCACTTCCCCTTGCTGTTGCTAGCGGCAGCCATATCCCTCTGGCAATAATAATTCGACACTCTTTGGCTCTGACATGGGTTAAATAACCAATGTGTCTCCTAGAAATCGTTACAACCAAATTTGTTTACTAGGTGTAGGCAGGCTGAAAATTGTCTTCTTTGTACACCGTACGTACATCGTACGGTATCCCCTGATTTCTTCAATCGTACGGATTGTTGGTATTGTGTATATCGTATGGCTTCTTCACCTTCCTTATGCGCGATTGGATTTCTTATGCACCTCACTCGCTAGGTTTTATGTGCAATTACTCTTTCTCTGCTCCCTCGTATAGTACTCCCTTCACCTGTCTTGTATTTGTACCACCGTACAATATTCCCTTCTTATGTTGTACACCTTGTGATTTTGCACTACCTCCTACATTGTACATGATTGTATGGACCAAACAACCATTTCACCGTCAAAGCTTCTGTCGTAAGTGATTGCTCAAGGGTCGTACACGATTTTGTTGGCAACTCGTCTCCTTTACGTCGTATGTGATTGCTCAAGGGTCATATGCGATTTTGTTGGCAACTCATGTCTCCTTTACGTCATATGTGATTGCTCAAAGGGTCGTACGCAATTTTGTTGGCAACTCGTGTCTCCTTTACACCGTATGTGTTGTACATCTCTGGCTCGCGCCGTACAATTTCCCTTGTACTCCAACATTTGGATATTCAGTCATACAGCTACTCCAAGTCATACCTTGTTGCTTTGTACGATGATGATGTGAGGTGTTTGAAGTATGATATGGTCAAGTCGTACGGGTTTCAGAGGTTGTAGGCAATGTACAATGTCATTTCGAGTGTGACATACGACCTTCGGCTCCTCCGAACTCTCGCTTTCAGCTAGTGCATGTACTGATTTTTGCAATAGTTTAACCCATACGCTGTACGGATTTGCTTTGTACTATTCACTAAATGCTCCTCGCGTCAAATATTTTCCTTGTCTCCTCACTTCGCAATTGACCCTCAATCATACCTTATAATTCTTTATTGGCCATATGCCCTGTTTTATCTTTCCCCTAATTTCCACTTTTTAAAATTTAATATTTTTAACTTTTTCTCCTTTTCATTTTTTTCCACTTTTTCATTTTTTCTCTTTTGCTTTTTCATTTTCTCTTTTTTCATTTTCTGACTTTACCCATATAATTTTTTACTTATATTTTTTATTTTCTCCTTCATCGATTTTGCTTTTCTGTATTTTTCTTTCATCACCTCGTTTTACTTGCAACTTTGATGCTTTTAGTACTAGGCCCCAATCATCCCCAACCAAGATTGTCTTTGGTTTGTCTTTATCTCCAAGGTTCAGCTTTTTCATATTTGGTTCCTCATACTTGATCATCTTATCCCGTTTGAACTTGTGTGTCGGTGTGTCGTCAATCTTGCTACCCCTTCCTTGTATTCTCCATATTCAGCGAAAAAATGTTTGACTGATTGTGGTTTTGTTTTCTTCTTCCTCGATCTCCCCAACCTGTAGCATGTTGCACTCTCAGTGGAACACCTCAGTCTTCCATATGCTAATGAAATAGTTCGTTGAGAGAACTCATCTCATCTTCAAATCAACTCTCCAGTTCAAGTACTCCTTCATCATTAGGTTCCATAAACTTTCTTCCTTCATCTGCCTCTGATTCTCCTCCGTCGGATTCAGAAGACGCCACTTCTTCACTCACGACCCGATTCTTCAGATCAATGGCATACTTCCTCCTATTGCTCTCAATGGAGAGTGTGTTCCATTTCCAATTGTGGTCTACCTTGGCAACGATCAACCACCCTTTCTCGAGTAATGCATCGTATGCCTTCTTCTGTACTAGGATGATGACAAAGTTCAGGAGGAATTGTTGTGTGTCGATTGTCACTTTTTGTGCCATCAATGTACCAAGAGGTTTGATGTCGTGTTGGTCGGCGCCTACCAATTGGAATGTTGGGGGCCAAAGAGTTGGTTTCCCCAAACACTTCCAAGTTTCCTCTAGTAGTACACTTACTCTCGAGCCTCCATCGACGATGGTGTTTGTGTCTTCCCCATGACTTCCATGTATACGATGGCAGGCTTCCTCTCGATGTTCACTCTAAGTAGCATTGGGTTTGTGGCTTGTTCACCTACCAGCTATGTCATGCTCTCGCTTGGACCTCTTTGTCGAGTTTTATTGTCTTCAATGACATTGGTAATTGCTACTCTCAGTTGTGGCATCATTTGTAGAAGGTCGGTTACTTTGATAGGTACAATTGTGTGTAGCACCTGTCATACTATGTTCTTCTCTAACTCTGACTGCAGTGACGTATTGGTTGCTTCATTGGAGGTTCTTTGTTCTTTGGCCATCACTTGCTCTACTTCTGCCATGGCCTCTTAGAGTCACTCTTTCTCCATACGAGAGTCTAGGTAAATGGCCTTCTTTGTCTGTGCTCTGGTAATTGCCAGAACCTCGTCGTCCACTTCCAACATATTTATGTCTTTTTGTTTCGGGCAGTCGATATCTTCATGACCGCCTAATCCACACCATTTGCATTCCCGAAACAAATGGATTAGGCACTTTTGGCACTGTATCATAGGTCTACCTTTGGCATCGTACTGTATTTTGCTTCTCGGTCCATTGTTGTTGAACCAATTGTTGTTGCCTCTTCTATATCCTCCAGGGGATGCATTGGTGTTGTTATGGGGTTTCGACAATGTGATCGATGGGGTTAACTGTTCCCCTTGTGAGAAGAGCACTTGCGTGCTTCTTGTCTTCAAATTGTATGGGCACTCCTTGATAGAGTGTCTCATAACTTGGCCAATGTCACGGAATAATTTCTTTGGGTAATTTGCCTTGGTATGACCTTTTGTCTTGCATTCAGTATACCACAGTTCTTTGGATTCTTTGGAATTCTCCTTTTCTACCTTTAGCTCTTTCATCATTCTCATCATGTCTTGTCTGAGGGCTTGTACAATTTTTGATTCTTCATTGCTACTCTCCTCCGTATTGTCGTCATCTATCTTTTTCTTTCCTCAAGAGGATGTTTTATTCTCGCTCTCGATGTCCATTGCCCAATTGTAAGCATCAGCGTACAATGATGGAGGTACGACCTTCATCTTCTTGTGTATTGAAGGAATTAATCCTTCAATAAACCATCGTTTCTTTAATCTTCGTCCATTGGCTAGCTCTCCAACTTTACCAATAGTTCCTTAAGCCTACGATTGTAAGCTCGTACGTTTTCATGTTTTCCATGTTTAGTATTGTATATTTTGGCTACAATTTCATTATCATTTCTCAGGAGTCTGAATTCTTCCTAGAATGCTCTTTTTAGTTCCTCCCATGTGGCTTTATGCACTGCTTCTAGTTTTGTGTACCAGTCAATTGCTATACCTCTGAGAGTCGTTGGGAATGCTCTTAGCCAGTGGTCTTTGTCTTCCTACCCGTTCGCCATCCATATGGTTTCACAAGTTTTGCAATGCCTGACCGGATCCTCTGACCTATTCCTCGTGAATTTCGGCAATTTCTACCTCTTGACATTCAGACTGATTGGCGAAGTTACCATCTTCCTTCCCTGCTGTCCTCCCTATGTGTTGGACCTAATTGGACTATTTCTCTCAACATGTTCCAATGCCTCTCTTGTACTCACGGCCATGTTCGAGTCTTCCACTCATCCACTTTCAACGTCATCCACACTTTGGGTATCCTAGGGTTCGTTTTTGTACTCCCTCCGTCTAGGGGTCTTTGGTTTGGGTCCTCCAATTCTCGATTCTTCTCCCAATATGGATAGTTCTCGAATGTGGCGTATACTATTTTCAAGTTCCTTAGTTAATTCATTTTTGGAATCTTTATGTTCTTCATTGTCTGCTACAAATGGTTGCTCGAGAGAGACTTGATTTGTTTCTTTGACAAGGTTTTATTTTATTTCGGCAAAGTCTTGGTTTATTTTGGCAAGGTGTTGATTTGTTTCTTCAAAGATTTGTTTTAATCTTCTTCATCGGTCTTCTTGTTCTCTTATTCTTAGTGATCTTCGTACCCGTTCTTCAAATGATTCTTGACCACTTGGGATTCGGCTCTTATCTTTAATTAGTCATACGGGCATTAATTTTCGAGAGTACACCTACAACTCGTGTCACGTTCTTCCTCCTCCTATTTGTTTCTCTTCGTGCCGTTGTATTTGTTGTCGTCTTTGCTCTTGGTCTTTGTCGGCCCGAAGATCCTAGAATATGAAGTGATGTGCGAGCAATCTCGACAATCTATTGAGAAGGTGGTCAACCTTTGGGTTGACACTCAAGTTGTCCCAGATAACTGTTTGAAGGACCTCACCTGAGAGCTTCTTTTCGTATGTGATCCTTCACCAAGATATCCCACACATTCACGAGATCCTTTGTTAACATGTCTTCTCTTTCTTCATTGGTTTGTACCGGCTCTTCGGCTGGCTGACCAATTACGACACCATTATTCCCGTCTATGTGATGTGTACGAGCATTTGTATCAGCAACGGTGCCAAATGTTTACTCACGGAAGTAACTTGACCAACTAATAGAGTAAACAAGAATAGAACTTCCAAAAACATACATAAGAAACATCCATATCCAGTATTCACGAATACATATGCACTACACAATCGTATTCTCATTCATTCAATGGCAATAAGTACAGTATCTAATATATGTGTTGTCCCCCACTACAAGTAAAACAAAACATATATAGTTGCCGAAGTTGGTTGAGAACACCAACCATCGGGAACTACCCGATACAACTAATCAAATGGTCGGAGACTTAACTCCCAATAACAACATATAAAATAAAACATTTGTTGCATACATTATTATTTATTTATTTACTTATTTGGCTGACTAAAACAAGATAATTACTTTCAGCCACCACAGTTTTGGGTGTGCAAGATTGCCAGAGCCTCGAATGCTTCTGCATCACTTAGCCAAATTTGAGAGAATAATGTTGGTATAACTCCTTTTATAGCAAGGCAAGCATATTGACAAAAGTAACACTGAAAAAATATCATTATAAATAAATAACAATATTACCTCAAGCAGATATCTGTGATTTGATGAATGGCAACTTTCTACTATGTGAGCTGTCTAACATGCCTGTGGTCATTTGAGTTGGACACAAGGCATTCTTTAACCACTGGTCATAAGTTGATGATGTACAAACCAAATACCTTCAGCATTTGATAACCAACTACATAGAAGAATGATGTTTTGGAATTTTTCAACTCATTGCATGTTGGTGCATATGAGAGAAACAATCCTCCAAATATCCAAGTTCCAGAGACATCAAACAGAATTCCTCCGTTCTATTGTAGAGATTGAAAGATTGGTCCTCCTAGAAATAAGGACTAGCTATCTAACCATATTTTCCTGAGAGAATGACCAGTTCTATATATACAGTTATCTATCCATATTTTCCCAAAAGAATTGACCTGTTCTATATATTCACTCCCCTTCTCATTTGCCATTGAGATTCATACAGAATCAAAACTTCGATTCATCCTATCCATCTATCTCCACAGATAGATGGATGAAGGGTTAAATAGATAGGAAAACAAAAGTATGTAGTAGACTGTGTTGTATGCTAAATTTACCAGGGTTGGAGTGTAGACGTGTTTCCAGTGAATGTGTCATTCTAAGCTGTACTAATATTAAAATTTTGGTAAGCATGTACATCAGTGCAGCAAATTGCAACTATCTATCGAGAAATCAAATGTACAGAATTTCAATCTAAATATAGAAAACTTTATTTTAAAACATCATGATAACATAAACACATCAGAATTATACATTCGCCATTCCCAACTTAGAAAGCTTTTAAAATTAACAGCAAGCACTAAGCATAGACTCAAAATTCGAATTGGCAAATTAGTGATTATAGGTACAGGTAACCAAGTACCAGGTACAGATGCAGTACGGACTTGTATACCATGAGGATTGGATTGAAATACAGTAGGCCTACTATGTACTACATAGTTACAAAGTAGACCAAACTAAAACATTTTTTCATAAAAGTGAAATTAGGCACCATAAAGTCATCAATCCATGTTATACCAATCAATAATTGACAAGGCTTGATTTATATGTAAAATGCATATGCCATAAACAAAATTCATGGATTTTGAATGTCTAAAGAACAAAAAAAAGTCCAAAGTACATTACCTGGATTTCATTTTCTTTTGTTTGATAGTCCCAACAACATAGAAGCTTGATTAACTTCTAAAGATCAATTAGCAGTAGGAAATAATGAGCAATTCTATTATAGACATATTAAAGAAAGAATCATACCTAATAATAGCAACCACACCCCCTGGCATTATCTTTGAAGTCGCCAAATATCGTTGTCCCATCACCCATGTTAGAGCACACGAGCATACTGCATTATAGTGCAAATTAGTATGATCATTTGAATATGTATGTAATTTCAACAACTTGTTTGAGTTTAAAATGATAAAAAATGTACAGGCATTTGATATTTCAAGAATGCTTATGTCCAAGATCATTTTTTTTGTTTAAACAAAAACAATACTGTCTCCCTTTTTATAAATAGCCACTTGCATTTAAAAAAAAAATTCTATGCAGAAGCTACAATGTTATGGCAGATAGAACAGACCCCACAAGGATTCTTTTCGTTACTCCATTCTTTTGGATTCTAAAATAAAATTATTTAAGAACAGCCACACAATGACAGGTTCACATGAACTAGCAATTAGAAAGAAGACCAGAAGGAATACAGAACAGACTAGCTGTCTTAAACTCGGTATTAATGGCAACAAAAGAATTTCAAAGACATGCATTATGCATCCTGCTCATCTTTAAGGTAATTTGGCATTGATATATTAAAGGTAGTTGGCTATAATCTAATTTTTGCTTTCCATGATTTCAAAAAAAGTTGATTGTATGTGTACCTTTGTTATCTTTTCAAGATAGCTGATAAAGTATTGTCATGTTTCCATCTTGATTGCCATTGTGCCAAAAAAAGTCATATGCATGTTAGTCTTCAAAACTTGGCAAATGCATGAGATTTATTTGAAAGCAAATCTAAAATGTGCCCGTGAAAAATTTATCCAAACCTTCTTGGGGGCCCTGCACCCAGCTGATGCCACCAGCAATGCATCCTTCTGTTTCAAATCCTCCAGCTCTTGCACCAACATAGGTGACTCTAAACTCTTTACTGCAGTCACCGCTATCTCCCTCCTTACTGCCATTCCAGTCTTCGGCAGGTGCCCTCACTTTCTTTTCTAAGGATGTTCACCACTTCAGGTTTATTTGTTCCAACAAGACCAGTGGGCATGCAAGTATCCTCCTATAGTATGTCACTATCAAAGGAATGAGGGAAGATCTAGCAATGAACATGCACAAGAAGATGAAGCCTCACAGCATTGTTTACTATGTGGTAGATGAAAGCTTCATAGACTAACCTAAATTGGGCTACATAGTTATATTTACTTGGAAAACTGCTTCCTTCCAGGTAATAAGCTACTAAGTACAGCTTCCAAAATCATCACAAGTTCTTGCAGCTTCCCACAGTTCAATCCTACCTCTCTAGCTCTGCTACAATGGTGACTTATCTCCAATAAATGGACGTGCCACAAACATCTCTCTTTATTTTTGAGGACAATACCCAAGCGCTTGTGAAATCCTTCCTGCAGAAACTGGACTTCTCTAAAACTCGTCAGAACATTTTCTCTCAAGATTTTCTTAAGGTACTTCAAATTCAATGCAGTCTTATCAACTAACATAAACATTTCCCTAAGGATTTCATCAGTCACCAGCCTTGCAATATACCCTTTGGCTGTGATCCTTTGTCCCCAGAGACAAAAGCAATGGCTGAAGTTCCCACAAAACAGGAGAAGATTTAGATTAGATCAAAGCAATGATAGGGGAAATTGGAATGAGTGGGTGAAGAAATGGCAGAGTCCATATGAATCTATAGCTCTCTGCATATGGCTCCATCATTATACTTTGTTTCATGTCACCTTTCCACACATGAATCGTCACATTAATGAGGCCAGTTTCATGAAATATTTGGAAATCTTATAACTATGTTAGTAGAAACAACAAGAATCTGATGTGGTACAGGACAGAATGGAAGCGGAGCAGAAGCGAGAACAGAACGAACAAAGTATTCCCCTACCGCCCCAGGTACCCTAGCCATCCCATGATGTACCTAGGCAGTCCCAACCACACCCAAAGCCTAGTCCACATTTTTCAACAAACAAGTTGTTTTTACTCAAAAAATGCATTTTATAAGCCTACAAAACCTAGAACGTGCATGACAACCCTCAAAGCTACAAGAAGGAACTAGTGTGCACAAAGGAGATCTATCGATCAAAAGTAAGCATTTTGAGAGATTCTTTCAAGTCTTTGAAAAAAATAATAAGATTTTGCTTTAAAACATTTTATTTATTCTTAATTATGTTATAGATATTGTAAGGGATAATTTCATTTTTTAATAAAAACTCTTATAACAGCAATCTATTCAAAATGGCTACTAGTTCAAGTTCAATAGCACCGAAGATAAATAGATGCTTCAAATACGATCAAACACCACCTCTACAGAAATATGTTGCAGTGATTGAACAACTTCCAGGAGGTGGGGCTTGTCTTTGGCATTGAAGTCACTGTGGGATCAAGTATAAGAGCCCATATAATCAAGTGAAAGCTCACCTTTGTGTTATGACCTGCCTAGAAATTAGAGTTTGTCAAAGAGCAAACAAGAAGTTGATGTTGTGAATGAGAGAGCAAAATTAAAATCTCATCCTTTAGCAAGAAAAGGATCAAGGAAGCCAACTAAGGGGTCTCCTTCAATAATGGCCGCCCCACATCCTTTCTTGGAGACATCATCTACCCAAGACAAAGATCCCTCTATTTCTTCCCACAAAAGAGGCCCATTGGAGAAGGCACTTCAAAATGAGGTGAGGGGCAATGCAGATGAATGCATTGTGAGTTGCATTTACACTAATGGTCTTCCTTTCAACCTAGTGAGATCATCATATCGGCAGGAGATGGTGACAGCAATCAATCAAACACCCTTTGGTTACACAGGTCTTGGGTATGAGAAGGCGCACACCACCTTATTAGCAAAAGAAAAAAAAAATTGTAGAGACATCATTAAAACTAATTAGGGATTCATGGGTTGAAACAAGAGTGTCCATTTTTTTTATGAATGAAAAGATTGTAAAAACCAACCTTTAATAAATGTCACTGTAGTGTCTCCTAAAAGGGCAATGTTTTTTAAGGCAACTGATTGTGAGGGGCAAATGAAAGATGCAAACTAAATCCTCATTGAGTCCATAGAGATGGTGTGTGCTAAGAACATTGTCCAAGTCACAACGAACAATGCAAAAAATTGCAAGGCAGCACATGCTTTAGTTGAGGAAAGGCAAAAGCACATTTTTGGACACCATGTACCATCCACTCCCTCAACTTAATGATGCAAAAGATTGGCACTTAGATAGAGTGAGTGAAAAAAATACACCAAGCATGAGGAGATTCAGATGTTCATGACAAACCATCATATGTCACAAGGCATCTTCAAGACTTTCTCCAATCTGGAATTGGAGAAGGTAAATTTATAAAATTTCAATATTTATTTTAAATTTAATTTATATGACATTTAATTATTTAAACTTTAAGTTGTTGTCAATTTATTTTAACGCTACATTAGGTTGTTGAGACTCATTTCACATCGCACACGATCATTTTGAGATGACTTGTGGAGGTGCAAGAGGCGTTGAGTGACATGGTCATTAGCAACCAACGGAGGTGCTAATATCATATAAGGGCTAGTTTTGGCATGCTCATTCCTATATGAATCTAAATCCAATGGAAAAGTGAGAAACAAGTTCTTCAGCATACTAATCAAGCTTCAAACAATACAATTGAGGGCTTGGCAATCAAATAATGAATCTTTAGACCCACCAAAATATCCATCACAAACTTATGACTCAACAAACCCACCACCTTTCACTATAGCTATTGGCCCTTAAATTGTGTAGTAATGATTAAAAATTGGTCCTAATATTGAACAATATAACATTCCAACATGTATGCAAATCAACCAATGCACATCAACAATACGTTGGCAAATCTAAGCCCTTTCCAAAAATATTTGAACCCTTGAGGCTGGTGATGTTGAGTTACCAAGGCATAGAATAACTCGCTTTAACATTATCTTTAATATATTAGTATTACTAAAGATCATAAATTAGAGGCAATCCTAGAGCACTCCTTGCCCTTAGGTTTTTCATAATCATAAAATATGATTTGAAAGGGAGGACCAAGAATTACTAAGTTAAGTCATTTCATATGGGAGACTACTAATGGAAAAATGGAGTAGGAAGGACAAGTGCCAATTCTCCCTAGGGTTAAAAGGAAACCATTGAATCAGCTAGCCACATGACACTCCTCACCATGTCATAATCATTAGATATGGACAATAGATGATAATAACACATTTAGATCAAGTAGGGGATCTTGAAAGGAATCTCAACTCCCACCCCCACATTTAGCTCAAACCTTGTATTTAGCCTGTTTTTTGTCATCTTCATGTCGTCAACTATGAGTGATAGCTCATTCAATTTGCAACTTTTGCAAATCTCTACAACACACTCTATGTATGGTCTAGTTTTATTTCCTTTTAGTTTTTCATTGTTTTTCTGGAGGATGCTATGCTTTGTCCTTTTACAAGTGTTGGAGCATTAGACCTCTCACTCCCTTGTTGCAATTGCCAATAGATGTCTCCACTAGATATGACCAATTCTTGCTTGATGTTACATTTGATCTCTAGGTACTTCACAATCTTTATCTTTTGTTGGAGTCAATTGCTTGTACCTCAAGGGAAAATGTAATGTTCAAAATACTCCGGATGATTATAATGCTTCTTTCATTAACCCCTCATAGGATAGGTGAACCAAGAAGTGCAAGTCCAACACCCCATAATGCCTTAGACTAGTCTAATCTTCATTTTGCCTAACTTCTAATCTTTTGAGGGACCTCAGGTGTCTTTGCATCCTAAGCCATAGCTTTTCTAGAAAAGCCATGTCCTAGTTGTGTGATAATGGAAAATGACCATTCGAGATGATTGTTTGACCTCTCAAATGGCCATAAACAACTAGTTTGCCCCCTCATTGGACAACATTGAAAATTTACAATCTTATGTTATCTAATAGGGATCAGAAATCACTCTATTACCATTCTTTTGGCCCTCCATTATGTTGTTTGTTCCAAGATCTTTTGGTGAAAATGATCCCCCTCCCTATTCCGTTCAACCTCCCTTGTTTTGGTAGTTGGATATTTAGAGGACTTGTGGAGAGCATTGCTTCATCTATTGGATTGTACACCCTTCTTGTTGTCTTCCACAAATCAGCTAAGGATTTGCTTGCTTGGATAGAGGTAATGTCTTGTTGCACTTGTTTCTTGATAGATATGAAGGCTCCTTGATAGCAAGGATAAACATTATTTTAGTATGCTAGAATAGGTTCCATTTACTTTCATTTCATTTCAAGCAAAAATCCTATTTTTAAGTTGTTAGATTTCTTTATTGCCTATAGCATAGCTTTCCATTTTGAACATTGCAATGAGATTAGTTGTAAATTAATTGTAAAATCATAAAAAAATATTAGTTTAGAACCTAATCTCAATCAACAAGGAATGTATGCCAATAAACTAGAATAGTCCCTATTGGTTATGGTGAAACCTCTAAGAAGTGATTGAAATTTGTTTCATGTCCCCCACCTATCTAGCTACGAACATCATTGGGGTTTCCCATTTATAGGTCCACCTTTTGTACAATAGAAGGGTAGTGTGAGATAGATTTAAACAAAGGTTTGTTGGTGTCTTCACTTGCAATCATAATCTGAAACTCTGATGTTGGATGGATAACAAAGTTATAGACATATCACCAATTCATAGTTGATAAAATTATGAGTGCTTCCATTGTCAATCAACACAACTATCTTATGCCCTTTGTACTAAGGGAGAATGTTAATACATACTTTGCACACTTTGATAACGTTGCCATGTTAAGTTCTTTGATTCTAGACTAGTATTTATTATTCCCTTGAAGAAACAAATTTTATGGTTGATTTCAGGTGTCTTGTTGGTGGATCCATTTTAGGTGCACCCATTATTTACCTTGGATCCATTAATTTAAGTCCTATCTTATGGTGCTGGTACATTGAAGCTGATCCACCTTGTGTATAATAAGGAGGAGAACGTGAGATAAAGTCAATATAAAGTTAGGCATTCATATTGCATAAATAGATGGGATTCCCTATATATAGCATTTATTAAGCATGTGTTATTGTGATTACTGGTAAAGTCATTATACCATCATATCTTAATATACTAGAATCTACATACCTATGTTGAATGCCATGGAATGCTAATGGAATAGAGTAGTCATCAATCTTGTCTTATTAATGTTGGAAAGGGTTAAGTAGATAATCTAAAAACAATATTATTTGTTCTAGAATGAAGGAGATGAACGGAAGACAAGCTAATATACCAAGTATGTCCCATATGAATGGATGGAGATGAGAGTTGGTCTTGTTATTAGACCCAAAACTTTCACGACTTGTGAATAAGCAGTGCATCCACTAATTAGCAAGTTTCTTAATTTACTTGGATGGCATCATTCTTAAAAGTAAAATTCAAGAAGAACATTTCATGCAGTTACAAACAGTGTTTGATAAATTGGAGTTAAAAAAAAAACATTTATAAGAATTTAGCGAAAAATACAAGTTAGTATAACTTTAGACGTCATTTATAGATGGTTTGGAATTGAACAGGATAAAATAAAGGCTATTATGGAATGACCAACTGTAATCAGCACAACAGAGCCTCTGCATTATCATTAATTACTATTGGACTTCCAACCAAAATTTTACTAAGAAATCTATCATGAAATTTAAAATTTTTTTAAAAAAAGAAATTTTTGTGGGCAAAGGTGGCAAGTGAAATTTTCTGAACTCCCAAAAAATGTGGTAGAAACTTCACTTTTAGCTCTTCTTGATTTTTAAATAGTTTTGAGGACTAAATTAAAACACCGTGCATCAGATTTGGCTATTGGAACAGTGGCTCATCAAGGAGGTAAACCCATTACATACCAAAAATAAAATTTTACTAAAGCAGAGACAAACTGCTGCGGATATGATCAGGAGATGTATGCAATTACAAAAGCATACATTGTTGGAGGAATAATTTGATGCCTAAGGAATTTCTTCTATATACAGAACATTCGACTTCAATGTATTTTCTTTCCAATCCCCAATATGGTACGCACTCCCCATGTCAGCCAGCTAAAATATTTTTAAGCTACACGTTTATCATCAAAGAAAGTAGGAAAAGAAAATGTAATTCTGAATTCACTCAGCTGATGGATAACAAAGTGGTAACCAGGACTAATGTGGTGGTCAGGTTTGAGCATCTCAGAATGCTTACAAGAATAACCCATACTTTGGAGCAGTTTATGGATCTCCACGGGTGACACCATTAAGCTCCAAAAGGCCTCTCAAAAATTCGACCCCTAAAGATACATCAAGGAGGGGATTTGAAATGTTGAAAACTTTAAACTTGCACATGATAATCCCAGAAGCACACCATGGGAGCTCTAGGAGAAAATGGAATCTACCCCAATAAAACATGAAGATGTTTGTGGCTGTAGAATTGATGCAGCTGCTGGAGAGCAAGGTTTGAGATTTTGCACTTCCCACTTAAGAATTTATTGGGAAAAATCTTACCAAATGGCGACAGGAAAGAATTCAACCTCTTTAACAAATATCCCCTAAAAATATTGAGTCTTGATTCTCATGAAAACTCTGAAAATAAAGTAGTTGAGCAAAAAGTGTCATATACAAGGACAACATTTTAACTGCAAGATCTTATATTCCAAGGGATCACCAGGTTAACTATCTGCATAGCAACCATTTAACAATTGTGAGAGAATATCCTACATAATCAGTTGTACAGAAGCAAAAAGCACTGATTAAGTTGGATCATGAGGAATGGTTAATTTTATATGCCAAAGTGTCACTCAATACTGTGTCCTAGGCAACTCAAGCAAAATTGCGTCCCCTCTATCATTACTAGATCTGGGCTCATTGGTTATTACCCATTCTGTTGAGACTCAAGCTGTTTTGTGACTTGGACTCAGACTCAGATTCAGTGGAAAACTCAGTCAAAACTTGTCAAAGCTCAGTTATATGAAAAACGTTTTTAATGGTTTTTAATTTTTTATTGTGAATTTCAAGTTGATTTCTTTTTTTCACAGACTCAACCAAGTCCGACAGCTCAGACTTCTGAATTTCTTGAAACTTGCAAGGTTTGGCAGACTCGAGAGTCTCGGTTGTCAGACTTACAAATCTCAGCTGTCAGACTCGCTCAGTCTGCAAGTCTAAGATGTAGAATAGACTTGCCAAGCCTGACTTGGGCTTGAACCCGCAAGTCTTCACCAAGTCTTCACCAAGACTCACTGGAACTAAACAAAATGATTTTACCGTAAGTCCGTCAAACAGTTGTGCCACTACATTAGGAAAACTCAACGCACTGTAAAAAAATATAATTCTCTGGAACGCACGTAGATGAAATTAAAGGGATTGGAGAAATTCAAACCAAAATAAAATCCAGGCAAACTAAAACAGAAAAATAAAACAAGATGCTTTCTTCTCAATCGCCCTTCGTCTTTCTAAATGTCCTCACAAAGACCATGAAAAGCCATGTCAACCATCTGTTCCAAAATATATAACTTTATGCAATTTTAAAGGATTAACCTCAACTCATAGACATCACTTACTCTACAGAAATTATGAATAGCAACCACAATGAGAAGATGATCTATTATTTATGGTCAATAGAATTGGGCTTTGGAAGCGGAGACTTAGGCTCAAATCCACATAAGACACAGATAATCCTTAATTCTTAGTAACCCAATCAGACTCCAAAAAGTATTGGAATGTTTATCCTCCCAACAAAAATAAAATTATGTGAACTCCCCATCCAACGTACTGAATCTACCATACTAGGCCAGGTGCATGGTTAATTTGAGGGATAAATATTCTCTAGCCCTAGCAACCAAACCGAAGACGAATTTCAGAAATCAAAGAGATCTCTTTAAATGATGCCCAATCTATGCAAACATAAAATGATGTTATAATATCACATTAAAGCAATAGAAAGAAACGACCATTTTCGCTTGTAATAAATAATCCTAGAAGAGAAATTTGAATTTCATTGCCAAATGGACTAGCCAAAAAAGCTTGGGAATTGGAGAACAAGAGTTAACAGAAATCAAGTCAGCGCATTAGGGTTGCTGTAGATATGCATTTAAGTGAAAGGAATCCGTGCGATTTGATCCCTAGACCGTTTACATTCAATTGTGATGCACTATTGGTAGATCAAACCGAACAGCGCGTGAATTGGATGAATG